>JABWTJ010000110.1:3661165-4261165 GCA_016801875.1 Solanum sitiens | reverse complement strand
GTTAGATTTCCTATTTCATTGGCATGAATCCAAAATTTGCATTACAAAAAGTAAGCTTTTTAAGTGCCCTTGGTAGTGACTAATCCATAGTTACAATTCCTCCTCCCTAGGACATTAAAGTGAGTACTCTAATATGAGTTTGTTACTAAATGTACGTGTTTACTCTACCAAGTATTAGAATGCAAGGTTTAAACTTGTTTCATCATTAAGTACAATTCAAGCAAACTTTGTTCAATTGTCTAGTCCATCATATATGTCATCTTGTCATATGTTCATATGTTCCCTTTATTGGTTATTACTCCACATTTGTTAGACTATTATGTTACCTTACAAGATGTCTCCTTGCTCTATTGTACATTTTTATTAACTTACATGTAATATGTATCTATGCTTAAGTTGAATGTGTCCGCATTCTTCGTTGGTTCCACATTCATGTATACCTTGTCTTTGTTATTAGTTAGTGAGTATTTGTCTATCATATAGAGTTCAAATCTCTTGGATGAAAGTTAAATGTCTTCACTTGATATGTGCTTCAATTTGACATGTCAAAATGCTTATTGAGTCATAGAAGTTCCTAAGTATTATCTTGGTGTCACATTTGCTTCCCATGTCATGCTTATTATTGTAACTCCATATTCATATGTCTTCTACTACTGGTCCATAGTTCCAAATCTCAACAATAATTATGACCACCAAAACAACAATGCCAAATGAGTTATTATCAACAAAAGAACAATCTCAAAAGAGTTACGATTATTCAAAGAATAGTCTCAAAAGAGTTATGAACATCAAAGAAACAATATCAAAGATGAAAGAATCTATGTGAAGCAATATGTATAATTATGGGTGGCAGCCCAGGGGCAAATGCCTAGCATGTGTCGATTCCGATTGGTATAGAAGGGTGGCATCTCAGGGGAAAAAGCCTAGCATGGGCCGATCCCTATTGGTATGGAAGGGTGGAAGCTCAAGGGTGAAAGGCTAGCATGGGCCGATCCCAATTTGTGGAATTATGAGATTTGCATCCCAGCGGTAAAATGTGTAGCATGGGTCGTCCTCTATTACCAGTGATGTAACGGCATGTATATGTATATGCTAGTTCTATTCATGTTATACTTGTCATAGAATTATAGTGTAGGTGAGGGATCATATTTCTTATATGATTAATGTTGGTTTAAACTAGCTCGGAAGGTGATGTCACGCCTTGCACATTTCAGCATGTGTATTGCAAGTTTACTCTAACGGAATGTATTTAAGTAGATATAGTAAGGTGGTAATTGAGCTTTAAGTTGAAAGTTAAGTGCTAAGTTGAAGAAAAAGGGATTAACATTCAAAAATTGAAATAAAATAATTGAGCTGCTTGCTTAAGCTAGCAGCTGCATCACCTACTTGAGCTATAATTTAGTTAAAGGACCCAAGTTTGATGGACCAGATTTAGGCTTATATTAATGGGCTCATTTGAAGCCCAACCCTTTTAAATGAAAATAAAAATGAAAGAAAGCCCAGCAACCAAATCTGCCAATTGACCCAATATAGATAAATCCCAAGTGAAAGCAAATAGGTACATCACCTAGTTTGACCTTTTGGGCTACTTGATGCACATAAGCAGGTGCATCACCTACTTGATCAATCAATGGCTGAAAATAGACCAAAAAAGGGCGGGGGGGTTCTAGAGGATATTTTTGTTGTTAAAAAAGATCCATATATATCTAATATGAGCTGATCTTTTCACCCATTTTAACACATAAAAATAAGAATTAACTTCAGCTCTCTCTCTCTCTTTTCTCTTAAAAATTAAACAAGCAACCTTAAAGTACTTCTAGGGTTCTTGAAAATACCCTCATATTTGCAAACCAAGGTAAGTGAAAACTCATGGATTTAGCTTAATTCTCCCATGGATGATTAGGAAAATATGTTATTCATGCTCTAATATAAGTATAACGGCAGAATATTTCCAGCAGCTACTGATCACTTCCTTAGTTATTAAAATACATTTCTCTTCTTCTTTTGTTTAAGTGTGAAGGGAAGCTGAATTTCTAAAAGAAATCAAGTTATAAGGAGGAGTTGCAGAAATTGAGGTAAGGTGACTTCTCGATTTTCTCTTCCTTATGTATGAGTTGAGTGAGGAATTATTGGTGTGCTGTCATAAAGAACTCAAGGGGGTGGTGAGTTCAATAATTAGTTATATGATAAAGAATATTTGGGGTTGTTCTATGTGTATTACTGTTGGCGCATCTTGATTGATCTTGGGGAAGGATGTATATTGTATGTGTTGGACAAAGAATGAGGGTGTGGTGATACACATTATGTTAAGGGTTGTATGGGCTCATTATATGTCAAAGTTAGCTACTATTTTATGAGTCTCACGGTGTTATAGCAGCTAATTTTAGTTTACCATGACTTAAATTATAGATTAAAACCAAAAAGGGGAGGCTGAATTGTGATATAGTATATCAGTCAGAGGATAAGGTATGTAAGGCTATTCGATTCCATATTCCTTGGCGTGACATCTGACACAAGTATTTAATATCAGTGAAGTGAATCTCCTAAGTTTTATTACTAGTAAAGGAAACAATGGCAGCGTATTAAATCCAAATAGCTAATTATATTTCCCCCTCTCCTAAGTTCATGGAACTACTTCATTATATGTTCACTACTCTATACTTGTGTAATTATCCCCCTTGTGCTGGAATAGAAATGGTATTTGCAAAAGAAAGTTTTGTTAATCCTTCTCCTAGTCAATTTAAGTCAATTGTAAATAAGTTGTTAAAGTAATGTGCTGATGTTACATAGTTCTTTATGTCAATATTACTGCCTCGAAGTATTATTTTCATGTCTTCTACTACTGGTCCGTATTTCCATATCTCTAAAATGATTATGACCACCAAAACAACATCGAGTTATGATTATCCAAAGAACAATCCCAAATAAGTTATGAACTCATAAACAACAATCTCAAAGATTAAAGAATCTAAGTGAAGAAATTTGTATAATTACGGGTGGCAGCCCAGGGTCAATGCCTAGAGTGCGTCGATCCCATTTTGTACATAAGGGTGGCAGATCAGGGGCGAAAGACTAGAATGGGTCGATCCCTATTGGTATAAAAGGGTGGAAGCTCACGGGCGAAAGCCTAGCATGGGCCGATCCCAAATTATGTAATTATGAGGACCGCATCTGATGTACCGTGTTTCACGATACTTTTAATGCTTTTTCCTTAAGTTTAGTGTGTGTCTAAAGCATTTTTGTATTGATTTTTTATGTAGGTTTCTCTTTATTTACAGGAAATCTGTCCAAAGGTGAACGCGGGAGTTTTTGAGCAAGAATTGCAGAAGAGACCACCTACGGAGTTCACGACGGTCCATCGCGACTGTGACGGTTCGTAGGTGGCATCGTAGTAAGAAGAGTAGTTGCTGAAGGAAGATGGGGAAGTCTGACCAAGTGTGGGACTACTGAAGTTCATGACGGACCGTTATAGCCACGACGGTCTGTCCTGCTTGTTCGTCATAATTATCAGAGAGTAGTCCCAGTACCCAAATTCCAAAAAGTTTAAGTGTTGTGGAAAGAAGTCCCTCGACAGACCGTCATGCTTGAAATGGTCTGTCAGACCTGTCCGTCGAGGGTAATGAAGAAAGCAGAAGAAGAATTAGTGAAGTATGGGATGACGGAGGCCATGACGGTTCGTCGTGCCCACGACGGTCCGTCACGAAGTCTGTCGACTCAGACGCGTTTGGACAGATTTTCATTAATTAGAATCCTTCTTTTATGAGGTTTCTTTTTTATTATAAATAGTTCGAAAAACCTCGTCTTTGGGGTTAGACTCTTGAATATTTTTAGTCTTCTTGTTTTAGTATTGAACTATTGATTTTGGTAATGGATATACTTTTTCTGGAATCGATTGTTGGTGTTTTTGTGGATTAATCAAGTAAATTTCTGGGTTTTATTCATTCTCATTAAAGTAAGTGCATGAATCATTATATTATCAATATGAATTGTGTGACTATGACCATGGGTAACTAAACTCCATAACTAGGGTTGTGGGAACCATGGGTAAATAACAAGGTAAAATCTAGCTAAAATAACAATTCTTAAATAGTGTCTTGCATGTATTGATAATTCTTTTGTTTAGAAGTCTTTTTAACGGATGGCCAACGTTAGAACTCGCCTTAATGCTACTTGCCGGACCAAGGAGGTAGATAATAGGAAAAGAATTATCAACATAGATTTAGTGTATACGATCTAATAGACTATTATTGGTTGGTACGAGGTAATAACTGAGTCAAATATCAATTATGATGCTTAACATGAGGTAAAGATAAGGGTTAGTATAGCAACACATGTAGCCGGACAAACGTGCGGTGTGACATTTTCTAGATGCCGGACCAAGGATTTAGAGATACCTAACTTATCACTTTGCATGCAAGATATTAGGAAAGAATTGTTATAGTTAGAATTACCGAGTTAGGAGCCTGTGGGGAACACTTAGGCCCTAGTTAATCTCATCACTTGATTAAACTTTAATACTTGAATATGTTAGTTGATTACTTTAATTTAGTTAAATATGTTAGTTGATTACTTTAATTTAGTTAATTGCTTTTATTAATTAAAAACCCCTTTAGTTATTTGTTTCCGGAGAACAATTGACTAAATAGAAGTAATAATAGAATAAAGTTAAGTCTGAACCATTTTCCTCGTGGGATCGATCCTAACCTCTTTAGTTTGGTTCTTTACTTGATACGACCGCTTTACTTCTTATTTGAGAAGTAAGTTTGAGCGTATCAAAATTTGGCGCCGCTACCGGGGAAAGTGGCTTTGAGATTAACTTAAAACTTATTACTAAAGTATAGTCATTATTTTCCTAATTTTACTTTATTTGTTGTTTTTGTCTCTTGCAGAACTAACTTCCTTGTATGCCAAATACGCGGAGAGGAAGAGAACCTTTGTTTCTCTACGACCACGAATTAGAGCGTACATTACGAAATATGAATCAAAATTTGGGTATTAATGATGATGATCCCAACCATAACATCCCTGCTCCATTTGATGCTCATGGTCGATTATTACCCGAAAATCGTGGTGAAGATGAACAAAGGGGACAAAACCCTGCTCCACGTCCTCAAGAGTACTACAGAGGCTATGATAACATCGCAGACTCTAATGGGCCACTTGTCTTGCCCCCTCTACCACATGGTCACACCTTTGTTGTAACTAGTAGTCTAATGCAAATGCTCACTGCTACAGGTTTGTTTTCAGGGCTACCATCTGAGGATCCACATGCCCACATTGCTAAAGTAAGGGCAGTGTGCAAAAGTTGTGTAGAGAGGCCCGATTTAAATATGGATGTAATAGGGCTAAGGGTATTTCCTCTCTCACTGATGGGAGAGGCTGCTATTGGGTTTAATGAGCTTCCTTATAATTCAATTTTCACATGGAATCAACTAAGGGACGCCTTTTTAGCGCGTTACTATCCGGTCTCTAAGAGACTAAATCACAAAGACAGAGTTAACAACTTTGTGGCACTACCAGGAGAGTCGGTTAGCAGTTCTTGGGATAGGTTCACTTCATTTTTAAGAAGTGTCCCCAATCACCGCATTGATGATGAATCACTGCAAGAATACTTCTATCGGGGGCAGGATGATAATCATAAAGCGGTATTGGATACTATAGTGGGTGGTTCTTATGTGGAGTGTCCTTACGCTGAAATTGTTGAAAAGTTAGAGAAAATCTCCCGAAATAATAAAGCTTGGAGTACTAGGAAGTCAGATACTGGAAGAAACACCTTCGCAGTACAATCCACACACAACCCAGCCACAGACGAGATTCGTGAAGAGATGGCTCAGATTAGAACTGAGCTTGGGTTGGTATTAAAACATGTCACTGGTGGTGCAGAAAAGGTAAATGCAGTGAATTATTTGTCTAAACCAGCACCGCCAAATGATGAATATTATTTTGAGGAGGATTCCTATGCGGTGAATGATCAGACGGGGGGTTTCCGACCGAATACCCAAGCCTCCAATCACGAGATTTGGCGCCAAGGTCAAGGAAACCAAGGTCGGAACTATGGTAATTATAACCGTGAGGGTTATTATGTCCGAGATGGAAATTACAACCGCGACAACAACTTCAATGGGGGTAACTATGGTAACAGAAATGATAGGAGTGGGCCCTATGTTCCTCATCAAAATCGTGACGTTGCTCCTAGGGATGGTGGAGGTAGTATGGCGCGAGTTGAGGATATGTTGCACAAAATGATGAGGATGTTCGATGCTAGTGATGAACACACTAAAGAGTTAAGGAGTGATTTAGCGGGTATTGGGCAGAAGGTCGATACACATGCAATATCGATTAAGCAGCTTGAGTTGCAAATGGCCCAATTATCTGCGACTGTGAACACACGGCAATCAGGCACTCTCCCTAGCAACACTGTCCAAAATACAAAAATGATGGACATTGTATGGCAATCACTACTCGTGGTGGTAAGCAAACCGTTGACCCACCTATACCGTCTGATGCAGAAAAGGTGATACTATTTTCTTGATGGTTATTCAGGGTATAATCAGATTTCTATTGCACCAGAAGACCAAGAGAAAACCACCTTTACTTGTCCATATGGGACCTTTGCGTTCAAGAGAATGTCGTTTGGGTTGTGCAATGCACCCGCCACTTTTCAGAGATGTATGGTGTTGATATTCTCCGATATGGTGGAGGATACTATTGAGGTGTTCATGGATGATTTTTCTGTGGTTGGTGACTCATTAAAGAGGTGTTTGAGTCATTTATCTGAGGTTCTTAAGAGGTGTCAAGACTGCAATTTAGTACTAAATTGGGAAAAATGCCACTTCATGGTGAAAGAAAGTATTGTTTTGGGTCATCGCATTTCAGAGTAGGGTATAGAAGTTGATCGAGCTAAAGTCGAGGTAATAGAGAGACTTCCCCCACCTATCTCTGTAAAAGGTGTGAGAAGCTTTCTAGGGCATGCAGGATTTTACCGGAGGTTCATCAAAGACTTTTCAAAAATTGCACATCCTTTGTGCAAACTGCTGGAGAAAGAGTGTAAATTTTATTTTGATGAATCTTGTCTTAAGGCATTCGGCGAGTTAAAAGTAAAGTTGGTGTATGCACCTATCATTATTTCTCCAGATTGGAGCAGTCCATTTACTATACTAGTAAAGCCCTAGGTGTGGTATTGGGACAAAGAAGGGACAAAATCCTTCATCCCATTTACTATACTAGTAAAGCCCTCAATGAAGCCCAGAAGAACTACACAGTGACTGAGCAAGAGCTCCTTGCAGTAGTCTTTGCTTTTGAAAAATTTCGCTTCTATTTGCTAGGTACTAGAGTTATAGTGCATACTGACCATTCTTCTTTGAGATACTTGATGGCAAAGAAGGATGCAAAACCGAGGTTGTTCGTTGGGTATTACTATTGCAAGAATTTGACTTTGAGGTGAGAGATAGAAAAGGTACCGAGAATCAAGTTGCTGATCACTTGTCCCGTTTAGAAGATGAAGCAATGAGAGAGTTAGGGGATAAGACTGAGATTGATGATACCTTCCCCGATGAGCATGTATTGGCTGCCTCTCAAGACTTGATTCCATGGTTCGCAGATTTTGCGAATTATCTGGCTAGCGATATTGTTCCACCGGACTTGTCCTTTCATCAAAGGAAAAAGTTAATGTACGATGTGAAAAAGTTTTTTTGGGATGAACCATATTTATATAGGAGTTGTGCCGATGGGCTTATTCGGCGTTGTGTGCCAGAAGTTGAGATGTTGAGTGTCTTGGAGGCATGTCATTCTTCACCCGTAGGTGGACATCATAGTTGTATCTGAACCGATCATAAGATCTTACAATGTGGCTACTATTGGCCAAATATTCATCAAGATGCTCATGAGTTTGCCAAAGCATGTGATAGATGCCAACGAGATGGCGGCATTTCAAGAAAGCAAGAGCTCCCTTTAAATCCCATTCTTGTGATTGAGTTATTTGATGTTTGGGGTATTGACTTTATGGGTCCTTTTGTGAGTTCTCATGGGATGAGTACATTCTAGTAGCGGTTGATTATGTGTCTAAATGGGTGGAAGTTGTCGCCCTCGCAAATAATGAAGGGAAGAGTGTCACCGCGTTCTTGAAAAAGAATATATTTTCTCGATTTGGTACCCCAAGGGCAATTATTAGTGATGGGGGATCCCACTTCTGCAATAAGTTGTTTAAGGGATTATTGGAGAAATATGGGGTTCACCATAATGTGACCACTCCTTACCATCCTCAAACTAGTGGGCAAGTCGAGGTATCAAATCGGGAGATCAAGTAGATTTTTTCAAAAATAGTAAACGCTAGTAGAACGGACTGGTCAAGGAGGCTTGATGATGCTCTTTGGGCCTACCGGACAGCATATAAGACTCCCATAGGTATGTACCCATACCAACTTGTGTATGGGAAAGCTTGTCACCTACCGATTGAATTAGACCATAAAGCCATGTGGGCTATGAAGAAGTTGAAAATGGATTGGAATGAAGCTGTAGAACAGAGGTTAAATGGGTTGAATGAACTCGATGAATTTCTCCTAAAAGCTAACGAAAGTTCAGCCCTCTATAAAAAAAAATGAAGAAATACCATGACCAAAAGATTGAGAAACGCGATTTTATAGTTGGGGATTTGGTGCTTTTATTCAATTCTAGGTTGCGCTTGTTTCCGGGCAAGCTCAAGTCCAAATGGACTGGCCCTTACTTGATCACCCAACTATTTCCTCATGGAGCAGTTGACTTGGAAAACAAGGAAGGTGTGCGGTTTAAGCTGAATGGGCAACGAATAAAAATCTATTTAGGGCATGCTGAATCAGCGAATGAAGTGATCGAGGCATACCATCTTGATGAAGTCTGAGTAATCGAGTGTCCTCCGTCGTGCTTCGACGTTAAATCAAGCGCTGGTTGGGAGGCAACCCAATATGTATCCTCTAAGCCAACTATAGTTTTTTTATGACTTTCTAGTAATAATCGCATTTTTCTTTGTTTTTTAGAAATGTTGACTAAGAGCGTAGTTTAGGGTCCGTGTCCACTAAGTGTCCAGTCAAACACATAGAGAATAACCTAATGGGTGTTAATTTTGCAGGTAGCACATCACCAGGAAATTCTGCAGAAAATTACTATGCAACACTCACTGACGGATACATCGACGGACCGTCGCATGAATCCGTCGTGCCAGGTATGTTTGTCATTTTTTTTAAAAACAATTAGGGCACCCGCGACGGACCCCACGATGGACCGTCACACATGTGACGGACTATCATCGGGGACTCGTCGCATCAGTAACCAACAACCCGACCCGACCCGGCCGGGGAATTTTAAAAGTTTTAAACCTTTTAAACTCCCCACCCCTTCACTTCAACCGTTTCTTTCCCTCTTTCTCCCATTTCCTCCCTTTTCAACTTCCTTCCACTCTCATCCTCTTCCCAATCCACTGATCCACCATCACTTCCCCAATTCCCACAATCTCATTTCCCCCCCCCCAATCTCCCCGCCTCTTCCAAGTATTTGCTGGTCGGAGTCTTCTGCTATTCTTCTTATCTACCTAGCTGTGTGCCTCACCTGCTTGTTTTCTCCTCTTCTTCGGGTCTCAGGTATGTGCTTCTGATCTCTACCCATTTACACTACATTATTGTTTTTAATTACTATTGGCCTGTTTCTTTTTGTTGTGTCTTTGATTTTTGACCCCTTTTTTGTATGCTAAAGACCTCATGTCATGCTTTAAAATCCACACTTATAAATAAAATTGATGTGGGTAGTGGGTTAACTGGATCAAAGAGGGGGAATATGTTTTTGGAAACTTGTTCTGACCTAGTTTGATAGTCCCCCACATGTTAAAACTCGAGAAATTGGTCCTTTAGCATTGCTAGTTTGCTGGGTATTTGGGTTAGAAATATGTGGGTTAATATCGAGTCTTTCGTTTGGAATCTCAGGGGGTGATTGTGGCATCCTCAGTTCTGTCACTGAATGACAGAACCAGACCCCGTCGACGGACCGTCGTACCACGACGGACCGTCCTAGGGTCCGTCCCAACACCCCACTATTTATTTTCCCCAAGTGTCTACTAACGAACTGATGCGACGGACCGTCGTGCCCACGATAGTCCATCCTGCACAACTGACATGGTTGTTAGAGACCCCACTCCTAAGGGTCTCCAAGTATTTTCTAAGTGTCCTATAACGAACTGATGCGACGGACTATCGTGCCCACGACGGTCCGTCCTGCACAACCGTCATGGTTGTCAGAGACCCCACTCCTAAGGGTCTCCAAGTTTTTCCTAAGTGTCCCATGACGGACTGATGCGATGGACCGTCGTGACCACGATAATCCGTCCAGCACAACCGTCATATTTGTCAGCGACCCAACTCCTAAGGGTCTCCATACTTTTCCTAAGTGTCCCATGACGGACCTCTACGATGGACCGTCATGACCAGGACGGTCCGTCCTGCTTATCCGTGAGGCCTGTCAGAGACTTTCCTTCTGAGGGTCTCCATACAAATATTGTTAAGTCATACATGATGGAGCCCCATGACGGTACGTCATACTCACGACGGTCCGTCAACTGGTCCGTCGTGTTTCACAGATACTTCAGTTATATCATTGTAATGTTGATCCTATGTTTATTTTGTTTCGTTTTTGATTGTCTTGTTTGCTCCTTCTAGTACTAATCATGATTCTTTATAGGTACTACCTCTCATGGCACCGAAACAAGATCGAGTTTACGCATGTGGGCGTTCAAAGTCCGTCGCCCCATCTGCCCGACTGGTCATAGGCTCGTATTACATATGCAATTGCATTACATATTCAGTATATTTTTTTGTACTAACGTCCCTCGCGGGGGACACTGCATTTCATGCTGCAGGCATAGGTACTCCAGCTAGTAGAACACTTTTGTACGAGCACACGATGCTCAACTACTTTTGGTGAGCTCTAGGTTGATTCGAAGCTTTACTGAGTCCTTGGTAAATTCATTTTGGTATTGTATTGTAGTTAAGGGTAAGACGGG
This sequence comes from Solanum sitiens, assembly GCA_016801875.1. Lineage (NCBI taxonomy): Eukaryota > Viridiplantae > Streptophyta > Magnoliopsida > Solanales > Solanaceae > Solanum > Solanum sitiens. The sequence goes on along the minus strand of JABWTJ010000110.1, from coordinate 4,250,142 downwards.
GTCTGTCCTGACCTACTCTAGGTCTTTTATCTTTTTAGAGGCTTTGTAGACGTATGAACATGGTTTAGTTGTGTCTTAAGGAGTTGTGGCGTCAACGCCAAGTCTTGTATACATCTTTTAGGTCTACTTATGTTGGTTTGTATCGCTGCGTCCTATGTGAACTTGTCACGATTGATATAGTTATATGCATAGTAATAAAATGTTACAAGTTGGTTCTCTGGGGACTTTAGAGCATCCGGTGCCTGTCCATCTTAATGGAATATAAGGCGTGACAACTAATCATCTGGTCATTTGTATCATGTCTTATAAAAACTATAACGCACAACAAAGTAAAGAAAATAATATAACCTACATGATTTCACAAGTATCAGCAAAGGTGGTCTCTAATCATTATATATTGGTATTTGGTTTAAATTGATCTCTCATTTTACATATAGTTGTGTTATGCCTTACATATTTAGTACATTCTTTCGTACTAAAGTTCCTCATTAGTGACGTTGCATTTCATGTTGCAGGTACATGTACTCCACTAGTAGATCTCCCCAATAGAAGCACATGATACTCAACGGTTGTTGGTGAGCTCCGAGTTGATTCGAGGCTTTGTCGAGTCTTTATAATGTGTATTTCATAGTGGTACAGTCATAGATCCCAGTAGAGACTTTGTAGACATTGTAAAGATATCATATGTATTCATAGTTTTACTTGTCACATGTATCGGTTCAGCTAGTCACATGTTTAGTATATGAAGTTTCTCATTAGTAAATATATCTGCATAGTAGTAGTTTACCTTCTCATCATAGGTGACTCGTAAAACATGTATTCATATAGTACTTTTCCACCTCACCTAGGGTTGGGGTGTGACAAAAGTGGTATCAGAGCAGTTCATTCTAGAGAGTCTACAAAGCCATATCTAGTAAAGTCTTACGTCATGAATGTGTTGCGCGCCACCTTTATAATTAGGGGGATGCTTGGACATTTAGGAAATGTTACCTTCCTTCATAATCTAGATCGCGCGATAGAGAAAATTTAAGAAGTCAATTTCCACTTGCACTTGATCATGCTATTGATATTATGCTTACGATGGTTAAGGTTAACAGTAGCTAAAATGTCAAAAGTTATCAAAATTTTGACTACATTGAGCTATTTTTATTCAACTATCCAACTCAATAAGGTATGTAAATGTTTTTATGTTATATGAATCTTAAGTTTCATTTTTACCATTTGTAACATGTTGGTTCAATTGAGAAAGATATAGTATTGTGTTATCCACATGCTTAAAAATGATGGGCTACCTAGTTACATATACGAGCTGTAGAATTTGTAAGCACATCTTCTTAGGAGGATGTATCCAACTCTTGAGTTCTATATTTCCTCCATATTTATAGCATCTATTCGTATTGCTCTTAGTGTGTGAGATACATAGAATTTTTAGCATTACACATGTTCTCAAAATTTATGTTGTTGAACCAGTTTTTTTTAGTCGGAAGAAGGCAATGGCACAATCTAATAGGTGGTTGTATCAGTGCAATAGTGTTAGAGATACCCCTAATTAGCTGACAAGGCCCAAATTTTCACCATATACCATCCCAAATATGCTAATATTTTGCTTTTATATGGTATGTGCCAACAACCCTGAAAAAGCACTAATAAGAGTTGTATTCTTTTTATTGTTATAAAACATAGGGATAAGCGTGCCAATTTCTTTAAATGATTTTATGGTAGTTCCTATTATGATCTATGTTTTGGTTATGAAGGATTAGTATGTGACTAGGGTAATGTTAATAAAAGGAAAAAAATTGATTGGTTAGACCAAAATTTTGATTAGTCAGGTTGTAGATAGTGGGCTCTAGTACATGAAGTTACTAGTTTTGATTAAAAGGTACTTGTTAGATAAGAAGCATGTGGGAATGAAGCTTGAATTACACGGCCGAATATGTACATAGAGCATCTCATTAGAGATGGATATGTCAAATTCCCTAAGCATAGGAGTAGGGGATATGGGGATATATACAGGAGTGAGATAGATGATTATGAAAGAGAGGTTTCTAAGTGTATGAGGTAATTAAAAAGTATCAACTCTTCAATTCTAACGAGTTATAATAGCGCACCCCAGAACAACTTTGTGAACCTTTGTTTGACAGAGAAGTGATTCTAGTATTGATTCAAGTCTTGATATTTGGTCCTGATAACAACAAGAAAAAGAGGGGAATACAAAGATTACCTAGATAGAAGATACATGGACCTAGTTCATCTACATCATTAGTACAAAAGAAAAGTAGAGCATCATTCACATGTATAGAGCTCCTACAGGGTTCATTTAATATTTTCCTGTAGTAATTCATCAGTCATATTCCACTTAAGGGAGAGGAACAATTGATCATATGCTATTTATTATTATTTTCTATCTTGCATGGAAGAAGAGTTAGAGCACCCTCACTATTTTTTTAAAAAAAACTATTAGTATGGCCAGACCAATCTAGTTAAGCCCAAAGGGGATAGCTCTAAGATTTTATGAATCATGATATAACTTTATAGGTACCTGACATTGACATGTTATTACAGTTCATGCTTTAAGGTACGTTCAAGATTTACTATTTTCTATTTTGACCTTCAAAAGATACCAGACATTAAGTGTGATGTGACAAAAGGGACAAAATCTAGTAATGAAGGCAAGTTGACATCGGCCTTCTACTCCAAAGGATAAACTATTAAGGATTTTCTCTCCTATATTGAGAAGCCAAGTCCCAAAAGCAGAACACCCATAAGGATTCTTAGGATATTGAAGAGAGTAGATGGGGAAATCAATTGTCTATGTTTTGAGGTGAGTAAGAAATATGAGCAGAAGTATCCCACCCGTGACTTAACTCTTAAGACATTGCTTTTACCCTTATTATGGTAGAGTGGTTCTATCGGATATCTCGTTGTTTTCAAAGATGGTTTGTCATAGAATTATACTTGCTGCATGTTCTATAATTTATCTATTTGCATGTCATTTTCCCTTTGTGGATTACCTTCTCACAGGTTACCTAACATCATAGAATACTTCCATGTAAGTGTTGTCCGCTTTGGAGAGTACCCTTGTTCATTGCTAAATATTTTCGTAGAACCTTTTCCATACATGTTATTTATTGCACTGGCTACCTTTCTCATGACACTTGTACATATTGTGCGGGTACTGCAAGATGATTGATCATACGACCACTTCGATATATTTTACATGTCTCACAGCCTACTTGTGATAAAAACATGGATAACATGGATCGCATAAAAGATTTAGAGGAGCTTGATGGACACAAAATAAACAAGTACAATGTGTGGAATGTTCATCTAAGTTAAGAAAAAGAAGAACCAGACCATTTGTGCAAATGGTCATCTCATAATTTTCAAGAATTCACCCAAGAAGACAACCAATCTAGGCCCTTACCTCATTAAGGGTAAAATTGTCAAAGAAGTGTCTTCTTTTTTCTATTAGTATAAATAGTAGTTTTTTTTTATTTTGGAAGACTTAGACTACATGGAATTTGAATGTTAAATGAACAAACTGTTTCAAGAGTGTAGTATAAGGGTGGAATCCCTTTAGGTTAGCATAGCTTAGTGTAGCTTAATCTAGATTATTGATGGGTGAATTCTCATTGTTGATTAGAACTTCTTAACCTTAATTTCACTGGAGATTGCTCATTTGTGGTTTTCAATTTGAGTTGTTTCTTTTCAAATTCAAGTTTCTCTTCTCCCTTGGTTGATTGATTAATCAAATAGCCTTTCTTTCTTCTTTCTCATCTCTTATTTCTAATCTATCTTACTTTTGTGTTTTTTAATATTATTTTTTATTTGAATTGGTTTCTTCCCCAATTGGAATCTTTATCATTTGGTATCAAGAGCGTACGTTTAGATTTGTTCTTACAAATCTAGTCTTGGGGTTGCAAAAATAAAAAAAATGTCCAAAATCATCCAAAAAAATCTGATTTTTTTTGTTTTGATTTGCTGTTTTGACACTAGATCCTCGTTCCCTAGTGTATTTTGAGTCTAGGCAAGCTTTTCAAATTTTTAAAGTTGTCTTTTGATTGAAGAGAAATTGGAGGTTATTAATTAGTGGGCTTTGTTCTCTAAGTTGAAGGGAAGAAAATCCTAAATTTTGAGCCAATTTCGAGTTGATTTGAGTATATTGGGATTTGGTGTGTGTTATTGGTGTTATAGGTGTTCTTGATAATCTTCAAGTTGTTCTTAAAGAAGAAGAAGAATGAAAGTACATTTGATCCAATATTCTCAAGTCAAACTTCTTCAAGTGTTTATGGATCCATTTATGGAAATCTGGAAAACAAAATCAAAATTAAAAAAAAAATTCCAAATGGACAACCACGTCAGCAGTCAATGGTCAAAGTCAATAGTTGACTGTTGAGTCAGCAGCCACAAGGCGCCAGTCAGCGGACAACACAGAAACTGCAGGCGCCAACAAATCCCAGACGCCTAGTCAATGCGTGGGACTCACTTTCAGAGGCTGAAAATTGCAGGTTTTCCCTTGAAAGCCAAAAAATATTCTAAGTATTGGAAGTTTTTTGGACCTAGAATTTTTTCTAAGTGTCGAAACTTTGTGATTCTTCTTTTCTATAATTTTTCCTTCGATTCCTCAACTAATCAACAGTTAATTAACATATTTAATTACTTCTTGACTATTTTTAATCATCCAATAAAATTCTTACAAGTGATGAACTTTTTTTGATGCTTAAAGTTTTTGGAAGTGTCCAAATTCACTTCTTCTTCTTCTAAACTCATTTTTCTTCTATGTTTCAACTATTTAACAATGAATTAACATATTTGATTACTTGTTACCTAGTTTTGAATCATCAAATCATTTCTTTGATCCTTCAAATTAAGTAACAAGTAGTAATTCTTCTACTTTTGTTACTAGGTTTATTTTGATTCCGAATCTTTTGGTACTTCTTTCTTCTACTTTTTGCATCTTAATTTCTTGATAACCTTCTTGATTCAAGTCCTTTAGAATTTTTTGGTCATCTTTCTTTCAAGAGTCACAAGAATCCACTCCACCACAAAGAATTAGTGATCTTGTGAATTGATTTGGCAAAGGTAGTTCTCTATCAACTTTGGGAAGACTCTTTAGGAAGGTGAGTGTGAGATCAAATGCGAGAGGTGTAAGGAATTTTTCCGCTAACCTTGTTTGTTAAGTTTTGTAGGTACCCAAGGTGATTACAAAGAACAATGTCATTCGTAACTTTCGGATATGATGGACATTACATTAGTGAATACACTTGTAGCAATGTGAGGTATGAGCATGGTGAAAATGAGTTTTGTGATGTCTATGATGGTACTTATGAGCATGGAAATGGGACTATTGTTTATCATGGTGATTCTTGTGTTGGCTCATGGGATAATGAACAAGGATAGTGGTGAGAACTACAACTACGGAGAAGATTTGGAGATGAATGGAACTTATGAGTCTTGTGATGATGTTGAAGGGGTAGAAGGAGTTTATGGTGTATCCATTGCGACAATGAAGGTTCTCAAGCCTTGCACCATGGTTATGATGGTGATATGAGATACAATTCTTTATCTCATAGTTCTAATGAATGATTTGAGCAGAATCTAGAAGGAAATGGAAGTTGTGAGGTCGAATTTTCTTCCACGTCTTGTGCTACTTCCTATTCTATAAAAGAAGGCATAGATGTTTGGGCGAGACCATTTCAAGGTTGTCATGTGGACCATAGAAGCAGTACATTCACTACTTCTCGAAATATGATGACTTATTCTTCTCATCCTAGTTCCAATGTTTCTTGTTATCTGTATGGTGATGAGGTTGGAGGTAGAGAAGGAGGAACGCTAAGCCATGAAGTAGTACAGTTAAGAAAATCTTTTACAACATTGAGGGATGATTTTGATGATTTCTTGCGGATGTTTGAAAAGGTGAAGTTTATGGTACAAAAGAGGCAAGTTATTCATCATGAAGATAAGCCTAAGGAGTTAACCCTTGGAAGAAAAACTAGATAATATTTGTAATGTTAAAAGTAACGAGTTGCAAATGGAAGTCAAAACACCCACTACTTGTGCACCAAAATGGAAATTGAACTTAAAGAGATCTTCTAACCCTTCAAAAGGAATCCTTGGCACTTTCCCTAACTCCCATAAAACTGAGAGAGAAAAGATTGAAAGGAGTAAGGGTGTGAAAAGTGACAACTCTAGAATGGAAAAAGGAGAGGTTGGGTGGAGTGATATGAGAGGGTTATCACATTTTTCTCCAAACTCATGTAACTTTTCTTTCCCTAGTTGTTTGAAAACTAATGCAGGTATCCTTGGAAGCAAGCCAAGTGAGGCAACTCAAAATGTGCAGAATCATGAGTTTCTTGAAATCTTCCAAAAGGAGAAATTGTGCTCCAATGTTGATAGCCTAGGTGAAGACACTTCTTCCTCGAAGCTACAAGGTAACAATGCTAACTCTTACACTTCCTTGAACTTGGAACATCATTGTGTAGTTAGTAGTCCATTGAGTGTAAGTAATAGCTTGTGTTTATGTGAGCATAGTGAGTCTTTATCTTATGATGTTCTTGATAGTACTTTGTCGTGTGATGATATTATCCTTGTTGTGAGTAAGAAAGAACTAGTTGATCCAATTGATGACCGAATCGATTTTTCTAGTAAGGTCAATTCGTGTCCACCTAGTGTTGGCACTTGTAGCTTGAATGAGGGTATATTTTCATGCGATTAAAGTAATGCTACGCTAGTTGATCCTATTGATGACCAAGTTTATTCTTCTAGAAAGATCAATTTGTGTCCACCTAGTGTTAGCATTAGTAATATGAGTGAATCTTTAGACCTTAACACAATTTCTTGATTTTCTCATGAGAATCTTGAGGTAGAATGTTTGTTTAATTATAATCTCTTGTTTGATGATGACATGACTTTTGAGAGTGAGCATAGTGAAATGCCTTATAATGTTGGAAGTGTAGCCACTCTTGGACGCTATCAATTCTTTGAGAATTTTCTATGGTGTGATGACACACTTTCCATGGATGGAAACTCTTTTGTGAAGAGGATAATACATTTATTGGAGAGGGTAGTGTTAAGATGAAAGGGAATGCTTATGTGTTAATTGTTACTTCTTCCTTCTGTGTTCCAATTCTTAATATGAATTGTGATTCTTTAGTATATAAAGTGGAGGCTAAAGTTGGGAACACCTTTATTGAATTTAATTTATGTGACACCTTTCCCTGTGATGGAATTTTCTTCTTGAGGGTTTAAAATCCACTTGAGGGGCCTGCATGGTTCACGGGGAAGGTTAGTTTTCTAAACCACTTTCTTTATTATCTCTTTGCGTATGATCTTGTTGAATGTGCCTTTTATGGGGGAAGGAGTTATTTTTTAGGACAAGGGAAAATTTCTCTTAAATTCTTCATGATGTCTTTGTGTGTTCCATCTTTTGATGTGATGAGTGTGATGATCCTTAAACCTAGTTCTGATCTTGCATATAGGAACACCTTAGATGACCCTTATATGCATAGGACATTTCTCTACTATCGCTTTGCATATTATGAGACACATATTTGTCTTAAATGGTCATTACATTTCGGTCGGGGTATCATTGAGGTCTATACTTGTTTGTATCACCCCATTATATGGACCTATAATCATTTTTACCCCCATGAGCATTTGGGATTGTTTGAGCTTGTACTAATGTCATATTTTGGGTGGTATTATCCACTTGATGTTAGGAATAGCCCATTTTCTTATTCTTTACCTACGGGCTTAATAGTCATGATAATAAAGTATACTTGGTTATTCCTTGAGATTGAGTCTCCTTAGTGTAATGCTTTTTGTGCTAACCATTGTACTTACCCTCATGCTATGAGTATATATTTGTTGTTTGTCCTTTTTCATGGCTTTGCAAGGTTTGGATTCGAGGACGAATGAGTTTCAAGAAGGGGAGGATGATAACAACATGGATAGCATGGATCGCATAAAAGGTTTAGAGGAGCTTGATGGACACAAAATCAAGAAGTACAATGAGTGGAATGTTCATCTAAGTTAACAGAAAGAAAGAGACCGTTTGTGCAAATGGTCATCTCATTCAAGAATTCACAAAAGAAGACGACCAACAAAGGCCCTTACCTCATTAATGGTAAAATTGTCAAAGAAGTGTCTTCTTTATTTCATTAGTATAAAATAGTAGTTTCTTTTATTTTGGAAGACTTAGACTAATGTTATTTGAATGTTAAATGAACAAACTCTTTGAAGAGTGTAGTTTAAGGGTGGAATCCCTTTTGGTTAGCTTAGCTTAGTGTAGATTAATCTAGATTATTGATGGGTGAATTCTCATTGTTGATTAGAACTTCTTAACCTTTATTTTACTTGAGATTTCTCACTTGTGTTTTTCAATTTGAGTTGTTTCTTTTCAAATTCAAGTTTCTCTTCTTCCTTGGTTGATTGTTTAATCAATTAGCCTTTCTTTCTTCTTTCTCATCTCTTATTTCTAATATATCTTACTTTTATGTTGTTTAATTCCATTTTTTATGTCAATTGGTTTCTTCCCCAATTGGAATCTTTATCAACTTGCATAAGCATTACAGGCCTTATAGTTTTTCTGCCCATGTGCCTCACTTGCTCATATTTCACAAGTGTACTCATTGACGTGTTAGTCCACCTATCCATGCGATGTAACACGCTTGCTCAATGTGATTTGTGTTCTGTTGTTCATTTTCTTTAATGTACATGTCTTATAGTCTACTTGCTACATATCATATTTCGTAGCTTTAGTACTCATGAATCATGTGCTCATCTAGTCCATTTCCTACATATGCCTTATAGCTCATTCGATAACACACTACACTAGTTCATATGCACGCGTTCAACACATATTTATAGAACTTAATGCCCATATATTATGTGCTCTCTTTTTGTGCTATTCTTCCTATGTGTCATACCCAATGTGACTTATTTATATGTATTCTAAGCCCCTTTGTGCTTATTGACTTACAGTTTTTAAAATATTGGAAAATGTTTTCTTGTATCATGATGTAGTGATGACCTGGACAAGAAAAGTATTGGCATAGATGTAAATTTTATCACAATCTTATATAAATAACTTAGCATAATGCCTTATTCAAAGGTGAAGCATAAAAAATTAGAGTTTATATTAACATCTATGAGTTCTTATAAGATTCGCCTCTTGAAAGCGTCTAGAGATAAAAGAGAAGGGAAAGTAGTGCCTCAATCGGTTAGGCTTATGATTTTATATGCTCGTTCCATATACAATGATTTTGAGAGATACTATAGTTATTCTTGATTGTTAAGGCCTAGAAGCTAATCTCAAAAATGTACTAACCTCCATTGAAGTGTTGTGGATGAAATATAATATAACATAAGATACTTGGAATAGAAGATGACAAGAGATCCTAAATACCCCTCCTCATCAAAAACATCAACATAAGGATAAGAGATCATGTGGTCTCTTTATATCATCATAAATCCTACAAGCATTTGTTCATTTGATATGTCATTTGCATGTCTTGTGTTTAGGTATATTAAAATCCTTATTTGTATGAGTTTTAATTGGGTATATTCAGAGAATTACATGGTCAGGAGAGGGGTTTATTTGTCATATTATTAATTTATGAACATCTCTAATGAGACTTCATGCTAGACTTGTACATGTTTTAGGTTAATCTATGGATTTTGGATAGTCCTATTTATAATGGTAAATCTCGCAAATCTCCAAATGAAATTCCAAATTTAATCAAACTATCAGATTCATCCATCATTCGAGGATGAATGATCATAAGGGGGGGATGTAACACCCCATACTCGACGTGTACTTGTTCTATTTATACAACGCTTATCAATTTCCTTGTGGTATAGTTATTAACTCGGTTTCCTATGCAACTAGTATAAATAGAATAGGTCTAAAGTGAACTGCCCATATATTTTTATGCAACACGATTAAGTTGACATCGATAAAGTATTTAAACTTGAAATCATAAGGTGGTATTTGCGTCTAGAGTTGAAAATTAACATAGTGTATATAACTTTTAAGTTAAGTTAAAGGTATTAAGGTCTAGAATGTAATAAAATATTGAGGTGCTTGCTTGACTTCACTAAGCTAGTACGTGACAAATAGATGCATCACCTACTTTGACTTATTCACCAGCCAAAGAACCAAGTAGGTGCATCATCTTCTAAGACTCTTTTGACCATGTTATTGGGCCAAGTACACCACCTATATCTGGCCCAAGTAGAATAGAAAAATAAGGAAGAAATGGACTGCCAAGGCTTAGTCTTTCCAAGACCACAAGAAATAATTTGAATGGAAAAGTAGGTACATCACCTACTTAAATGTGTGTTCTAAATTGAAGACTCATGTTGGCTACAAATAAAGTACAAAAAAAGTGGCAACAGAGAAACTATTAAGGTCAAAAATCTTATACAACTATCTCGTTTTCCTCTTATCCAAATTTTAATATCTCAAGTTCATATATTTCTCTCTCTCTCAAGATGAAGCAGCCACAAAATTTTCCCACTAGGGTTCTAACTATTTTTCACCTTGTTTCTTCCAAAGCAGCCATAAGATCACCTTCTATCCTCTATTTTTTCAAGTATATTGGATATTTCTTCAAATGGAGTGAACTAGAGATAGCTATATGGGTTGGAAGCCAAGGTTATGCCACTCTCTTCTAAAGATTAAGAGAAGGTTACAAAAACAGTAATTCAAGGAGAATAACGGATTTAGATAGCCAAGGTAAGGGTGCTGCCACAACCTTTAATTAGTAGTTTATTTGAGAATTCCAGACTTACTTGTTTATTGCAACTCGTGTGATGGCGATTTAAAAACATAAATTCAAGTCTTTTGATTATTTTTGAGTGTTGAGGACTTCTATTGTATTGATTTGTGCATGGGAGGTCATGGATGTACTTAGAGAATGATTATAGAAAGTTGTAGGGGCTGATTTCTAAGCTATGGTGATACATCATTAATTGAAAATTTTGGTAAACTAACTGCCCGTTCCATGGGAAGGTTGTTTCATGTAAATAACTACAACGGATAAAATTTGTGAAAGAAAATAATCAATTAGAATGATTATGGGATGGCTATTGTTTTGATGTGTTGAAATATCCCGAGTTGGTTGGTAAGCTTCTAATATTATACCCTTAATGATTGCTTGCTGTAGATGAAGACAATGACGTTAAAGGAAAGGTTGACACTTCATAAGTTATACGCATTGGGAAATGACGTATGTAAGGCTATTATATTTCCTATTTCTTTGGCACGAATCCAAAACTTGTATTACAAAAAGTAAGTTTTCTAAGTGCCCTTGGTAGTTACTGGTCCATAGTTACATTTCCTACTCGCTTAGGGCATTAAAGTGAGTACACTAATATGAGTTTGTTACTAAATGTACGTTTTTACTCTACCAAGTATTAGAATGCAAGGTTTAAACTTGTTTCATCGTTAAGTACCCTTGGCATGTATTCCCCTTATATAAATCAAATTGATCCTAGATTACACATGGTACATATGTTTATATGTTGGATATACAATCTGCCCATATCAAGCCAACTTGCTTCAATTGTCTAGTATATCATATATGTCATCTTGTCACATATTCATATGTTCCCTTTATTGGTTATTACTCCACATTGTGTTAGACTATTATGTTACCTCACAAGATGTATACTTGCTCTATTATACATTTAAATTTTCTATCTTGGAATATGTATCTGTTCTTAAGTTAAATGTGTCCACATTGTTCCTTGGTTCCACATTCATGTATACCTTGTCTTTGTTATTACTGAGTATTTTTGCTATCATGTAGAGTTCAAATCTCTTGGCTGAAAGTTAAATGTCTTCACTTGATATGTTATTAAATTTGAAATGTCAAAATGCTTATTGAGTCATAAAAGTTCCTAAGTATTACGTTCGTGTCACATTTGCTTCCCATGTCATGGTTATTGTTGTAAGTCCATATTCATATGTCTTCTACTATTTATCTTTAGTTCCAAATCTCAATAATGATTATGACCACCAAAATAGCAATCCCAAATGAGTTATTATCAACAACAGAAAAATCTCAAAAGAGTTATGATTTCCAAAGAACAGTCTCAAAAGAGTTATGAACATCAAAGCAACAATCTCAAAGATGAAAGAATCTAAGTGAAGCAGTCTATTTAATAATGGGTGGCAACCCATGGGCAAAAGCCTAAAATGGGCCGATCCCAATTGGTATAGAAGGATGGAATGTCAGGGGAGAAAGCCTAGCATGGGCCTATCCCTATTGGTATTGAAGGGTGGTAGCTCAGGGGCAAAAGCCTTTCATGGGCCGATCCCAATTTGTGGAATTACGAGGAAAACATCCCAAGGGTTAAAATACCTAGCATGGGGATTCCTTCGCGCTCACCAATGAGCAGTGAAAGTCCCGGAACTTGTTAATTGACTGGCTGACTTCCGAAAGGAACCGGAGATCTTTTAGCCACTAACGGCTCATATGCCTCCTCATCCCGAAAGGGAAAGGGAGCAGAGGGTAGGATATGATCACGTGAGGGACACGAAGGCATCCTCTGTCACCTCTGATCAACTGGTTTCCATATGTCTTATAACAATTATAACGCACATTTAAGTAATGAAAAGAATGTAACCTACATGATTCCACAAGTATAAGCAAAGGTGGACTCTAATCCTTATATATTTGTATTTGGTTTCACATGAGCTCTCATTTTACATATGGTTGTGGTATGCCTTACATATTCAAAACATTCTTTCGTACTGGTTTTCCTTATTGGGGACCCTGCATTTCATGTCGTAGGTACATGTACTCCACTATTAGATCTCCCCAATAGAAGCACATGATACTCATCGGTTGTTGGTGAGCTCCAGGTTGATTTTGGGATTTTCCGAGTCTTTATGATTCTTATTTCATAATGGTACAGTCATGGATCCAGTAGAGGCTTTGTGGACATTGTAAAGCTATCATTAGTATTCATAGTTTCACTTGTCACATGTATCGGTTCAGTTAGTCAACATGTGTTGTATATGAAGTTTATCATTAGTAAATATAAATGGATAGTACTTGTCCGCCTCACCTATGATATGAAGGTAAACTACTACTATGTAGATATATTTACTAAGGAGAAACTTCATATCAAATACATGTTGACTAGTTGAACCGATACATGTGACAAGCGAAACTATGAATAAAGATGGTAGCTTTAAAATGTCTACAAAGCCTACACCAAGATCCATGACTGTACCACTATTAAATACGCATAATAAAGACTCAGCAAAGCCCCGAATCAACTGGAGCTCACCAACAACCGCTAAGTATCATGTGCTTCTATTGTGGGGATCTACTAGTTGAGTACATGTACCTGCAGCATGAAATGTAGCATCCCCAATGAGGAATGTCAGTATGATAGAATGTACTGAATATGTAAGGCAAAACACAACCACATGTAAAATGAGAGCTCAAGTGAAACCAATTACCAATATATAAGAATTAGAGGCAACATTTGCTTATACTCGTGGAATCATGTAGGATACATTCTTTCTTTACTTTACTGTGCGTTACAATTTTTATTAGACAATATGATACAAATGATCAGTTGATCAGCGGTAGAAGAGGGATGACCCATGCTAGGAATTTTAACCCCTGGGATGTTGTCCTCATAATTCCACAAATTAGGATCGGCCCATGCTAGTTTTACCTCAGAGCTGCCACCCTTCCACACCAATAGGGATCGGCCCTTGCTAGGCTTTCACCCCAGAGCTGCCACCGTTATATACCAATTGGGATCGACCCATGCTAGTCATTTGCCCCTGGGCTGCCACCCATATTTATACATATCGCTTTAATTAGATTCTTTAATCTTTGAGATTGTTGTTTAGATGTTCATAACTCTTTTGAGATGTTTGGATAATCATAACTCTTTTGAGATTGTTCTTTTGTTGATAATAACTCATTTGTGATTGCTATTTTGGTGATCATAGTCCTTGTTTAGATTTGGAAATATGGACTATGAATATGGACTTACGATAATAACAATGACATGAGAAGAAAATGTGACACCAACGTACTACATAGGAGCTTATATGACTCGGTAAGCATTTTGAAATCTCAAATTGAAGCACATTTAGTGAAGACATTTAACATTCAGCCAAGAGATTTGAACTCTATATGATACTTACGAACTAAAATCAACTACAAAGTGTTCATGAATTTTGAACCAAGGTCGAACATTGGAAGATTCAACTTAAGCACAAATACATATTCCAAGAAGGTAAATATAATAAGTACAATAGAGCAAGTAGGGATCTTGTGAGATAAATTTATGTCTAACACAATGGGAGTAATAACCAATAAAGAGAACACATGAACATGTGAAAAGTTGACTACAATATATGGGTAGATAATATCTCCAACATAAAAAAAATATGTACCACAATCTAGGATCACATTGATTTATATAAGGGAAATACATGCCAAGCGTACTTTGACAATGAAACAAGTTTAAACCTTGCATGCTAACACTTGGTAGAGTAAACACGTACATTTAGTGACAAACTCATATTAGAGTGCCCACTTCAAGGGAACTTAGAAAGCTTACTTTTTGTAATGCAAGTTTTGGATTCATGCCAAAGAGATAGTAAATCGAATAGCCTTACATACCTCAATTCCCAATTCATATAGCTTATGAAGTGTCAACCTGTCCATTAACATCATTGTCTTCATCTACAACAACCAATCATTAAGACTATAATATTAGCACCTTACCAACCAACTCGGGATATTTCAACTCATCAAAACAGTTGCCATCCCATAATCTTTCTATTTGATTGTTTTCTTTCACAAATTCTTTATATTATTGTTATTTACACGGAACAACCATCCATTGGAATTGGCAGGGAGTTCACCTAAATTTTAATTTAATAGTGTATCACCATAGCTTATAAATCAGCCCCCTATAGCTTTTCACACTAGTTTTCTTAGTACATTCATGACCTCCCGTACACAAATCAATACAATAGCAGTCCTCAACACTCAAAAATAATCAAAAGACTTGAATTTATGGTTTTAAATCACCATCCCACAAGTTGTAATAAACAAGTAAGTCTAGAATTCACAAATAAATTACTAATTAATAGTTGTGGCAGTGCCCTTACCTTGGCTATCTATATCCGTTATTCTCCTTCAATTAATGTTTTGTAACCTTCTCTTAATCTTTAGAAGAGAGTGGCTGAACCTTGACTTGTGTTGACTTCCAACACATATAGCTATCTCTAGTTCACTCCCTTTGAAGAACTACCCAATATACTTGAAACAATTGAGGATAGAAGGTGATCTTGTGGCTGCTTTGGATGAAACAAGGTGAAAAATAGTTAGAACCCCAATGGGAAAATTGGGTGGTTTCTTCATCTTGAGAGAGAGAAATATATGAACTTGAGAGTATAAAATTTGGATAAGAGGAAAATGAGATAGTTGTATCAGATTTTTGACCTTAATAGGTTCTCTTTTACCACCTTTGTTTTACTTCATTTGTAGCCAACATGTGTCTTTAATTTAGGTCACACATTTAACTAGGTGATGCACCTACTTTTCCATTCAAATTATTTCTTGTGGGCTTGGAAAGATTGGGCCTTGGCTGTCCATTTCTCCCTTATTTTTCTATTCAACTTGGGCCAGATATAGGTGATGGACGTACTTAGCCCAATAACATGGTCAAAAGAGTCTTAGTAGGTGATGTACCTACTTGGTCTTTTGGCAGGTCAATTAGTCAAAGTAGGTGATGCACCTACCTATCACCTACTAGCTTAGTGAAGTCAAGCAAGCACCTCAATATTTTATTACATTTCTAGACCTTAATACCGTTAACTTAACTTAAAACTTATATTCACTATGTCAATTTTTAATTCAAGACTCAAATACCACCTTATGATTTCAAGTTTAAATACTTCATCGACGTCAACTTAATTGTGTCGCATCAAAATATATGGGTTGTTCACTTTAGACCTATCGTATTTTAACAAGGCAGCTGATAAGCGTTGTATAAATAGAACAAACATTTTCAATGTGTGCGATCTTTCCCCTTTCCCAACTGTCGGTGATGATGATCCGTCGAACTTGAGGACAAATTATTTTCAAGAAGGATAGAATGATATGATACAGATTTCATCAAGACCATTTACTAGAAGCCAAGTTCAAGACCTTTAAAGGATGCAAGGCCTAATCATGAAGATGGAGGTGCTTGAGATGGTATTGATGGCAAACAAGGGATTCCACGCCTTGAAGGTTGCAGCTGGACATTTTGGCGAGCTTTCCCTATCGGTGGATCGCCCAAGTCACTAGGCGATGGCCCCAGTTATCCCATTGATCCAGAATGTGGATAATTCGAACAACCTCATAGAGAAACTTCGCCAACTAGGTCGGTGGATTGCCCATCCACTACGTGACCCGACCTAATCGCCCTTTATCTTTTTGGGCAACTTTTGGACCCTTTTATCTTAACCCTATAAATAGCTAGCTAGGGTTCATTTTAGACTTAGACTATTTTGATGTTAAAAATTGAAAACTCATGTTTGAGTGTTGTGAGCTTGTTTATGCTTGTGTTGTCTTTTGTTAGCAACGTTGGTTGCTTGGGATATCAATTCTCTTGAGGTCATCGTAAGAGGTAGGTGCTTATTGTAGGATTAACGGATTGAGTTCATTGGGGTTAATAAACTCTTTGGTTGCTTTTTGTTTCCTCTTTTTGCGTCTATCTATTTATCTTTACTTTTCATCTTTGATTTCTGCTGTTTATCATCGTTTCTCTTGTCAGAATCATATTAAACTTGAGGTTTATTAATCACATTACAAGAACCCTCAACTAGTGAACTACAGTCATAAGCAGGTTGATCAACACAATTATCACAAGATAATGAACTATCATTCAAAGAACGGGTGTCAACTCTTAGGTGGACACAAATCGATCTTACAAGAAAAATCAATTCGGTCATCAATAGGATCAACTAGAGTATCCACACTCTCAACAAGAACATTATCAACGCATGGTAAAGAAACAATAGGCTCACATATAGACAAGCTAACATTTACACATTGTTCATTTGAAATGGTAAAAGTGTTACGTTTAGCTATTGTACCTTGACGCCGACAAGAAATATCTTCTTTAACTTGGATGTGGGGACATTCCCTAAGTGCATTCATCACACCTTCAAGTGAAGGATATTTGGGTGGAGCTTGTGTTTCTCCACTTCTAACGCTTGTACACTTAAGAATACTTACATGGTGAAGGATAAATAACATGGTTAGGTTGAGATTGTGGCACCCTATTCGAAGGGGTGTTCAACATCTCCAACGTTCCCTACACGGAGGCCATTCACTATTTCATGTTCTTCATTCTCAATCTCACATCAAAAATTGCCTCTAGTATGGATTCCAAGGTAACTTTCCCATTAAGTGGGAGGGTGTCACTTCCGGTGGCCATGGTACCTAACAATTAAAACAAAAAAACAACACCAAAAGATTAGCATTCGTTAAATAAACTCACAATAACTTGTGTTTACACACCTTTGATTGCCTCTCAAATGGGCGCGGCTAATGTTGAAGATTGCTTGCATTCAGTTGGTCACAAGTTCTCAATTTCTACTCTTGTCCGGAATGGGTATTTGTTTAACGAAAAAATAGATGACTTGATTAAAGAAAACAAACTTGAATCAAGAAATAACTAAGAAGTAAAACAAATGAAAGCACACAAAGAACATGCAATAACAATTAAGTGAATTCAATAACCAATTGTCAACAAGTAGAGTAGTTACGAGTTGATAATCAGCTTAGGATTCGTGATAATGAACTAGAAACAAAAGAAAAGAAACTAGAATTAGGACTGGTAAGATAGGGTCATAAGATGAGCTTCTGATCACCACATCCTCTATTTTCTTCGCGTACCGTGAAGTTCAGCTCGCCAACTTGAAGATTGGCTCGCTAAACTTGACAATCCGCCAAGTTTCATCTGGGTGGAAGTTCGGCGATGCGCCGAATAGATTCGGCAACCAAGGAAGAGCTTGCCAAATTTTCCAGTAGTACCACGCAAAAAAGGCCAACTCGGCGATCTAACTGCCTAAAGGATGAGGCACGGAATGAGTTCGGTGATCCCCGATTTAGCTTGCCTAATGGACCACTGCTACTTCTTCAAAGTTCCTAGGTTTGAACTCTTGTGGTCCCCCCTGCAACTTGTACCTTATTCTTCAAAGGCCAACTCGGCAATCTAACCCTTTCTCTTTCTTTCTTTTTGAATCAAACACTCTCTTTTGAAGATTCCCTCGTTGAAGATTTGAATGTTCTTCAAGAACTTCAAGAACACTATGAAGACCAAAAATAAAACCCTTAAGATTTTTAGCTCAGAACTTCATGAAATTCGAGGTCCAAGCAGATAAGGATTCCAACTGGGGAAGAACCAATTGAAATCAAAAGCAGAATTAAACAACACAAAAGTAAGATAGATTAGAAATAAGACATGAGAAAGAAGAAAGAAAGGCTAATTGATTAACCAATCAACCAGGGAAGAAGAGATATGAAAAGAAATAACTCAAATTGAAAACCACAACTGAGAAGTCTCAAGTGAAATCAAGGTTAAGAAGTCCTAAATCAACAACGAGAATCCACCCATCACTAATCTAGATTAAGCTACACTAAGCTAAGCTAACCTAAAGGGACTCCACCCTTAAATTACACTCTTGAAAGAGTTTATTCATTTAACATTCAAATTTCATGTAGTCTATGTCTTCCAAAATAAAAGAGACTACTATTTATACTAAAATAATAAAGAAGACACTTCTTTGACAATTTTACCTTTAATTAGGTAAGAGCCTTGTTTGATTGTCTTCTTTTGTGAATTCTTGAAAATTATGAGATGATTATTTCCATAAATGGCCTCTTTCTTCTTTCTCTTAACTTAGATGGACATTCCACACATTGTACTTCTTGATTTTGCATCCATCAAGCTCATCTAAAGCTTTTACGCGATCCATGCTATCCATGTGTTATTACAAGCTCTCTTAGATCTAGGGAACAAACCCGAACTTTTTATCACTTAATTCCTTGCCAAATTTTCCAGATTTCAAAACCCACCTGTTTTCTTCAAAGCTTCTTCAACATTCAATGGTGGTTTCTATTATAGTGAACCAAACCCTTTCAAATCTCATCCCTAGACTCAAAATCGGTTAGGGAACACTAATCTAACCTTGGAAACTCCAAAGAAGATTTAAACCAATAAGACCCTTTTAAGAATTTCTTCTAAAATGAGTTGAAATATTGTTTTTGTTTATGTAACAAACCCAAAACTAGATTCATAGGAAAGAAACTAATCCTTGCTCTAATAAAAAATGATACGATTCTCACACAAGAAACGACGATAATATCAGAAACAATAGAAAGATAGACGAAGAAACACAAGATAAGAAACAATTGACAACTAAAGTATGTATTAAATCCAATAACCTCCACAATTTAAATCCTAACAAGCACCAAATCGAGATAAATAGAGAGACACAACACGAGGAAACAAAGAGAAACATATGGATATGTTAAACCTAAAGACCTCACTTTATTAATCCAAGAAGAAGCACCTAACTCTTAAGAAGACCTTGAAGGAATCAATATCCCAAGAAATCATCGTTTCCAAAAGATTACCAAGCTTTCAAATATGTTCCCATGCTCTGATAGCAAATGATACAATTCTCACAACTAAAATGACGATAACAGCGGTAACAAAAGAAATATAGAAGAAGAGACACAAGATAAGAAGCAATTCACAACTAAATGATGTATTAAATCCAATAACCTCCAATCTAGATCCTAGCAAGCACCAAATCCGGATAAATAGATAGACACAACAAGAGGAAACAAAGAGAAACCTATGGGTATGATAAACCCAAAAACCTCACTTTGTTAATCCAACAAGAAGCACATAACTCTTATAAAGACCTCGAGGGAATCAATATCCCAAGCAACCCTCGTTCTATGGAAGGTTCTCAGTCTTCCTAAAATGAACCCTAAGACACCTATTTATAGTGTTAGGCTTTATTTCATAGATGGGCCCAAAAGTGACCCAAAATGGGCAAATGGGCGATCCTAGTCGGGCTCCCCTAATAGATCAGCAATGCGCCCAATGTACTCAGCGAAGACCTCTGCTCCTTGCCTTAGCTGGAGAGCTACTGGACTTTGTGCAGTCTATGGACTATCGCCCGATCCACTTGGCAATGTGCCAACGGTCTTCATCTCGCCTAGGGAGCAGTTTTCCCTTTTGTAGCCCCTACGGCAGTTGGCGATCTTGGGAACCCTCGCCAAATGGTTTTTGTGAGTCATTGAAGTGGCCTAGATCGCCGAATGGAGCACATTCTTCACTTGCTCCTCTTTGCTTTGTTAGGCCTCCCACGCTCCTAGATATCATCCATGTATGGTGTTGTCCAACTAGGTGCTCCTTCAAGGTGCATATGTTCCCATGCAAGGCATGGATCCCATCCTTGGCATCCATATAATTCCAAGAGCCTCTATCCTTATGACAGATACATCAATACGTTGAAGTTCATGAATGTATGGCCTTGAGGAAATCTGTATTGCATCACACACTTAACCTCCTAGGTGGGTGAACTAACGAATTCAGCCACAACTTATATTTATTGTTCAATTACGAAATACTAACCATAATGTGGAAGTTCAAATCTTCTCAATGTACGAAACACAAATCCACTAAAGTCTATTAACTATTGTTTCCCAAAACCTGACAGTCATCACATCAAGGACATTGAATCTCGAAATGGCAAGTGTAACAACCCGTATTATGCATATGTTTGCTCTGTTCTTGTGATACTTTACATAGCCTTATAGAATAGGAGAGGGATCATGTTTATTATATGATTAGCGTTGGTTTAAACTAGCTCGGAAGGTGATCTGATGCCTTGCATGTTTCAGCGTGTGTACTATCAAGTCCAACGATAATATTAAAACTTGAGAAAGTAAGGTGGTAATTGAGATTAAAGTTGAAAGTTAAGTCCAACGAAAGTATTGACTTGCTAAACTTGACATTACGCCAATGTTCATCTGGGTGGAAGTTCGGCGATGTGCCAATGGATACGACAACCCAGGATGAGCTCACCAAATTTTCCAGTAGCACCACAAAAATAAAGGCCAACTCGGCGATCTAAATTCCCAAAGGACGAGGCACGGAGTGGATTAGGCGATCCACGCTTAATCTCTCCTAATGGACCACTTCTTCTTCTTCAATGTTCCGAAGTTTGAAATCATGTGGTCCCCCCTGCACCTTGTACCTTATTCTTTACCCTTTTTTTGGTAAATCCCTTTTTACAAACACTTTTACACTTTCTCTTTCTTCCCTTTTTGTATCAAACACTCTCTTTTGAAGATTCCCTTTTTGATGATTTGAATTTTCTTCAAGAACTTCAAGAATACTATGAAGACCAAAAATAAAACCCTTTTTTAGCTCGGAATTTCATGAAATTTAATGTCAAAGCTAATAAGGATTCCAATTGTGGAAGAAACCATTTGAAATCAAAAGCGGAATCAAAAATACAAAAGTAATTAAGTCTAATTTATTAAACAATCAACAAAGGAAGAATAGATCTGAAAAGAAACAACTCATATTGAAAACCACAAATGAGCAATCTCAAGTGAAATCAAGGTTAAGAAGTCCTTAATCAACAATGAGAATCACCCATCACTAATCTAGATTAAGCTACACTAAGCTAAGCTAACTAAAAGGGCCTCCACCTTTAAATTACACTCTTGAAAGAGTTTGTTCATTTAACATTCAAATTTCATGTAGTCTAAGTCTTTTAAAATAAAAGAGACTAATATTTATACTAATATAATAAAGAAGACACTTCTTTGACAAATTTTGCCTTTAATTAGGTAAGAGCCTTGTTTGATTGTCTTCTTTTGTGAATTCTTGAAAATTATGAGATGATTATTTCCATAAATGGCCTCTTTCTTCTTTCTTTTAACTTAGATGGACATTCCACACATTGTACTTCTTCATTTTGTGTCCATCAAGCTCATCTAAAGCTTTTACGCGATCCATGCTATCCATGTGTTGTTACAAGCTCTCTTAGATCTAGGGAACAAACCCCAACTTTTTATCACTTAATTCCTTGCCAAATTTTCCAGATTTCAAAACACACTTGTTTTCTTCAAAGCTTCTTCAACATTCAATGGTGGTTTCTATTATAGTGGACCAAACCCTTTCAAATCTCATCCCTAGACTCAAAATAGGTTAGGGAACACTAATCTAACCTTGGAAACTCCAAAGAAGACTTAAACCAATAAGACCCATTGAAGAATTTCTTCAAAAATGAGTTGAAATATTGTTTTTGTTTTTGTAACAAACCCAAAACTAGATTCCTAGGAACGAAACTAATCCTTGCTATAACAAAAAATGATACGATTCTCACACGAGAAACGAAGATAATATCGGAAACAATAGAAAGATAGAAGAAGAAACACAAGATAAGAAACAATTGGCAACTAAAGGATGTATTAAATCCAATAACCTCCACAATTTAAATCCTAACAAGCACCAAATCGAGATAAATAGAGAGACACAACCCGAGGAAACAATGAGAAACATATGGATATGTTAAACCTAAAGACCTCACTTCATTAATCCAAGAAGAAGCACCTAACTCTTAAGAAGACCTCGAGGGAATCAATATCCCAAGAAATCATCGTTTCCAAAAGAATACCAAGCTTTCAAATATGTTCCCATGCTCTGATAGCAAATGATACAATTCTCACAACTGAAATGACGATAACAGCGGTAACAAAAGAAATATAGAAGAAGAGACACAAGATAAGAAGCAATTCACAACTAAATGATGTATTAAATCCAATAACCTCCAATCTAGATCCTAGCAAGCACCAAATCCGGATAAATAGATAGACACAACAAGAGGAAACAAAGAGAAACATATGGGTATGATAAACCCAAAAACCTCACTTTGTTAATCCAACAAGAAGCACATAACTCTTATAAAGACCTCGAGGGAATCAATATCCCAAGCAACCCTCGTTCTATGGAAGGTTCTCAGTCTTCCTAAAATGAACCCTAAGACACCTATTTATAGTGTTACGCTTTATTTCATAGATGGGCCCAAAAGTGACCCAAAATGGGCAAATGGGTGATCCTAGTCGGGCTCCCCTAATAGATCAGCGATGCGCCCAATGTACTCAGCGAAGACCTCTGCTCCTTGCCTTAGCTGGAGAGCTACTGGACTTTGTGCAGTCTATGGACCATCGCCCGATCCACTTGGCAATGCGCCAACGGTCTTCATCTCGCCTAGGCAGCAGTTTTCCCTTTTGTAGCCCCTACGGCAGTTGGCGATCTTGGGAACCCTCGCCAAATGGTTTTGGTGAGTCATTGAAGTGGCCTAGCTCGCCGAATGGAGCACATTCTTCATTTGCTCCTCCTCGCTTCGTTAGGCCTCCCACGCTCCTAGATATCATCCATGTATGCTGTTGTCCAACTAGGTGCTCCTTCAAGGTGCATATGTTCCCATGCAAGGCATGGAGCTCATCCTTGGCATCCATATATTCCCAAGAGCCTCTATACTTATGACAGATACATCAATACGTTGAAGTTCATGAATGTATGGCCTTGAGGAAATCTGTATTGCATCACACACTTAACCTCCTAGGTGGGCGAACTAACGAATTCAGCCACAACTTATATTTATTGTTCAATTACGAAATACTAACCATAATGTGGAAGTTCAAATCTTCTCAATGTATGAAACACAAATACACTAAAGTCTATTAACTATTGTTTCCCAAAACCTGAAAGTCATCCCATCAAGGACATTGAATCCCGAAATGCCAAGTGTAACAATCCGTATTATGCATATGTTTGCTCTATTCTTGTGATACTTTACATAGCCTTATAGAATAGGAGAGGGATCATGTTTACTATATGATTAGCATTGGTTTAAACTAGCTCGGATGGTGATCTTATACCTTGCACATTTCAGCGTGTGTACTATCAAGTGCAACGAAAATATTAAAACTTTAGAAAGTAAGGTGGTAATTGAGATTAAAGTTGAAAGTTAAGTCCAAAGAAAGTATTGACTCGCTAAACTTGACAATACGCCAATGTTCATCTGGGTGGAAGTTCGGCGATGCGCCTATGGATACGACAACCCAGGATGAGCTCACCAAATTTCCAGTAGCAACACAAATATAAAGGCCAACTCGGCGATCTAACTTCCCAAAGGACGAGGCACGGAGTGGGTTAGGAGATCCCCGCTTAATCTCTCTTAATGGACCACTGCTTCTTCTTCAATGTTCCGAAGTTTGAAATCATGTGGTCCCCCCTGCACCTTGTACCTTATTCTTTACCCTTTTTTTGGTAAATCCCTTTTTACAAACACTTATACACTTTCTCTTTCTTCCCTTTTTGTATCAAACACTCTCTTTTGAAGATTCCCTTTTTGAAGATTTGAATGTTCTTCAAGAACTTCAAGAACACTATGAAGACCCAAAATAAAACCCTTTTTTAGCTCGAAATTTCATGAAATTTAATGTCAAAGCTAATAAAGATTCCAATTGTGGGAGAAACCAATTGAAATCAAAAGCGGAATCAAAAATACAAAAGTAATTAAGTCTAATTTATTAAACAATCAACAAAGGAAGAAGAGATCTGAAAAGAAACAACTCATATTGAAAACCACAAATGAGCAATCTCAAGTGAAAACAAGGTTAAGAAGTCCTTAATCCACAATGAGAATCACCCATCACTAATCTAGATTAAGCTACACTAAGCTGAGCTAACTTAAAGGGATTCCACCCTTGTATTACACTCTTGAAAGAGTTTGTTCATTTAACATTCAAATTCCATGTAATCTATGTCTTCAAAAATAAAAGAGACTACTATTTATATTAATAAAATAAAGAAGACACTTTTTTGACAATTTTACCCTTAATGAGGTAAGAGCCTTGTTTGGTTGTCTTCTTTTGTGAACTCTTGAAAAATATGAGATGGCCATTTGCACAAATAACCTCTTTCTTCTTTCTATTAACTTAGATGGACACTCCACACATTGTACTTCTTGATTTTGTGTCCATCAAGCTCATCTAAACCTTTTATGTGATCCATGCTATCCATGTTGTTATCATCCTCCCCTTCTTGAAAAGGACTCGTCCTCGAATCTAAACTTTGTAAAACCATGCAAAGGACAAACAACAAATATATACTCACAGCTGAGGGTAAGTACAATGGTTAGCATAAAAAGCATTACACCAAGGAGACTCAATCTCAAGGAAGAACCAAGTATCCTTTATTATGATGACTATTAAGACCGTAGATGGAGAACAAGGAAATTGTATATTCCTCACATCAAGAGGATAATACCACTAAAAATATGACATTAGTACAAGCTCAAATACTCCCAAACATTCACAAGGGTCAAAATTATAATAGGTCCACATAATGGGGCAATACAAACAAGTATATACAACCTAAGTGATATCCCGACCTAAATGTAATGGCCATTTAATACAAATATGAGTCTCATCATATGCAAATAGATAGTAGAGATATGATGCATGCACATTGGGGTCATGTAAGGTGTTCCAATATGCAAGATCACAAGTAAGTCTAAGGATCATATCATTACATCACAAGATGGAACACACAAAGACATAGTGAAAAATTTAAGAGGAACTTTCTCTTTTCCTGGCAAATAAATCCAACCCCTATAAAAGGCACAATCAACAAGATCATACCCAAAGAGATAGTAAATAAAGGGGCTAGAAAACTACCCTTCGCCGTGCACAACGTAGGACCCTCAAGTGGATTGTAAACCCTCAAGAAGAACATTCCATCATATGGAAAGGTGTCACATAAATGAACTTCAATAAAAGTGGTCACAACTGTAGCCTCCACTTTATATACTAAAGAATCACAACTCATATTAAGAATCGGAACACACAATGAAGAAGTAACAATTAACACATAAGCATTCCCTTTCATCTTAACACTACCCTCTCCAATAAATGTACTAGCCTCTTCACATAAGAGATTTTCATCTTTGGAGAGTGTGTCATCACACCATAGGGGATTCTCAAACAATTGATAGCCTTCAAGAGTGGCTACACTTCCAACATTATAAGGCACACACTCAAAAGTCCTGTCATCATCAAACAAGAGATTATCCTTAAACAAACATTCTTCCTCAAGATTCTCATGAGAAAAATAAAAAATGGCGCTAAGCTGTGAAGATTCATTCAAATTATTAATGCCAACACTAGGTGGACACAAATTGATCCTTCTAGAAGAATCAACTTGGTCATCAATAGGATCAACTAGTGTAGAATCACTTTCATCGCACGACAATGTACCTTCATTCAAGATACAAGTGCAAACACTAGGTGGACACGAATTAACCTTACTAGAAGAGTTGATTCCATCATCAATAGGACCAACTAGTGCTTTCTCACTAACAATAAGGATATTATAATCACACAAAGTTCTATCAAATACATCACACGGTAAAGACTCACTATGCTCACATAAACACAAGCTATTACTTACACTCACTAGAGTACTAGCTACACAATTATGTTTCAAGTTCAAGGATGTGTAAGTGTTACTATTGTTACCTTGTAGCTAGTAGGAAGAAGTGTCTTCACCTTGTCTATCAACATCGGAGCACATTTTCTCCTTTTGGAAGTTTTCAAGAACCTCATGATTCTGCACATTTTGAGTTGCCTCACTTGGTTTGCTTCCAAGGATACCTGCACAAGTTTTCAAACAACTAGAGAAAGAAAAGTTACATGAGTTAGGATAAAAATTTGACGACTCTCTGACATTACTCCACTCAACCTCTCCTTTTTCCAGTCTAGAGTTGTCACTTTTCACGCCCTTACTCCTCTCGATATTTTGTCTCTCAGTTTTATGGGAGTTAGGGAAAGTGCCAAAGATTCCTTTTGAAGGGTTAGAAGATCCCTTTAAGTTCAACTTCCACTTTGGTGCACAAGGAGTGAATGTATTGCTTTATGGTCCACACGACAACCTTGAAATGGTCCCCCACCCACCAAACATCTATGCCTTCTTTTATAGAATAGGAAGTAGCACAAGACGAGGATGAAAATCCAACCTCACATCACCATTATAACCATGGTTCAATGCTTGAGAACCTTCATCGTCCCAAGGTATACAACATAAGTTCCTTCTACCCCCTTCAATATCATCACAAGATTCATAAATTCCATTCATCTCAAAATCATCTCCGGAGTAGTAGTTATCACCACTATGTTGTTCATTATCCCATGAGCCAACATATCCCTCATAAGAATCACCATCATAAAAAATAGCCCAATTACCATGCTCA
This sequence comes from Solanum sitiens, assembly GCA_016801875.1. NCBI lineage: Eukaryota > Viridiplantae > Streptophyta > Magnoliopsida > Solanales > Solanaceae > Solanum > Solanum sitiens. Next base: position 4,222,757 of record JABWTJ010000110.1, on the reverse strand, counting down.
TAAGGACCATCGTAGACACCACAAAACGTATTTTCATCATGCTCATAGCTCACATTGCTACAAACGTATTCACTAATGTCATATCCATCATATTCGAAAGTTACGAATGACATTCTTCCTTCTAATCACCTTGGGTACCTACAAAACATAGCAAACAAGGTACCTTTGCCCAATCAATTCTTTCACAAGATCACTAGTTCTTTGTGGTGGAGTGGATTCTTGTGACTCTTGAAAGAAGGATGACCCAAAAATCTAAAGGAATTGAATCAAAAAGGTTAATTAAGATGAGAAAGTAGAATAAAAAGTACCAAAAGATTCGGACTCAAAATAAACCAAGTAACAAAAGTAGAAAGATTACTACTTGTTACTTAATTTGAAGTATCAAAGAAATGATTTGATGATTAAAAACTAGTTAAAAAGTAATCAAAGATGTTAATTAATTGTTATATTGTTGAAAAAGAGAAGAAAATGAGTATAGAAGAAAAGTGATTTGGACACTTGGAAAAATTTTAAGCCTCAAAATAGTTCATCACTTGTAAGACTTTGATTGGATGATTTGATGATTAAAACTAGTTAACAAGTAATTAAAGATCTTAATTAATTGTTAATTAGTTGAGGAATTGAAGGAAAAATGATAGAAAAAAGAAGCACGAAGTTTGGACGATTAGAAAAATTTCTAGGCCAAAAAAACTTCCCTTACTTAGGACATTTTCGGGCTTTGAAGGGAAAACCTGCAATTTTCAGCCTCTGAAAGTGAGCCCCACGCGCTGATTAGGCGTCTGGGCCTTGTTGGCGCCTGCATATTCTATGATGTCCCCTAACTGGCGCCCCGTGGCTGCTGACTCAGCAGTCAACTATTGACTTTGACCATTGACTGGTGACGTGGCTGTCCATTTGAAAATTAATTTTTTTTTATATTCAATTTTTTATTTTTGAATTTTGATTTTTTATAAAATTTCCACAAGTGGACCAACAAACACTTTGACCGCGTTTGACTTGAGAATATTGGATCAAATGTACTTTCTTTCTTCTTTTTTTACAAGAACAACTTGAAGATTATCAAGAAATTGGCTCAAAATTCAAGATTTTCTTCCCTTCAACTTAGAGAACAAACTCCACCAATTATTATCCTCCAATTTCTCCTCAATCAAAAGACCCACTTTTATAATTTGAAAAGTTTTAAAAGCTTGAAACCCTTCAATAGTAACTTCACTTCTACAACTCCTATTTGAACACAATTTGAAACCAAGACTGAAAATACACTAGGGAACGATTTTGGACTTTTGGTTATTGTCTTTGCAACCCAAGACTAGATTTGTAAGAACAAATCTAAACCTATGCTCTTGATACCAAATGATAAGGATTCCAATTGAGGAAGAAACCAATTGAAATCAAAAGCAAAATTAAACAACACGAAAGTAAGATAGATTATAAATAAAAGTCAAGAAAGTATAAAGAAAGGCTAATTTATTAAGCAATCAACCAAGAAAGAAGAGAAACTTGTATTCAAAAAGAAACAACTCAAATTGAAAACCACATATGAGAAATATCAAGTGAAATCAAGGTTATGAAGTGCTAAATCAACAAAGAGAATCCACCCATCACTATTCTAGATTAAGCTACACGAAGCTAAGCTAACCTAAAGGGATTCCACCCTTAAATTACGCTCTTGAAAGAGTTTGTTCATTTAACATTCAAATTCGATGTAGTCTACTATTTATACTAATAAAATAAAAGAGACTACTATTAATACAAATAAAATAAAGAAGACGGTAAGGGCCGTGTTTGGGTGTCTTCTTTTGTGAATTCTTGAAAATTATGAGATGACAATTTGCACAAATGACCTCTTTCTTCTATCTCTTAACTTAGATGGACATTCCACATGTACTTCTTGATTTTGTGTCCATCAAGCTCATCTAAAAGTTTTACGTGATCCATGCTATCCATGTTGTTATCACAAGCTCTCTTAGATATGGGGAACAAACCCCAGTACTTTTTATCACGTAATTCCTAGACAAATTTTCTAGATTTCAAAACCAACTTGTCTTCTTCAAAGCTTCTTCAACTTTCAATGGTGGTTTCTTCAATAGTGAACCAAACCCTTTCAAATCACAGCCCTAGACTCAAAATAGGTTAGGGAACACTCATCTAACTAGATTCGTAGTAACAAAACTAAGCCTTGCTTTGATACCAAATGATACGATTCTCACAAGAGAGAAACAACGATAATAAGAGAAACAAAAGAAATATAGAAGAAGAAACACAAGATAAGAATTAATTGGCAAATAAAGGATGTATTAAATCCAATAACCTCCGATCTAGATCCTAACAAGCAACAAATCCGCATAAATAGATAGACACAACAAGAGGAAACAAAGAGCAAGATCTGGATATATTAAACCCAAAGACCTCATATAACGCCCCAAAATGAACTAAGGTGAACTAGAGCATCATGATTGTTTCTCGAGTTGATTTTAAGTTAAACGGAGTTAGTTTACTGTCCTTAGGCACTGTGCAAAGTTTCGTTAAGTTTGGAGGTCAAACGACCAAGAACGTCCAAGGCATTCGAAAGATATGCCTTGAGTCGACCTTGTACGTCTAGACGAGTTTCGTCGAGTTTTATGTGTTCATTTTGGATGAAATTAATGTGAGAGGTGTTAAACTTATATATGATCATATTTGTGTTGGAAAAGTCCGGGAAATTATCCCCAAGGACTATCGAAGGCTCCTTGAGGAAGGACCCAAAACCTGGTAAGCAGGCTGTCCCAGGAAGCCTTGGCGACGGAGCAGTCGACGGCCAATCATGGCTGTGACGCCCCGTCACAAGGTTCCGTCATGGGGGACTTGTTCAAGGGTGTAGAGGGTACCCTTGGCAAAACACTGAAGCTTTCAACGGATGGTCAGGACGGGCCGTTGCACCCGTGACGCCCCGTCACAAGCAGGTCGTCGCAAGCCTTGTCCCTGTGCGCAGATTTTTCTGCCAAGTCAGGGGTGAACTTGTAAATTCACCCCACATCTAAATAAGAGTTTGGACGGTTTTTTAAGGGATTTTTAGGTTATATTAAATGAGTTTTAATCCCTAGACCTAGACAAGACCCCCTCACTTCTAAATTCAACTCTCTCTCTCTAAAGAAACTCTCTCAAGACTCCACTGGAAGCTAGAAGTCAAGGAAGGAAAGGAGGGCTGACTTGGACTTGTTTCTTCATCAAAATTAGTGTATTTCCTTCTCTTAAAGGTATGGTATCTATTCTTGAATATCTTTTCATTCAAGAAGCCAATTTCCAAACTGGTTTTCAAAAGGGTTTCTAAACTCAATCTTCTTCTAACTTTGATTTCTAGTATGGGTCTTCTTGTATTTACGTTCTAATGGTTTAAATGTATTTATCTTGGTTTGAATTGATGATTTTGATGTTAAAACTCCATGAAACTCTTGTTTATGCATACTTCAACTTTTGACTTAAAAATGGGTTATGTGAACATGATTTGAGTAAGGTATGAACTTGAGTCTTCTTGTGTATGTCATGTTGGTGTAGCTACTGCCCTAAGGGCCTTAATATGGTGAAATGTTGATAAATTGATTATGGGTGATGATGGTTTGAATTGTTGATGAGTTGTTCTCATTGTATATTTCTTATTATGAATTGCTATTTGAGTGGTATGGTCCACCTTATGGGTGGCGGTGCTAATTGATGAGCATGATGTTGTTTAGTATGTGTTGAGTAGGTAATCTTGAAGGTCTAATAAGTTAAATGAAGATATATTGTATATGGGTCTTCTATTGTGTTTGGTGTAGCTTAAATTGCATGCTTGACCTAGTTTATGTCTAAATAAAGTATATGATTATGAGAAGCATGTAGAGTGTGTAACTCGATTAATCGAGGTTAAAGTATGCATAGAACTTGTTGAGAATGAGATGATGCTTATATGCAAAGTGTACACATGTACACATACACACTTTAATGAATGTAGTATACCAAGTTGAGCAAAAAGGGCAATCCTGAGGTGGACACACTTCCTGAGTTGAGACGTAGTGTCTAGTAGCAACCTCTCCATTCCTAGTGAGCTTTCTAAGATAGACTATTATATTGAGAAATCCGTGGGGAGTTATGCCTAACACCGAGAGGATATGAAGGGGAGGTGGATTGCACTTCGTGAGTTGAGATGTTGTAATCCAAAGTACCTCTTTAGATGAGTACTCCTCGTTAGTAGAGAGTGAGTTACTTAGTAGCAATCTCCTTATCCCTTAACTATGTGCCCGCATAGGTGTAGCTATTGGAAAATCCATGTAAACGGTTAGAAGCATGACCTTACACTAGGCAAGTAGGATCCCTCATCCAATAGTGGTTAATATCGGGATTCCATGTCTAGCTCTCATAGTCTTTGTCGGTTAAGCTAACCCCCACAAAAGAATTGATTTGAAACTAATTATCTTGTATATTGTTGAATTTGTGTATGTATGTCGTGAAGTGCTCAATCCACATTAGTTACCGAGTAGGAGCATTGAGTGGGAGTAGTAGTATGGGATGCTATTCTCACATTGCACTTGGTGTGACCTATACCTACTATGTGAGAAGAGTACCTTCATGAAATTCGTGTGAATGAGTACTATGGTGTAGTGTTATGGAGAATTATTGTGGAGTACTTGAGTAAATGGAATACATTAGGAGTACTAAGTGGGAGTGGTAGTATGGGATGCTACTCTCACATTGTACTTGGTATGACCGATATTTCCATGAGTGTTTTGCATATGTTAGCCAAGGGCGTGGATTTGATTTCCAACAAAGTAAGCCTAAGATTTGGTAGTTTTAAGGGTCGCTTTGGTGTGCTTTGAAGGGAGGTGTAATGAAAATCCCTTCTTAGGTCACCTTAGGGAGTCTTAGGATAACCTTGGGTTAGCGCAACTTCAAAGGAAAAGAGTTCATATGACTTGGACCGTGCCATTCACTGTAAGGTCTCCATTGTAAGAATCCATTATGTTCACTGTGATGCTTTATTCAATTTTCATTTTAAGTTTAATAAGTTCATTGAAATGTTCCTTTTGATTACTCTAAGTTTTGGTAAAGTTGCCATAAAGTGTTGATTGTCGATTCTTATGTTGGTTTGTTTCTAGATTCATGAATATTGCTTTAATTGCATGAAAAGTTATTTTTACTAAAATGTCCCTTTTCGTATGTTTTTGCATATGCCATACTTAGTACATTGTTGTACTAACCCCATACTTTTATATACATTATGAGTATAGGTTGGAAGCCTTTTTGGAGGATCGGAGTTGAAGCTTGGGAATTCTATCTCTTAAGAATTGGGTATGTCCTCATATATTTGACGACATAGTTTTATGTTTCTTAGTTTCTTTATTAAGACTTAAAAATGTTTTTACTTTTATTGTAAAGGGCCGTGTCCCTAGGATTTTTAAGTTGTGTCCTTAAGTTGGCTTGTGACGATAAGATTTCCTAGTATTTATAAAAAGACTTCTTTTATTATTATTATCGTGAAAAGTTTTAATTCCGCACTACTTTTCATGCTTTATGTTATGAATGCTAGTTAGAGGGATTGTACGAGACCCCAAAGGGGTCAAGTACGCCCAGCCATGATTCGAAGGTTTTCCCTAACTTTTAGGGGGTGCTTTCGGGTCGTGACAGACTTGGTATCAGAGCATAAGTTTTTGGGAAATTGTTTAAGGTATGAAAGTCTCACAATCCATATCTAGTAGTATCTTGGTCATTGGTGTGAGTCGCGACACATCCATGGACAAGAGGCTATATGATGCTAGAAGTTTCACTTTCTTCTCTATTCTAGTATCGTGCCTTAGAGTTGAGTATATAAGGTGTCTATTCTCAACCTCTTCTTTTTGTGTTTTTAGGACATGAATACGAGGATATCGACCGCTATAAGGGAGGAGGGAGGTGTACCAAATGAGAGAGTCCTTCCCCGTGTTGACCAAGTTCCTATTGTTGGCTTAGGGGAGGAAAATGAAGAGGTTCCTCTTCAAGGACCTCAAGTGCCTCCGGAACCTCAAGGACCTCAAGTGCCTCTTATGCCTCAAGCTCCTTTTGTTGAGGGTGATATGACTAATGCGGAGTTGAGGTCTGCCCTAATGAACTTGACCCAACTCATGACGGCTCAAGCTCAAGTTGTCAACAATCACTTTGTGGGCCAAGCTAACCAAGGATATAGGCCCCAACCAAATGCTAGTACTTCCGCTTCTAGGATTCGTGATTTCATGAGGATGAACCCTCCTAATTTTCATGGCACTAAGGTGGATGAAGATACACAAGGCTTCATAGATGAGGTTTTCAAGGTGGTAGATGCTATGGGTGTGACCCCTTGGGAGAAAGAGGAATTGGCCGCTTACCAACTAATGGTATGAGCAATGGAGGGTTGAGAGACCCTTAGAAAGAGGACCGATTGATTGGGAGGAATTCAAAGAGGCTTTTCTAGATAGATTCTTTCCTTTAGAGTGGAGGGAGAAGAAGATGGTTGAATTCATGAACCTCCGTCAAGGGGGAATGAGCGTGCACTAGTACTCTCTCAAATTCACCCAACTCTCTAAGTATGCCCCAACCATGGTGGCCAACCCTAGGGCTAGGATGAACAAGTTTGTGATGGGCATGTCTAGCTTGGTGGAAAAAGAGTGTCGTATGGCTGTGCTTCTTAATGACATGGATATCTCTAGGCTCATGGTTTATGCACAACAAATTGAGGAGTCCAAAATTAGGTAGATAAGGCGAGAGGGTAACAGACCTAGGTCGGATGATTCTAGTCACCAAAGTCCTAAGAAGAGGTTTTATCCCCAAGATTCTTCTATGGGAAACAAGGATAGGGCTCCAAATTAACTTTCTTAAGGTGGTGGTCATTCCTATGAAAGGGCTAGGTGCCCTACTTGTGGCAAGCAACATGGGGGTAAGTGTCTTGCCGGATCAGATGGTTGTTTTGCATGTGGTAATAAAGGCCACAAGATGAGGGACTGTCCAAACCTTAAATCAAGGGGGAGAGATGTCAATCAAGCTTCCCTAGATCCTAATGCTCCCAAGTAGAACCCTCCCTATGGGATGGGGGCTAGAAAGGATAATTAATCCGGATTGATGGTTTTGGTAAGTCTCAACTCTTTGTTATTGTTGCTTTTGTGTTATGAGATGAGTTTATATGGTTTTATAGTTCATATGATCATGTCATCTTGATAAATTGCTCAAAGAGTGGATTTTTGAAAGTTTTGTATGTTTGGCAGTGTTAGAGTGAATGTTCACTGTGAAAAATTTGCAATTTGAGAAAAATTTTCCTTGTCTTAATTGAAGTTTAAATATGTGCAAAATTGTTTTATATGAGCATGTTTAATGTTGGATAAGGTAGTTCCTCCATAAAAGAAGTTTAAGGTTGAGTTTTGACTTTGTGAGTTTGGCAAAAGTTGTCTATGTTGATAAGTGTTGAAAGTGTGAAATGATGTTCCTTGCTAATTGATGCTTTGATTTTTGATGTTTTTATCATGATCTAAGTGAATTATATGATGCTAAGAGAGTACTTGTTGTTATTAACAATTTAAGTGTCATTCGAGGACGAATGTTATTCCAAGTGGGGGAGAATATAACGCCCTAAAATAAATTAAGGTGAACTAGAGCCTCATGATTGTTTCTCGAGTTGATTTTAAGTTAAACGGAGTTAGTTTAGTGTCCTTAGGCAGTATGCAAAGTTTCGTGAAGTTTGGAGGTCAAATGACCAAGAACGTCCAAGGCATTCGAAAGATATGCCTTGAGTCGACCTTGTACGTCTAGACAAGTTTCGTCGAGTTTTATGTGTTCGTTTTGGATGAAATTCATGTGAGAGGTGTTAGAATTATATATGATCATATTTGTTTAGGAAACGTCCGAGAAATTATCCCCAATGACCATCGAAGGGTCCTTGAGGAAGGACCCAAAACCTGGTAAGCAGGCTGTCCCAGGCAGCCTTGGCGACGGAGCAGTCGACGGCCAGTCATGGCTGTGATGTCCCGTCACAAGGTTCCGTCGTGGGGGACTTGTTCAAGAGTGTAGAGCGTACACTTGTCAAGACACTGAAGCTTGCAATGTATGGTCAGGATGGGCCGTTGCACCCGTGATGCCCCGTTACAAGCTGGTCATCGCAAGCCCTGTCCCTTTGCGCAGATTTTTCTGCCAAGTCAGGATTGAACTTGTAAATTCACCCCACGTCTCAATAAGAGTTTGGAAGGTTTGTTAAGGGATTTTATGGTTATATTAAATGAGTTTTAAACCCTAGACCTAGACAAGACCCCCTCACTTCTAAATTCAACTCTCTCTCTCTAAAGAAACTCTCTCAAGACTCCATTGGAAGCTAGAAGTCAAGGAAGGAAAGGAGGGCTGCCTTGGACTTGTTTCTTCATCAAAATTAGTGGATTTCCTTCTCTTAAAGGTATGGTATCCATTCTTGAATATCTTTTCATTCAAGAAGCCAATTTCCAAAAGGGTTTTCAAAAGGGTTTCTAAAATCAATCTTCTTCTAACTTTGATTTCTAGTATGGGTCTTTTTGTATTCAAGTTCTAATGGTTTGAATGTATTTATCTTGGTTTAAATTGATGATTTTGATGTTAAAACTCCATGAAACTCTTGTTTATGCATACTTCAACTTTTGACTTAAAAATGGGTTATGTGAGCATGATTTGAGTAAGGTATGAACATGGGTCTTCTTGTGTATGTCATGTTGGTGTAGCTACTTCCCTAAGGGCCTTAATATGGTGAAATGTTGATAAATTTATTATTGGTGATAATGGTTTGAATTGTTGATGAGTTGTTCTCATTGTATATTTCTTATTATGAATTGCTATTTGAGTGGTATGGTCCACCTTATGGGTGGCGGTGCTAATTGATGAGCTTGATGTTGTTTAGTATGTGTTGAGTAGGTGATCTTGAAGGTCTAATATGTTAAATGAATATATATTGTATATGGGTCTTCTATTGTGTTTGGTGTAGCTTAAATTGCATGCTTGACCTAGTTTATATCTAAATAAAGTATATAATTATGAGAAGCATGTAGAGTGTGTAACTCGATGAATCGAGGTTAAAGTATGCGTAGAACTTGTTTATAATGAGATGATGCTTATATGCAAAGTGTACACATGTACACACACACACACACTTTAAAGAATGTAGTATACCAAGTTGAGCAAAAAGGGGAATCTTGAGGTGCACTCACTTCGTGAGTTGAGACGTAGTGTCTAGTAGCAACCTCTCCATTCCTAGAGAGCTTTATAAGATAGACTATTATATTGAGAAATCCGTGGGGAGTAATGCCTAGCACCGAGAGGATATGAAGGGGAAGTGGATTGCACTTCGTGAGTTGAGATGTTGTAATCCAAAGTACCTCTTTAGATGAGTACTCCTCGTTAGTAGAGAGTGAGTTACTTAGTAGCAATCTCCTTATCCCTTAACTATGTGCCTGCATAGGTGTAGCTATTGGAAAATCCATGTAAACTGTAAGAAGCATGACCTTACACTAGGCAAGTAAGGATCCCTCATCCGATAGGGGTTAATATCGGGATTCCATGTCTATCTCTCATGGTCTTTGTCAGTTAAGCTAACCCCCACAAAAGAATTGATTTGAAACTAATTATCTTGTATATTGTTGAATTTGTGTATGTATGTCGTGAAGTGCTCAATCCATATTAGTTACCGAGTAGGAGCATTGAGTGGGAGTAGTAGTATGGGATGCTATTCTCACATTGCACTTGGTGTGACCTATACCTACTATGGGAGAAGAGTACCTTCATGAAATCCGTGTGAATGAGTACTATGGTGTAGTGTTATGGAGGATTATTATGGAGTACTTGAGTAAATGGAATCCATTAGGAGTACTAAGTGGGAGTGGTTGTATGGGATGTTACTCTCACATTGCACTTGGTATGACCTATATTTCCATGAGTGTTTTGCATATGTTAGCCAAGGGCATGGATTTGATTTCCAATGAAGTAAGCCTAAGATTTGGTAGTTTTAAGGGTCGCTTTGGTGTGCTTTGAAGGGAGGTGTAATGAAAATCCCTTCTTAGCTCACCTTAGGGAGTCTTAGTATAACCTTGGGTTAGGGCAACTTCAAAGGAAAAGAGTTCATATGACTTGGACCGTGCCATTCACTGTAAGGTCTCCATTGTAAGAATCCATTATGTTCACTGTAATGCTTTATTCAATTTTCATTTTAAGTTTAGTAAGTTCATTGAAATGTTCCTTTTGATTACTCTAAGTTTTGGTAAAGTTGCCATAAAGTGTTGATTGTCGATTCTTATGTTGGTTTGTTTCTAGATTCATGAATATAGTTTTAATTGCATGAAAAGTTATTTTTACTAAAATGTCCCTTTTCGTATGTTTTTGCATATGCCATACTTAGTACATTGTTGTACTAACCCCATACTTTTATATACCTTATGAGTATAGCTTGGAAGCCTTTTTGGAGGATCGGAGTTGAAGCTTGGGAATTCTATCTCTCAAAAATTGGGTATGTCCTCATATATTCGAGGACATAGTTTTATGTTTCTTAGTTTCTTTATTAAGACTTAAAAATGTATTTACGTTAATTGTAAAAGGGCCGTGTCCCTAAGATTTTTAAGTTGTGTCCTTAAGTTGGCTTGTGACGATAAGATTTCCTAGTATTTATAAAAAGACTTCTTTTATTATTATTATCGTGAAAAGTTTTAATTCCGCACTACTTTTCATGCTTTATGTTATGAATGATAGTTAGAGGGCTTGTACGAGACCCCAAATGGGTCAAGTACGCCCGGTCATGATTCGAAGGTTTTCCCTAACTTTTAGGGGGTGCTTTCGGTTCGTGACAGACTTGGTATCAGAGCATAAGGTTTTGGGAAATTGTTTAAGGTCTGAAAGTCTCACAAGCCATATGTAGTAGTATCTTGGTCATTGGTGTGAGTAGCGACACATCCATGGACAAGAGGCTATAGGATGCTAGAAGTTTCACTTTCTTTCTCTATTCTAGTATCGTTCCTTAGAGTTGAGTATATAAGGTGTCTATTCTCAACCTCTTCTTTTTGTGTTTTTAGGACATGAATACGAGGAGATCGACAGCTAGAAGGGAGGAGGGAGGTGTACCAAATGAGAGAGTCCTTCCCTGTGTTGACCAATTTCCTATTGTTTGCTTAGGGGAGGAAAATGAGGAGGTTCCTCTTCAAGAAACTCAAGTGCCTCCAGAACCTCAAGGACCTCAAGTGCCTCTTATGAATATCCTTTTGTTGAGGGTGATATGACTAATGCGGAGTTGAGGGCTGCCCTAATGAACTTGACCCAACTCATGACGGCTCAAGCTCAAGTTGTCAACAATCACTTTGTGGGCCAAGATAACCAAGGAGATAGGCCCCAACCAAATGCTAGTACTCCCGCTTCTAGGATTCGGGATTTCATGAGGATGAACCCTCCTACTTTTCATGGCACTAAGGTGGATGAAGATCCACAAGGCTTCATAGATGAGGTTTTCAAGGTGGTAGATGCTATGGGTGTGACCCCTATGGAGAAAGAGGAATTGGCCGCTTACCAACTTAAGTATGTTGCTCAAGTGTGGTATGAGCAATGGAGGGTTGAGAGACCCTTAGAAAGAGGACCAGTTGATTGGGAGGAATTCAAAGAGGCTTTCCTAGATAGATTCTTTCCTTTAGAGTGGAGGGAGAAGAAGATGGTTGAATTCATAAACCTCCGTCAAAAGGGGAATGAGCGTGCAAGAGTACTCTCTCAAATTCACCCAACTCTCTAAGTATGCCCCAACCATGGTGGCCAACCCTAGGGCTAGGATGAACAAGTTTGTGATGGGCGTGTCTAGCTTGGTGGAAAAAGAGTGTCGTACGGCTATGCTTCTTAATGACATGGATATCTCTAGGCTCATGGTTTATGCACAACAAATTGAGGAGTCCAAAATTAGGGAGATAAGGCAAGAGGGTAACAGACCTAGGTCAGATGATTCTAGTCACCAAAGGCCTAAGAAGAGGTTTTATCCCCAAGATTCTTCTATGGGAAACAATGATAGGGCTCCAAATCAACTTTCTTAAGGTGGTGGTCATTCCTATGAAAGTTCTAGGTGCCCTACTTGTGGCAAGCAACATGGGGGTAAGTGTCTTGCTGGATCGGATGGTTGTTTTGCATGTGGTAATAAAGGCCACAAGATGAGGGACTTCCTAAACCTTAAATCAAGGGGGAGAGATGTCAAACAAGCTTCCCTAGATCCTAATGCTCCTAAGAAGAACCCTTCCTATGTGATGGGGGCTAGAAAGGATAATTAATCCGGATTGATGATTTTGGTAAGTCTCAACTCTTTGTTATTGTTGCTTTTGTGTTATGAGATGAGTTTATATGGTTTTATAGTTCATATGATCATGTCATCTTGATAAATTGCTCAAAGAGTGTTTGAAAGTTTTGTATGTTTGGAAGTGTTAGAGTGAATGTTCACTTTGAAAAATTTGCAATTTGAGAAAAATTTTCCTTGCCTTAATTGAAGTTTAAATATGTGAAAAATTGTTGTATATGAGCATATTTAATGTTGGATAACGTAGTTCCTCCATAAAAGAAGTTTAAGGTTGAGTTTTGACTTTGTGAGTTTGGCAAAAGTTGTCTATGTTGATAAGTGTTGAAAGTGTGAAATGATGTTACTTGCTAATTGATGCTTTGATTTTTGATGTTTTTATCATGATATAATTGAATTATATGATGCTAAGAGAGTCTTTGTTGTTCTTAAAAATTTAAGTGTCATTCGAGGACGAATGTTATTCCAAGTGGGGGAGAATATAACGCCCCAAAATGAACTAAGGTGAACTAGAGCCTCATGATTATTTCTCCAGTAAGTTTTAAGCTAAACGGAGTTATTTTAGTGTCCTTAGGCAGTGTGCAAAGTTTCATGAAGTTTGGAGGTCAAACGACCAAGAACGTCCAAGGCATTTGAAAGATATGCCTTGAGTCGACCTTGTACGTCTAGACGAGTTTTGTCGAGTTTTATGTGTTCGTTTTGGATGAAATTCATGTGAGAGGTGTTAAACTTATATATGATCATATTTTTGTTGGAAACGTCCTGGAAATTATCTCCAAGGACCATCGAAGGGTCCTTGAGGAAGGACCCAAAACCTTGTAAGCAGGCTGTCCCAGGTAGCCTTGGCGACGGAGCAGTCGACGGCCAGTCATGGCTGTGACGCCCCGTCACAAGGTTCCCTCGTGGGGGACTTATTCAAGTGTGTAGAGGGGACCCTTGTTAAGCCACTGAATCTTGCAACGGATGGTCAAGACGGGCCGTTGCACCTGTGACGCCCCGTCACAAGCAGGTCATCGCAAGCCTTGTCCCTGTGCGCACATTTTTCTGCCAAGTCAGTGGTGAACATGTAAATTCACCCCACGTCTAAATAAGAGTTTGTACGGTTTGTTAAGGGATTTTTTGGTTATATTAAATGAGTTTTAAATCCTAGACCTAGACAAGACCCCCTCACTTCTAAATTCAACTCTCTCTCTCTAAAGAAACTCTCTCAAGACTCCATTGGAAGCTAGAAGTCAAGGAAGGAAAGGAGGAAGGTATGAACTTGGGTCTTCTTGCGTATGTCATGTTGGTGTAGCTACTGCCATAAGGGCCTTAATATGGTGAAATGTTAATAAATTTATTATGGGTGATGATGGTTTGAATTGTTGATGAGTTGTTCTCATAGTATATTTCTTATTATGAATTGCTATTTGAGTGGTATGGTCCACCTTACGGGTGGCGGTGATAATTGATGAGCTTGATGTTGTTTAGTATGTGTTGAGTAGGTAATCTTGAAGGTCTAATATGTTAAATGAAGATATATTGTATATGGGTCTTCTATTGTGTTTGGTGTAGCTTAAATTGCATGCTTGACCTAGTTTATGTCTAAATAAAGTATATGATTATGAGAAGCATGTAGATTTTGTAACTCGATGAATCGAGGTTAAAGTATGCGTAGAACTTGTTGATAATGAGATGATGCTTATATGCAAAGTGTACACTTGTACACACACACACACTTTAAAGAATGTAGTATACCAAGTTGAGCAAAAAGGGGAATCTTGGGGTGGACACACTTCGTGAGTTGAGACGTAGTGTCTAGTAGCAACCTCTCCATTCCTAGTGAGCTTTCTAAGATAGACTATTATATTCTGAAATCCGTGGGGAGTTATGCCGAGCACGGAGAGGATATAAAGGGGAGGTGGATTGCACTTCGTGAGTTGAGATGTTGTAATCCAAAGTACCTCTTGAGATAAGTACTCGTCGTTAGTAGAGAGTGAGTTAATTAGTAGCAATCTCCTTATCCCTTAACTATGTGCCCGCATAGGTGAAGTTATTGGAAAATCCATGTAAACGCTAAGAAGCATGACCTTACACTAGGCAAGTAAGGATCCCTCATCCGATAGGGGTTAATATCGGGATTCCATGTCTAGATCTCATGGACTTTGTTGGTTAAGCTAACCCCTACAAAAGAATTGATTTGAAACTAATTATCTTGTATATTGTTGAATTTGTGTATGTATGTCGGGAAGTTCTCAATCCACATTAGTTACCGAGTAAGAGCATTCAGTGGGAGTAGTAGTATGGGATGATATTCTCACATTGCACTTGGTGTGACCTATACCTACTATGGGAGAAGAGTACCTTCATGAAATCCGTGTGAATGAGTACAATGGTGTAGTGTTATGGAGGATTATTGTGGAGTACTTGAGTAAATGGAATCCATTAGGAGTACTAAGTGGGAGTGGGAGTATGGGATGCTACTCTCACATCGCACTTGGTATGACCTATATTTCCATGAGTGTTTTGCATATGTTAGCCAAGGGCGTGGATTTGATTTCCAACAATGACCGATACACTTCTTAAGCATAGAAACATGAAAAACCAGATGAAGCGAAGCCAATTCACTAGGGAGTTTCAACTCATAGGCAACCTTTCAAACCCTTTGCAAGATTTCATAGGGACCCACATAACGAAGACTGCTTTCATTTCCCCAATTGGTTGCTTTACTGTCTTGTCTAGTTTTTGAGCCAATTTTGTGTTAATTTGAATTATTTTCGGGTTCTAAATCTAGTACTACTACAGAATATAAGATTTTGTAGTTTTAAGGGTCGCTTTGGTGTGCTTTGAAGGGAGGTTTAATGAAAATCCCTTCTTAGGTCACCTTAGAAATTCTTAGGATAACCTTGGGTTAGGGCAACTTCAAAGTAAAAGAGTTCATATGACTTGGACCGTGCCATTCACTGTAAGGTCTCCATTGTAAGAATCCATGATGTTACTATGATGCTTTATTCAATTTTCATTTTAAGTTTAGTAAGTTCATTGAAATGTTCCTTTTGATTACTCTAAGTTTTGGTAAAGTTGCCATAAAGTGTTGATTGTCGATTCTTATGTTGGTTTGTTTCTAGATTCATGAATATTGCTTTAATTGCATGAAAAGTTATTTTTACTAAAATGTCCCTTTTCGTATGTTTTTGCATATGCCATACTTAGTACATTGTTGTACTAACCCCATACTTTTATATACCTTATGAGTATAGGTTGGAAGCCTTTTTGGAGGATCAGAGTTGAAGCTTGGGAATTCTATCTCTCAAGAATTGGGTATGTCCTCATATATTCGAGGACATAATTTCATGTTTCTTAGTTTCTTTATTAAGACATAAAAATGTATTTACTTTTATTGTAAAGGGGTCGTGTCCCTAAGATTTTTAAGTTGTGTCCTTAAGTTGGCTGTGATGATAAGATTTCCTAGTATTTATAAAAAGACTTCTTTTATTATTATTATCGTGAAAAGTTTTAATTCCGCACTACTTTTCATGCTTTATCTTATGAATGCTAGTTAAAGGGCTTGTACGAGACGCCAAAGGGGTCAAGTACACCCGGTCATGATTCAAAGGTTTTCCCTAACATTTAGGGGGTGCTTTCGGGTCATGACACCTCACTTCGTTAATCCAACAAGAAGCACCTAACTTTTAAGAAGACCTCGAGGGAATCAATATCCCAAGTAACCCTTGTTTCTAAACAAGCTTCAACAAAATCTTACCAAGCTTTCAAATATGTTCCCATGCTCTGATACCAAATGATACGATTCTCACAAGAAAAACAACGAGAAATGTGGTAACAAAAGAAAGATAGAAGAAGAGACACAAGATAAGAAACAATTGGCAACTAAAGGATGTATTAAATCTAATAACCTCCAATCTAGATCCTAACAATCACCAAATTCGGATAAATAGATAGACACTACTAGAGGAAACAAAGAGCAACCTATGGGTATGCTAAACCCAAAGACCTCACTTCGTTAATCCAACAAGAAGCACATTACTCTTATCAAGACCTCGAGGGAATCAATATCCCAAGCAACCCTCGTTTCTAAACAAGGTTCTTAGTCTTCCTAAAATGAACACTTAGAGACCTATTTATAGTATTAGGCATTATTACATAGATGGGCCTAAAAGTGACCCAAATTGATCAATGGGCGAGCCAAGTCGGGCTTGCCTAATGGATCGGCAATGCGCCAAATGTACTCGGCGAAAAACTCTGCTCCTTGCTTTAGCTGGGGAGCTACTAGACATTGGGCAGTCTGTGGACCATCGCCCAATCCACTTGGCAATGCGCCAATGGTCTTCATCTCGCCTAGGGAGCAGTTTTCCCCTTTGAAGCTCCTTCGGCAGTTGGCGATCTTCAAAACCCTCGCCAAAGGGTTTTGGCGAGTCACTGAAGTTGTCTCCAGCTCGCCCAATTGAGTACATTCTTCACTTGTTCCTCCTCACTTTGTTAGTCCTCCCACACTCTCAGCTATCATCCAAGTATGGTGTTGTCCAACTGGGTGCTCCTTCAAGGTGCATATGTTCCCATGCAAATAATTAAGCCCATTATAAGCATCCATATAATCCTAAGAGCCTCTATCCTTGTGAACGATCCATCAATACGTTGAACTTGATGAATGGATGGTCTTGAGGAAATTTATATGGCATCACACACTTAACCTCGTAGGTGGGCAAATCAATGAATAGCCACAACTTATATTTATTGTTCAATTACGAAATACTAACCATAATGTGGAAGCTCAAATTGTATTAATGTACGAAACACAAATCCACTAAAGTCTATTGAATATTGTTTCCCAAAACCTGAAAGTTATCACATCAAGGACATCTAATCCCGAAATACCAAGTGTATCAACCCGTATTATGCATATGCTTGCTTTGTTCTTGTGATACTTAACATAGCCTTCTAGTATATATGAGGGACCATGTTTCTTATATGATTAGCGTTGCTTTAAACTAGCTCAAAAGGTCATGTGATGCCTTGCATGTTTCAGCGTCAGTACTGTTAAGTCCAACGAAAGTATTAAAACTTGAGTTAGTAAGGTAGTAATTGAGCTTAAAGTTGAAAGTTAAGTGCTAAGTTAAAGCAAAGGGGATTAATATTTAGAAAATGGAATAGAATAAGTGAGCTGCTTCCTTGACTTAACTAAGCTAGCAGGTGACAACTAGGTGCATCACCAACTTTGACTTATTGAACAGTCCAAAGAACCACGTAGGTACATCACCTACTTGAGATATATGGATCTAATTAAAAAGGTCAAGGTTATGGATCAGATTTGGGCCTATGCTAATGGACTCACTTGAGGTTCATACTAAGTTGAATAAAAGGAAATGAAATTAAAGCCCAGCAGACAAATCTGCCAAGGCCTAATATAAATATTTAAGCCCAAGTGAAAGCAAGTAGGTGCATCACCTAGTTTGACCTTTTGAGCTGCTTGATGTACATAAGCAGGTGCATCACCTACTTGACCAATTAGTAGCTGAAAATGAAGCTAAAAAGAAGTAAGTACTAGGGGAATTCTTAAAGGTGAAGAAATCTCAATATAAGATATATAGGCTGCTATTCTCAATCATTTTTTATATAGTATTGAGAATTTACTTCAGCTATGTCTCTATTTTCTCTCAGGATCAGCCTAAGAATTCCTTCTCGGGTTCTTGAAGAAACCCTCATATCTGCAAACCAAGGTAAGAGAAACACTTATGAATTTAGCTTAGGTCTCCCATGGAAGACTAGAAAACATGTATACATGCTTATAAGTACAAAGTAGAAGTTTCCACAAGCTACTGTTCACTTTCCTTAATTATTAAAATACTTTTCTCTTCTTCCTTGGTTTAAGTTTGAAGGAATGTTTAAGTTCTTCAAGATTCCATGTTAAAAGGGAAAGTTCCATCAATTGAGGTAATGTAATGATGTAATTTCTCACAAGGGGAATCATAATCTGATGCAGAATAAAAAGACAAGAAAATAAGATATAAGAAGAGACAACACAAGAAAAGGAACAATTGGCAACTAAAGGATGTATTAAATCCTAAAACCTCCAATCTAGATCCTAACAAGTACCAAATCTGTATAAATAGATAGATAGACACAAGGAAATCAAAAGCAACCTAAAGATATATTAAACCTAAAGACCTCAAACGATTAATCCACAATCGCCTAACTCTTACGAAGACCTCAAGGGAATCGATATCCCAAACAACCCTCATTTATAAACATTTATCAACAAAAGCTTATCGAGCTTTCAACACTCACACAAGGAGTTAACTTATCATTCGTCAATATTCAAAATAGTCTAACCTAAAATGAACCCTAAGACACCTATTTATAGGGTTAGAGCTTATTACATAAATGGGCCCAAAAGTGACCCAAAATTGCCCAATTGGAGAGCTAAGTTGGGTTCGCCCATCCCTTTTGGCGAGTCGTCAACGAGTCGGCGATCTGAGCTTCACCTTTGCTCCCTGCTTTGGTGGCTACTGTAACATTCGATGATCTTGCAGGTCAAAGGGTGAAGTGTTGTATGATCTTCATGCTCGTTTGATGAGCAGCCTTGCTCTTCAGCTCCTAGCATACTATGCAATCCTGCACCCCTCACCAAAGGGGTTTGGTGATGGGCCAAGTGGTCTTCAGCATTGCCAAATGGATCAGCATCTCCACTTTCTCCTCATTGATTCGTTAGGACTCCCACACTCCAAGCTATCATCCAAGCATGGTGTTGCCAAACTGGGAGCTTCTTTAAGGTTCATATGTTCCCATACAAGGCATGTAACCCCCTTTTTGTCATCTGTGTAAACCAAGAGCCTCCATCCATTTGAACGATCTATCAATACATTGAAGTTCGTGAATGTATAACTTTGATGTAATCCATTTACATCATTCTCCCCTTCAAGAAAAGGATTCCCCCTCGAATCCAAACCTTGCAAAACCATAGGGGAAGCAAATAAGACAATGATCCTCATGGCATGAGGGTTAGCATTAGAAACAAAAAATTCACCAACATGCCAAGGATGTACAAATTTAGCATATAACCAAGCATCACAAATATCAACCAAGGGGTTTTAACCCATAAAAGCAATAGATGCTTGTCTAAGTATGAAACATTGACAAAGGGGTAGAGCGTAGGAACCAGTACACCTAAACAACTTCATATGTAATCCCTCATTGGTTCCACATAAAAATAAACACAAGGCCTCCCTTATGTCAAGCGGCAAAAGAACACTCTTATACCTAAGTGTGAAGGCATAAGTAGTGTTTACCCAAGTTAGGACCTCATCCAGTGCACTAGATAAGATTAGGTTAGGAAGTATTCCCAATTCAGGGACAGGTTCACGTACATAACTATTCCCAACCCAAATTGGTAAACGTGCCTCATTTAAGCACATAGGATCAAGTAATAACACCAACAAAGAATCATAAAATTGGCAGTGGGAGTTTTAACTACACTTAGAACACTTATTTGACATTAGGTCAAATGGAAAACGGTCGAATGCATTGAGTCAAGGAGACTCTCATTTGCCCAATTTATACCACTACTAACATAAGATACGCAACCTACACAAGTATGAGTATCATCATTGCAAGTAAATTAAAGTGAATCCTCAAATCCACACCTTGTAAAACAATACAGATCATAAGCAAGAAGCTTATCCTCTAATCATGAGGTGTAGTACGGGTGCACTTAAAACATTTAATCAAGGGAACTCAAACTCAGGGAACAAACACATTATTTTATCGCTATTAATCCCACAAATAGAGAACAGGAACAATGGTCGTTCTTTTGAACAACAAGGTTAACCTAAAAGATGATACTTCCACAAGTTCAACTACCCTCAAACATCCACCGTGATCAAAAGGGTAGAAGGTCCACAGAATTGGATCAACTGCTCCTCCACTTATCATGTGGGCACTCGTTCCTCCCAACAACATACTCCACTCAACAGCATGAGCATCATCATATGTAAACAAGTAATAGAGAAAGGTCTCTTAAGTCTACTTCCTCTATGATGTTTTCATGGTATGACTACTAATAGATTCAAACTCATGAGTCTTATCATTTACAATTGGAACACACCAAGAAAAAGAGGTAATGGAGAAATAAACACCACCGTCCTCCTCAGCACATTCCTTCCCCACAAGATCACCCTCATCTTCTAAGAAGAGATTTCCATATTTTGGAGGGAAAGACTCACACAATAGTTTGTTACTATAACATGTATAACTATCAATAACTATACTGCTTTAAGGATTCACACCACGAGCTACATCAGTAGGAGTGATTTCATCATCTTCAAATAGGATATTATACTTAAAGAGGGAATGATCAACCACTAGGGAAGAATTAAAACATTCATGTTAACCCTAAAAAATACATAAATAAACTTTCGAAGCATTTTCAAGCACATGATCTCTATGATCAAAGCAAGCAATCGGATCTTTCACAATAGATATGCTGATAGAGTCACTCCTAATCAATTGATCATAATTATCATTAGTACCACTAACTTGAGGTTCCTTTATCACATTAAAAGGACCCTCAACCAGTGAACTACAATCACAAATAGGTTGATCAACACAATCATTACAAAATAATGAGCTAGCATTCAAAGCATACGCGTCAACACTAGGTGGACACATATCGATCTTACTAGAAGAATCAATCCGGTCATCAATTGGATCAACTAGTGTATCCACACTCTCAACAAGCACATTATCAATATAAGGCAAAGAATCAATAGGCTCACATAAAGACAAGCTTACATTCACACCTTGTTTATTTTCAATGGGTAAAGTGTTAAGATTAGCTATTGTACCAAAACCTGCAAGAAAGATCTTCTTTACCTAGATGTTGGAACATCCCATTAGTGCATCCATCATGCCTTCGACTGTAGGTTCTTTGTCAGTAACTTATGTTCCTCCATTCATCATGCTTCTAGCTACATAAGAATCCTTACCAAGTGAAGGATGAATAATACAGTTAGATTGAGATTGTGGCAACCCTGTCACTTCACTCCTCTCAACCTCTCCTTTTCTCACTCTGAGGTTGCCACCTTGCTTTCCCTTACTCCTCTCAATCTTTTGTCTCTCACTTTTCACCTTAAGAAGAGTAAATAGAGGTGTTCCCCAATGATCCACAACACACTTTACCAATTTTGCTTGTTTGTGACCCCATGTTCAATAAACCAATTGGCCCCAAGCTTAAGTGACAAGAATCCATGGACATTATATCACACCAAACCTCCTCACAGTATTTTCCATGTGTAAAAGAGACTTTTACCCCTTTTGTAAACTTACATCCTCCATGGTGTATGGATAAGTCCTTTGAAGTCAGGGTAGTCCCAAGTTGGCTACCACCTCTGGAGTTTTGTACTTTAGATTGTACCCAGCATGAATGACAAGGTCAAATCCCAAAGCCCCACAAATGCCAACCTTTGTCCTAAAAAATAGTTTTCTCGGATCAATATTGAAAAGCTTTGTGTACCATTTGGGCACATACTTGAACCTCATGGGTCTCTTCAATTCTTCCCATTGGGTCAATGGGTATTTATTTGGACTGTACGGAGCTTTTCCTCTTGAGTCCACCAGCCCAATGCAAGACCTCTCAAATGACCAAGGGCATACAAAGGTCGTTCTCGACCTCTCAAATATTGGCGTTGGAAAATCTGCTCATATAGCCACTTCAGGATCACGACATCCATTAAAGATAGGAAACTCAATCCTTTGGGTACTGAGACCCTTGACACATCATTTATACATGCATTGGTCCCCAAATACCGAATAGTGTGAATTTCTATGAGAAGTATAGGATAAAGTATCCTCAGACTTTAGAGTTGCACACTCTCTCCTCCCCTCATATTACTTTGACTTGAGATAGTGTAGCCACACACACTACTTTGACTAGGATAAGGATTAACACAAGAGTAAGAATATGAATCTTCACAAGCCTTAGGGGCGTGTTCTTTATACTTATTATATAATGGAGTATTATACCTTTCCTTACCTTACCTTCATCTTGTGAGGGGAAGTGTAACATGTTCTGGTATCACCATAGGAATCAACTTCACTCTCGCATTGAGTATAACAACCTCTATTATGCATATGCTTGTTCTATTCTTGTGATATTGGCGTTATAGTATGGTGAGGGACCATGTTCCTTATATGATTAGTGTTGGCTTAAACTAGCCGGAAAGTGATGTAATGCCTTGCACGTTTTAGCGTGTTTAGTGTAAGTTGACTGCGATGGAAGTATTTAAACTAGAGATAGTAAGGTGCTAATTGAGCTTAAAGTTGAAAGTTAAGTTTTAAGTTGAAGGAAAAGGAAGTAATATTGAGAAAATGGAATAAAATAATTGAGTTGCTTGCTTGACTTTATTAATGTAGTAACTGCATCACCTACTTGAGCTATATGGATATAGTTTAAGGACCTAAGTTTTATGGACCAAATTAAGGCTTATATTAATGGGCTCACTTGAAGCCAAAATCTATTAAAAGAAAATAAAAATGAAAGAAAGCCCAACTGATAAATCTACCAAAGGCCCAATATAGATAAAGCCCAAGTTAAAGAAATAGGTGCATCACCTAGTATGGCCTTTTGAGCTGCTTGATGTACATAAGTAGGTGCATCACCTACTTGACCAATTAGTGGATGAAAATGGACCAAAAAAATGGAGTTTCTAGAGGATATTTTTGTGGTCAATAAACCTCCATATAAATCTAATATGAGTTGATCTTTTCACCCATTTTAACACATAAAAATAAGAATTAACTCCAGCTTTCTCTCTCTTTTATGTTAAAGATTAAACCAGCAGCCTTAAAGTTCTTCTAAGGTTCTTGAAGAAACCCTCATATCTGCAAACCAAGGTAAGTGAAAACACATGGATTTAGCTTAATTCTCCCCTGGATGATTAGGAAAACATGTTATTCATGCTCTAGTATAAGTACAAAGGCAGAATATTTCCAGCAGCTACCGCTCACTTCCTTAGTTATTAAAATACCTTTTTCTTCTTCTTTGGTTTAAGTGTGAAGGGAAGCTGAAGTTCTAGAAGAATTTATGTTATAAGGAGAAGTTGCAGAAATTGAGGTAAGGTGAGTTCTCCATTTTTGTCTTCCTTATGTATGAATTTGAGTGAGGAATTAATGGTGTGTTGTCATGAAGAACACTAGCGGGTGGTGAGTTTAATAATTGGTTGTATGATAAAGAATATTTGGGGCTGTTCTATGTGTATTATTGTTGGCGCAACTTGATTGATCTTGGGGAAAAGATATATAATGTATGTGTTGGACAGAGAATGAGGGTGTGGTGATACACATTATGTTAAGGGTTATATGGGATCATTATCTGTCAAATTTATATCTACTGTTTTACGAGTCTCACAGTGTGATAACTGCCAATTTTAATTTACCATGACTTAAATTGTAGATTAAAACTGAAAAGGGGAGACTGAATCGTGATAGTCATATTGGTCATAGTATAAGGTATGTAAGGCTATTCGATTCCATATTCCTTGGCATGAAATCTGATAGTTGAAGTGAATCTCCTAAGTTATATTCCTAGTAAAGGAAACCTAGTGGTATAGAAATGGTATTTGCGAAAACAAGTCTTGTGAATCATCCTCTTTGTTATTTGAAGACAATTTTGTGATTAAGCTCTTAAAGTAATGTGTTGATGTTACATAGCTCCTTATGCCATTGTTGTTGCCTTGAAGTATTATTTTCATGTCTTATACTACTGGTCCGTATTTCCATATCTCCAAAATTACTATGACCACCTAAACAACATCTCAAAAGAATTATAATTATCCAAAGAACAATTCCAAAAGAGTTATGAACTAATAAACAATAATCTCAAAGATTAAAGAATCTAAGTGAAAAATCTATATAATTACAGGTGCCAGCCCAGGGGAAAATGCCTATCATGGGTCGATCCAACTGGTACATAAGGGTGGCAGCTCAGGGGTGAAATCCTAGCATAGGCCGATCACTATTGGTATAGAAGGGTCGAAGCTCAGGGGAGAAAGCCTAGCATGGGCCGATCCCAATTGTGTAATTATGAGGACCGAATCCATGGGTTAAAATGTCTAGCATGGGTCATCCTCTTCTACCACTAATCAGCTAGTCACTTATATCACATGTCCTACAAAGATTATAACATACAGAAAAGTAAATAAAAGAATATAACTTACGTGATCTCACAACAGTAAGCAAAGGTGGTCTTCTCTCATATTCTATGCACTTGATTTCATTTGAGACCTCGTGTTACATATGCTATTGCCTTACATATTCAGTTCATTTTTTTGTATTGACGTCCCTCGCAGAGGATGCTGCATTTCATGCTGCAAGAACAGGTACTCAAACTAGTAGACCTCCTCAGTAGGAGCACACGACACTCAACTACTTTTGGTGAGCTCCAGGTTGATTCGAAGCTTTAGTGATTCCTTCGTAAATTCATTTTGGTATTGTATCATAGTTAAGGGTAAGGCGGGGTCTGACCCGACCTACTTTAGGTCTTTTATCTTTTAGAGGCTAGAAGTATGTTCATGGTTCAGTTGTTTCTTAAGGAGTTGTGGCCTCAATGGCCATGTCTTGTATATAACTTTAGGTCTACTTATGTTGGTTTGTATCGCTGCATCCTATGTGAACTTGTCACGATTGTTATAGTTATATGCATAATAAAAATAGGTTACAAGTTGGTTCTCTCGGTCCTTTAGGGCATCAGGTGCCTGTCCGTCTTAATGGGATTTGAGGCGTGACATAAGTGGTATAAGAGCAGGTCATCCTAGGGAGTCTACAAAGTCGTGTCCGTGTAGAGTCTTGCTTATGGATATGTTGTGCCTATAACAGGAGGCTACGGGACATGTATGAGTTGTCTCATTTCTTAGATCGTGCGATAGAACCAATGTTGTAGGTGAATCATATCTAATTTCTAAATTGTTTTATCATAGCAAAGATGCCAGTTACAACAAGTAGTGAATCTACTGGTAAGTGAGTAGATGTGACTGCCCAAGAAGGGACCAACCAACCACCACCAAGTCAAGTTGTTCAAAGTGGTGCTCAAGATGATACTCTATCACAGACTTCCCTAATGCCTCCATCTCCTGAAGAACTAAGGAGGGAAGCTGAACCTCAGGACCCCCTATTAATGCTACCGAGCAAGATTTGAGGAATGCAGTTCAATTATTGACTCGTATAGTTGTAGGTCATGGCCAAAGGCAAGAAGGTCCAGTTGCAGGTACTAGTGGTGTAGATAGAGCAGCTGGAACGCGGATACGTAATTTTGTTAACTTGGACCCTCCATCATTCACCGAGTCAGATCCTAATGAAGATCCGCAATACTTTATAGATCATATCAAACACACTTTGGATATTATGCATGTAAGTGGTAAAAAAGCACTTGATCTAGCAGCATATAGATTAAAGGGTGTGGACATATTGTGGTATGAACCTTGGAAGCAATCTAGGGGAACAGATGCACCTTCAGCTACATGAAAAGAGTTCAAAAAGGAATTCCTTAACCATTATCTACCATAGGAGATCCGAGAGGCCCGTGCAGATCAATTCTTAAATCTCCACCAAGGAAGTATGAGCGTGAGAGTGTACCGTCTCAAATTAATTCCTTGGCCAGATATGCTCCTAATGTAGTAGCTACCATGGAGGATAGAGTTCACCGATATGTGGATAGATTAGATTCATATCTAGTTAGAGATTGTACCATTGTTTCATTGAATAAATATATGGAAATAGAAAGGATGCAGGCGTTTGCACAAAAGTTGGGGGATCAAAAGCAAAGAAGAAGATTAAAGAGATAGATAACTTAAGTAAATTGTGAATTTTTGTATGTTGAAATGAGTGGAAAGATAAGCACATAGTCCTTTATATGGAGCTTTCTTGACCAAAAAAATAATCCTCTAGACGCTAATTTTTGGTCCATTTTCAGCCACTAATTAGTCAAATATGTGATGCACCTACTTATGTAATTCAAGCAGCTCAAAAGGTCAAATTAGGTGATGCACCTACTTGCTTTCACTTGGGCTTAAATATATTGGGCCTTGGCTGATTAGATGTTGGGCTTTAATTTCATTTTCCTTTTATTTAACTTAGATATGGGCTTCAAGAGAGTCCATTAATATAAGCCTAAATCTGATCCATTTAACTTGGTAAAAGTTTTAGATGAGCTTGATGGACACAAAATCAAGAATTACAATGTGTGCAATGTCCAATCTAAGTTGAGAGAAAAAATAAGGAGGTCAGTTTTGCAAATGTTCATCTCATAATTTTCAAGAATTCACAAAAGAAGATAACCAAACAAGGCCCTTACCTCATTAAGGGTAAAATTGTCAAAGAAGTGTCTTCTTTAATTTATAAGTATAAATAGTAGTTTCTTTTATTTTGGAACACTTAGACTACATGGAATTTGAATGTTAAATGAACAAACTCTTTCAAGAGTGTAATTTAAGGGTGGAATCCCTTTAGGTTGGCTTAGCTTAGCTTAGTGTAGTTTAATCTAGATTAGAGATGGGTGTTGTTGGATTTAGAACTTTTTAACCTTGATTTCACTTGAGATTGCTCATTTGTGGTTTTCAATTTGAGTTGTTTCTTTTTGAATTCAAGTTTCTCCTCTATCTTGGTTGATTGTTTAATCAATTAGCCTTTTTTTATTTCTCATCTCTTATTTCTAATCTATCTTACTTTTGTGTTGTTTAATTCCGCTTTGGATTTCAATTGGTTACTTCCCCAATTGGAATCATTATGAATATAGCTCAAGTAGGTGATGCAACTGTATCTTAATTAAGCCAAGCAAGCAGTTAAATTATTTTATTCCATTTTCTATATATCAATCCCTTTCTCTTCAACTTAGCACTTAACTTTCAACTTTAAGCTCAATTGTCACCTTAGTATCTCTAGTTTAAATACTTCCGTCAGAGTTAACTTACGGTACACATGCTAAAACGTGCAAGGCATCACATCACCTTCCGAGCTAGTTTAAACCAACACTAATCATATAAGATACATGGTCCCTCACCAATACTATAAGGCTATTTCTAGTATGACAAGAATAGAACGAGCATATGCGGTATACGGGCTGTTACATCTATTGTCAATAGTAGCATAGAAAACCAAGTCCATAACTATACCACAAGGCAATTTATAAGCGTCAAATAAATAGAACTACTACATGTATAATACAGGGTGTTATATCCTCTCTCTCTTACGATCATTCATCCTCTAATGATACGTGAAGCTAGTAGTTTGGTTAACCTTGGAATTTCATATAGTGATTTGTGAGAGTTTCCATTATAAATAGGACTAGTCAAAATCCATAGACTAACTTAAAACACATATAGACAAGTCTAGCATGTAATCTTAATCGATATGGTTCATCAAATAATAATATGAGAAATTAAACCCCTCTCTTGTCCAATGTAGTTCACTGAAGATATACAAGT
This sequence comes from Solanum sitiens, assembly GCA_016801875.1. Lineage (NCBI taxonomy): Eukaryota > Viridiplantae > Streptophyta > Magnoliopsida > Solanales > Solanaceae > Solanum > Solanum sitiens. The sequence continues at coordinate 4,195,010 of JABWTJ010000110.1, read as the reverse complement.
ATAACTCATACAAATAAGGACTTTAATATATACTTAAACATAAGACATGACATATCAAATGAACAAATACTAGTAGGATTTATTATCATATAAGGGGACCACATGATCTCAGATCCATATGTTGATGTTTAGAATGAGGAGGGTATTTAGGATCTCTACCATCTTCTATTCCCAAGTATCTCATGTTATATTCTATTCCTTCAAAAATAAACCCTTTGGGCTTAGCTTCCGGGCCTTAACAATCAAGAATAACTATATTATCTCCCAAAATCTTTGTATATGGAACGGACACATAAAATCATAGGGCTAACCGATCAGGGCACTACTTTCCCTTCTCTTTTATCTCTTGACACTTTTCAGAGGCAAGTCTTATAAGAACGCATAAGTGTTAATATAAACTTGTCTTATGCTGCACCTTCGAATAACGTATTATGCTAAGTTATTTATCTATGATTGTGATAAAATTTTCATATATGCCCAACCTTTTCTGGTCAAAGTCATCACTCAATAAGGAAATATTTTTCGAAAATTTCAAAACTCAAGTCCATTGAGTATGACATATAGGCAGAGTAGCACAAAAAGGAAGCACAAAATATATGGGCATTAAGGTATAGAAATATGTGGTGTACGCACATGATGCATGAGTACTAAAGCTACAAAATATAATATGTAAGCAACTAGACTATAAGACATGTGTTTACATAAAAGAAAATGAACTACAGAAACAAAATCATTGAGAAAGTGCATTATTGTATAGGTGGACTAACATATATTAGAAATATGAGCAAGTGAGCACATGACACATGGGAAGAAAACCTATAAGGCATGTAATGCTTAAGCAAGTAGGTTCTAAGGCATGTAAAATATATAGAAGTGGTTGTATGATCAATTATCTTGCAGTACCCATACAATATGAACAAGTGACATGAGGAAAGTATCCAGTGCAATAAATACATGTAGGGAAAAGATCCTACGACAACATATAGCAATAAACAAGGGTACTCCGAAGCCGACAACACTTACATGGAAGTATTTTGTGACATTAGGTAACCTTTGAGAAGGTAATACACAAAGGTAAAATGACATACAAATAGATAAATTATAGAACATGAAGCATGTATATTTAATTCTATAACAAACCATATTTGGAAACTACGAGATATTGTATAGAATCACTGTACCATAATAAGAGCACAATCAATGTCATAAGAGTTAAGTCATCGGTGGGATACTTCCGGTCATATTCCTCACTCACCTCAAAGCACATACAATTGATTTCCACATCCACTCTCTTCAATCTCCTAAGAATCCTTATAGGTGTTCTTCTATTGGGACTTGGCCTCATCAAGGTCAATATACATACTACAGTTAAGATAGAAAAGAAAATCCTCAATAGTTCATCCTTTGGAGTAGGAGGCCGAGGTCAACGTTGCGGTCATTACTAGCTTTTATTACATCACATTCAATGTCTATGCCTTTTGAAGGTCATAATAGAAAATAAATAGTGAAGCTTGAACGTACCATAAAACACTAAATCTAATATTATATGAATGTCAGGTACCTATAAAGTTATATCATGCTTTATAACATCTTAGACTTAGCCGCTTTGGGCTTAATTGGATAGGTCTGGCCATACTTATAGATTTCCTCTTTTTTTAATAACAAGTGAGGGTTCTCCAACTCTTTTCCTATGCAAGATAGAAAATAAGAACAACTAGCATATGATCAGTTTTTCCTCTTTCTAAAGTGGAATATGACTGATGAATTACTGCGTGCATACATTAAATAAATCCGGTTGTAGCTTCATTGAATTTGATGGAAGTCTATACATGTGCATAATGCTCTACTTCTCTTTTGAGATAATGATGTGAATGAATTAGGCCCATGTACCTTCTATCTAGGTAACCTATTCACCTCTCTTGTTGTTATCAAGACCAAATATTAAGACTTGACTCATTACTAAATTGACTTCTTTGTCTAACAAAGGTCCACAAAGTTGCTCCCTAGTTCGCCATTATAACTCGTTAGGGTTGAAGAATCGATACCATTTTATTGCATCATACACTTAGAAATCACTCGTTCATAACCACCTATATCACACATCTATAGCATCCTCATATCACCCCTACTCCTATGTTTAGGGAATTTGACATATACCATCTCTTTCTAGCTAGAAGCTCTACCTACATATTTTGCCCGTGTCATTCAAGCCTTCATGTACTCTAATCCCCCAATGTACATGTAACCTGGCTAATCACAACTTAGGTCTAACCGATCAATTTTCCTTTTGTTAACCACCCTTTAGCCACATCCTAAGCCAAAACATAAATCATAATAGGAACTACCATACATATATCATTTTCATCTATTGGTACAGTTATCCCTAAGTTTTATAACCATGAAAAGAATACAAATGTTATTAGTATTTATTCGGGGTTGTTGGCATATGCTAAAAAAAAAAGGCAAATATTAACATACTTGAGATGATCTATGGTGAGAGTTTGGGCCTTATCAGCCAACTAGGGGTATCTCTAGTAACAATATTGCACTTATACATCCACCTATCAAATTGTGCCACTGCCTTCTTCCAACTAAAAGAAACTAGGTCAACATCATCAATTTCAAGAACATGTGTAACGCTAATTTTTTTTTGCATATCACAGACGAAGAACAAGTCGGGAATAGATCATATAAGTATGGAGGAAACACAGAACTCAAGAGTTGGTTACATCCTTCGAAGAAGACGTGCCTGGAAATGCTACAAATCATATATGTAACTAGGTAACAAATCATTTTTGTAAGCATAAACTATATCTTTCTCAATTGAGCCAACGTGGAACAAATGGTACAAATGCAACTTTAGGTGCAAAAAAACATAAAAGCCTTTACATACCTTGTGGAGTAAGACGGTCGAATAAAATGAGCTCAATAAAGTAAAATTTTGTTATATTAAGATCCTTTATGTATGCTATATGTTGACACTCTAGGAACCTTTAAGCATAACCATAGTATGCATAACATGAATAACATGATCAGGTAGAAGTTGAAATTAATGTCTTAACTTTGCTCTATCGCACGATCTAGATATGAAGAGAAGTAATATTTCCTAAATACCCAAGTAGCCCCCAAATTATAAATGTTGGCGCGCAACACATTCATAAGTAAGGCTCTACTAGACACGGCTTTGTAGACTCCCTAGGACAAAATGCTCTGATACCACTTGTGTCACACCCCAACCTAGGTGAGGCGGACAAGTACTATATGAATACCTATTGTAACACCCCATATTCTACGTGTACTAGTTCAATTTATATAACACTTATAAACTATCTTGTGGTATAGTAACGGATTCGGTTTCCTATGTGACTAGTGTAAATAGAATAGGTTTTCAGGAAGGAGGTGCTTGTTGGGACATACATGGATTGGATTCCCTTTAAATTTTGATTGTGAGCTTTTTTTGAGATTCTAAATGTTAGTCGGAACTCACGTGATGTTGATCAAAAGTCATGAGTTCATATTGCTAATTCAACACAAGCTTAGGGACTTGTGTATCGTAAAATAAGGGGGGTGGATGGATGGATATGTGCAAAGAAGTCATGGGAACTGGTTAGTGGATTGCACATTGAAAAGTGTAGATATATGACTCTTAACTGAGTGTTGCATGAATTACTTCCTGCAATCCCTTTATATACTGTTTTCCAAACGTGTGAAGCCCAAGGAGTTTTGGAGGACCTTATAAGAAGGTTGTATAGTATAAGAAGAAGAAAATAGAGGAGAATGGGTGGGAAAAACACCATCTATTATAGATTTACCGACAAGTACTATGTTTGTCTTAATCAAGTAGACCAAATTTGTTGATTAACTACTAATGCAAGTTTTATTATTTAGTTCATTCTAGATAAATAATCTTAAAGGAAGACGGTTAACTCATTGTAATATCCAAACTTGTGCAGCAAGGTATGTAAAGTTATTCGGTTTCCTATTTCTTTGGCATGAATCAAAAACTTGCATTACAAAAGTAAGCTTTCTAAGTTCCCTTGGTAGTGACTGATCTATAGTTACAGTTCCCACTCCCTAGAGCATTAAAGTGAGAACTCTAATATGAGTTTGTTACAAAATATGTGTGTTTACTCTACCAACTGTTAGCATGCAAGGTTTAAACTTGTTTCATTGTCAAAGTACCCCTGGAACGTATTTCCCTTATATAAGTCAAAGTGATCCTTGATTACCAATGGTACATATATTTATAGGATGGATATAGGATCTGCCATATCTTGCCAAGTTGATCCAATAGTCTATTCCATTGTATATGTCATCTTTTCACATGTTATATGTTCCCTTTATTGGTTATTACTCCTATTGTGTTAGACTATAATGTTACCTCACAAGATCCATACATTCTCTGGTGTACATTTTATATTTATTTACTTGGAATATGTATCCATCGTTAAGTTGAATCTGCCCACATTCCCCTTGGTTCCACATTCATAAACACCTTGTATTTGTATCATATAGAGTTCAAATCTCTTGGATGAATGTTAAATGTCTTCACTTGATGTGCTTCAATTTGAGATGTCAAAATGCTTAGTGGGTCATAGAAGATCCTAAGTATTACGTGGTGTCACATTTGCTTTTCATGTGTCATTATCATTATCGTAAGTCCATATTTGTATGTCTTCTACTACTGGTCCATAGTTCCAAATCTCAACAATGATTATGACCACCAAAATATCAATCTCAAAAGAGTTATGATTATCAAAAGAACAATCTCAAAGATTTATGAACATCAAACAACAATCTCAAAGATTAAAGAATCTAAATGAAGTTATTTGTCTAATTATGGGTGGCAGCCTAGGGGCAAATGCCTAGCATGGGTCGATCCTAGGTTGTATAGAAGGGTGGAAGATCAGGGCGAAATCCTACTATGGGCCTGTCCCAATTAGTATAAGAAGGTCGCAGTTCAGGTGTGAAAGCCTAGCATGGGCCGATCCCAATTAGTTTAAGAGGGCGGCAGCTCAGGGGCGAAAGCGTAGCATGGGCCGATCCCAATTTTTGGAATTACGAGGACAGCATGCGAGGCATTAAAATGCCTAGCATGGGTCATCCTCGCCTACCACTAATCAGCTGATCATTTGGATTATATGGTTATAAAAATTATTACGCACAGAAAACTAAAGAAAAGAATGTAACATACATGATTCCACAAGTATAAGCAAAGGTGGTCTCATATCTTTATCTATGTGTGTTTGGTTTTACTCGAGCTCTCATTTTTCATATGGTTGTATTATATTCAGTACATTCTTTTGTACTGACATCTCTTATTGGGGATGCTACATTTCATGATGCAGGTACAGGTACTCAACTAGTAGATCTCCCTAATAGAAAAACATGATACTCAATGATTTTTGGTGAGCTCCACGCTAATTCGGGGCTTTTTTGAGTCCTTACTATGAATATTTTCATATTCGTACAGTCATGGATTCCAGTAGAGGATTTGTAGACATTGTAAAGTTGTCATTTGTATCACTTGTTTCACTTATCACATGTATCGGTTCAGCTAGTCGACATGTGTTGTATATGAAGCTTCTCTAACTGCATAGTAGTTTACTTTCTCATCATAGGTTACTTGTAAAGCATGTGTTCATGTTATACTTGTCCGCCTCACCTACGGTTGGGTGTGATAGAGTTGTTGTAGTCATATTGGCCCAAAAACAAGGTATACATGGCTAAAAGAACCTTTTTTGCCTCTAGGGTACGGTCCCTGTCACCTGTCTCTTTATTGAGCCAACAAGATCCTAGGTCACACATGTTAAACGTATTCAATTAGTGGATAAACAGTCTATTCATATATTACCAAATAATTTCATTTGTTCATTTAATCATATACTTCGTCTGCACATGTTCCTTTCATTGAATATCACTGCCATTGTTTCAGTGTATAATGTTACTTTACATAAAATCCTTACTTGTTCTCTAGTTAGTATACAATTTATATGTTCTAACTTGAAATGTGCACTTCTCCCTATCTTGAATCTTCCCACGTGTCTCATTAGTACCCATGTTCACGACCCCTATTATTTGATATCGTCTACTAAATATGTTTTAGCCCACAATAAGATTCATTGTGTCATATAAGTTCCAAAGTTAATTATTAATGTTGTTGCTTATGTCATTGTTGATGCGTCAAATATTTTATTCACATGTATACTTCACTAGCATGTAGTCCCAAAGTTCAAAAGAGTTATGAACAATCTCAAAGATTAACGGAATGACATAAACTGAATCTATATAATTATGTGTGGCACTTCCCTGGGCTGAAGGCCTAGCATGGGTCGATCCCGAAAGCAAAGTTGTACATTTATGAGTGGAAACTCAGGGATTAAGATACCTAGCATGGGAAGATCCCAATAGATGTATTGTGGGTGGCAGCTCAGGGGTTATAATAACTAGCATGGGATGATCCTAATTTATATTTTTATGAGGAAAGCATCCCAGGGGTTAAAATGTCTAGCATGGGTCATCCTCTTCTACCAATGATCAGTTGGTCATTTGTATGCCTTATAAAGATTATAAATCAAAGAATAGTAAAGAAAAAAAGGCAACGTACAGGATTCCACAAGTGTAAGAAAAGTTGCTCTTTTATCCTTATTTATTCATCTGTTCATGGTAAATGATGTAAAGAACAAAACTCAATTGTATAATGTGTTACTTTACCACACGATAATGAACAACCATAAGACACTTGGAAAATAATTACATGGTATTAATGCATTACTTGTAGTTCTATAAGATACTTACTTCTCAATATAGGTGTATAGGTTAAGTACCTTATTGATTCCTTATCTACTGTTATCAATTGGCCATTTTTTATTTTGCCTTCTTTACATAGCAATAAATGTCGTACATGTACTGAAGTCCCCATTAATGGGGGCGCTGTATTTCTATATATGCAGGACATGTGTGATCATCTCAGAGATCTTTTTTTGTATCCAACAAAGGAATTGGTGAGCTAGTGCTTAACTGGACCTATGATGTGTCTAGTGCTCTTTTGGTTATATTTAAAACTATAATTTGGGTGTATCGGGCCACTGTCCCGGCCACTTAATAGTTGAACGGACATAGATTCTCTAGTTTAAGTTGTCATTTGTATGAGTTTGGACAGTTGGAGGTTTAGTATATTAGTTTCTTAGAAATAGTTCTATTCTGCATAGTGATTCATCTGTTCATTGTAGGTTATTGGTATAGATAGTTCATATGCTACTTGTCTGTCTCACCCTAGCTTGGGGCGTGACAAAATGTGGTATTAGAGCACTAGGTTCAAGTTTCCAAGGGATCTATGAAGTTGTGTATAGTAGAACTCTACTTATGAATGTGTTGTGCGCCACATTTATAACTACGGGGTTGCTCAGACATTTAGGAAATGTGACATTTAATAAATCATATCGAGCAATAGAGCTATGTTATAAGAAGGTCATTCTTACTAATACTCTATTTTATGTCATCCAGGGTATGTGTACCATAACTAATGCCCGAGGAAAAAGGTAGCAACCTTTAAGGAAAGGTGATACAAGCTAGGGCTTAGTAAAGCTCGTCTAGGCTTACCCTTTGGGTGCGCTGTGAGCCACAAATAAGGAGGCTTGTAAAGGTTTATGTGTTACTTGCATCTACAGCTTGGTTTGCACCACTTGTATCATCACCTGGTTCGCCTTAATTGGATATAAAGGGAGATATTTATATTATTACATGAAGATTAGTTTCCCAATTCAACTAATATGGCTGCAACGATTTCTGGTGCAACATTTTAGAAGGATAAAATTTGTTGTGGAATTTTAGATGTCCTCCATATGACTCATGCAATGGTTATAGGATCTAATCTAATAGATGATATTCAGTACCTACTTAGTAATATACTTATAACCTTCAAGGTTACATAGATTAGAGATAAAAGTTGAGGAATGACCTAGATTTTATCAGTAAAAAGATGTGGCAGTAGGATGATATGATAAGAAAATATACCACAATAGGATTGACAGAGATACCCCTAGTTAGACGATAGGGCCTAGTTCTTCTATATATCCTTCCGAGTATGTTAGTAGTTGGGTTTTACAAGATATGTACATATGAGTATAACCACCTAGAATAGGAAAACATGTAGATCCCTTTTATGGTTAGAAAACTTTGTGGTAAGTTTTTCAATTGTTTTGTATAAAAGTATACACATAATATCTTCTCATTGTGATCTGTCTTTTGGTTATATAATTAATGATTAAGGCTGAGAATGTTGAATAGCTAACATAGGTTATGATCGGATAGAATATTCAAAGTAGAAGAAATCATACTATCGGTTAATCAGTAGCAGGAGAGTGATAAGTTACATATGAATAAAGGAGAACAATATTTGAATACCATAAAACAAGTGTATGTGTAAACCAGGGCTCCTAGCCACAGAGAGATGAGTAGAGTAAGTTTCGTGATAGTAAGAATGAAAGATGACATATATGTACGAGAAGATTTTACGGAAGGAGACATAGGTTGTACTCTTACTATAAGAAATGCATGCTAAGAATGTGACAAAAGAAATCTTCAACCTTAACCGTTGTAAAGATGTACCAAAAAAATATTCCCCCAAATGAACATTTTAAACTTTTGTCAGATTGAGAAAACATTTTAGTATTAAATTGATTCCAGAAAAGTGGGAAAATTGAAGGATAAGTTCGATAGAAAATACATTCATCCTAATGTGATGAACTAGGATGCACCAGTATCATGTGTACAAAAGAACGATTGTTCATTATGCATATGTATAGACTCTCAAGAGCTAAATAAATCTACTACCAAATAGATTTTATATATGCCCACAGTATCGATCAAAGCCTGACTAAGAGAGAATATGATTAATCGTGTGACACTCGTTCTTATTTGGTCACTTGAATGGGAAATGGGTCAGTGTACCTCATTTATTATGTCATTATGGAAAATCTATCAGCATGATTGTACCAGTCTAGCTAATCCCAGAGTGGCTAATCCTCAGAATCTATAAAATCCCAAATTTACATATACTTTACATGTATGCGTGCCTGCCCGTAGGTAAGATTTTATATACCATAGTACCTTCAAGTTGAACTATTCATTTGCTTATTTGAACCTTCATAAGGTACCATACATTGAGAAAAAGTTGACCTTCACCTCTTACTCTTATACACAAATTGTAGAGAATTTCTCCTATATCGTGGCCTCAGTGTCTAGATTGACACTGAAGATGACCAAGTTCCAACGGTTGGAAAACTTAAATGAAAAGTTATCCGGATCTAAAGAAAAAATGAAGGAATCAATTGTGTAAGCTCTGATGTAAGTATAGAAACACGAGCAAAACTATCTCAGCCACGGTTTAGAATCAGCAGCAGTATGCTTGCACTTTAAGGTATGGCTAAGAGGTTCTATAGAATGTCTTGTCGCATACAAACGCTCCAGCTTCTTATATAATCATACATGCTACATGTCCTATAGCTCATTTATTCATATTTCATAAGCCCTTAATGGATTATTTTCTAACATATTACTAAGTCATGTCCAATGTCCTTTGGGTTTTATACTGTCACGCCCCAAGCTACACCCGAGATGTGGACACGAAACCTAGGACCACAAGTGATCCCAAGCTAACCCTGCTAGCATGATCATGATCATAGTAAAGAATATAAACTGATGCGGAAGATAAATCATACTTTAATCTGAAAAGATGGGGAATACCCATATTCTATAACTGAGATATTTGGAAACAATGAGTTTACTACAAAGGATATATTAACTCAATACTAAGCTGAAACTAAGTATGTCTGAAATAAGCCTCTAACTGACTAGAAATATTGGGACAAGCCCCAGCTAAGTCTAGCAAAACTGAAACTAAACGATTAAAAGAATGAAATGAACTCATGACTATTGTCCTCTGAGAATGAGGACTCACCACTGAATCTGCTGAAACAGAGATCACAAATCGATCTAAGCGCAATCTGGATGCTGAGAACCTGAACTTACATCACGAGAAGATGTAGCGCACGTATGCGTCAGTACTTGAAGGTACCGAGCATATAGGATAGAGTAAACTAAAATAAAACATAACTGAACAAACACAAAAGCAAGTATAATAATATGAACATGATATACTGAATTCTGAGCTAACTGGATACAATGACCAATTTATAACATGCTGAAACTGAATGATGAATATACTGATAAATGGTCAATGCAAGAGAGTGTGACTGAACTGTGGGAGCTACTAATAACCGATAATAAAACCACATGAGCTAATTGTGGAGTCCGATGTATACGCCCCATTGACAGGACCCAATATACCCTGCCAGAGGTATAAAGGCATGATGGCATGATCACTAAATAGATTTCCCACAAAGGGGACTTACAACCCACTTGGCTAGTAGTTCTGGGACTAATTGGGTACGCTCAACCATAGTCCAACTCGGTATTATGCTACTCCCAATGAATTATGTTCTTAACTGATTATGTCTGAATTTTCTGTAAATACTGGATAGCTCAAAACTGAACATGTAAACTGAGAATGCAACATTTAATCTGATAATGATGCATTAATAATTGAGGCATGTATAAGTGAATAACTGAAATATTTGACGTAGCATGTTTAATTCAAGAACTAAAGAAATACATAGCTACGGTTAGGAAATTCATGCGATAAAATGTGTAATAACATGTATATCTTATTTGGAACATATATTTAATAAATTCATGAAGTTCTATCGAAGTTCAAGAAACCCTAGGTTTGATCATGATAAGAGAATCAAGAACTAACTAAAAACTAGGGACCCAATTGGTGAAAGGAACACACTAGTGAAATCCCACATACCTGGTGATGAAATTCATGGAGAAATAATCATATTTCGGGGCTGGAACTGCTGGAAACTTGATGTATTCTTGAACTAGGGTTCTTGACCTTTTTCTCCTTTCTTGCTTCAAATTTGCTAGATTTTTGATTTATGATTTGACTTAGGTAAGTTCTTGTTATCTTTTAGGGTTAAACTGACTAAAATTTGATGATTTTGGGTCAAAATGACGTATCTTAGGGTTTAAACAAAGTGGGAAAAGACCAAAAGATCCCTGAGTTAGTTGTTGTCGGACCAAACGATGACCTGGACTGACGGGCCGTCGTTCAATCGACTGTCAGTCGTTTGGGTCCGTATGTTGGGTCTATTCGACATGCCTTTACTAAAACGGGAATAACTTTTTACTCGGAGGTCTGATTTTAGTAAGGTTGGTGTCTATGGGAATCTAATTCAATTATCTATCTTTTAGAATGTCATGGCATACCTAATTCATTCTGTTCTAAGAGTTATGATCAATTGAATTTTACCCAACTACATTTCCCCCCTAATTGTCTATAAATTTTCATCTACGGTCAGACCTACGAACCGTAGATCAAACGAAGATCTGTGATGGTCAACCGTGGTTCATATCAGAGAGTGGGCAAATTGGTGTTGATCGACGACACAGACTATGGACCGTAGTATGACCTACGGACCGTAGGTCCGTCCTATCACGCCTCAAATCCCATTAATATGGACAGGCACCCGATGCCCTAAGGGCCCGAGAGAACCAACCTCAAATATGTTGTTACTATGCATATAACTATAACATTCGTGGCAAGTTCACAAAGGATGCAGTGATTAAAAAACATAAGTAGACCAAAAAAGTTATATACAATATATGTCCGTTGAGGCCAAAACTCCTTAAGACATAACTGAAATATGTACATACGTCTACAAAGCCTCTATAAAGATAGAAGACCTAGAGTAGGTCAGGACAGACCCCGCCTTACCCTTAACTATGATACAACACTAACATAAATTGACCAAGGACTCAGTAAAGCTTCGAATCAACCTGGAGCTCACCAAAAGTATGTGAGTGTCGTATGCTCCTACTGAGGAGGTCTACTAGCTGGAGTACATGTGCCTGCAGCATGAAATGCAGTGTTCCCAGAGTGGGACGTCTGTATGAAAAAATGTACTGAATATATAAGGCAATATAGCATATGTAATACGAGGACTCAAATGAAATTCAAGTATCGACATATGTGGGCATAGATCAAGAGAGATGACCACATTTGCTTACTATTGTGAGATCATATAAGTTACATTGTTTTCTTTACTTTTCTGTATGTTATAATCTTCGTAGGACATGTGATACAAATGACCAGTTGATCAGTGGTAAAAGAGGATGACCCATGCTAGGCATATTAACCCCTGGGATGCGGTCCTCATAATTACACAATTTGGGATCGGCCCATGCTAGGCTTTCTCCCCTGAGCTTCCACCCTTCTATACCAATAGGGATCGGCCCATACTAGGCTTTCGCCCCTGAGCTGCCATCCTTATGTACCAGTTGGGATCGACCCATGCTAGGCTTTTGCCCCTGGGATTCCACCCGTAATTATATAGATTTCTTCACTTAGATTCTTTAATCTTTGAGATTATTATTTATCAAGTCATAACTCTTTTGGGATTGTTCTTTGGATAATCGTAACTCTTTTGAGATGTTATTTTGGTGGTCATAACCATTTTGGAGATATGGAAGTACGGACCAGTAATAGAAGACATGAAAATAATACTTCAAGGCAATAACAATGAGCTATGTAACATCAACACATTACTTTAAGAGCTTAATGACACAATTGACTTCAAACAACAAAGATGAGGATTCACCAAACTTGCTTTTGCAAATACCATTTCTATACCAGCACATTGGTGGATAATTACAGAAGTATAAAATAGTGAACATATAATGAAGTATTTCTATGCACTACGGAGAGGGGTAAATATTGTTAGCTATTTGGAGATAGTACGCTGCCACTATGTTTCCTTTTCTAGGAATAGAACTTATGAGATTCACTTCAGTGATATTAATCGCATGTCTCAGATTTCATACCAAAGGGATATAGAATCGAATAGCCTTACATACGTTATCCTCTGACCGATATTACTCTCACGATTAAGCCTCCTCTTTTCGGTTTTAATCTATAATATAAGTCATGATAAACTAAAATTAGCAGCTATCACACCGTGAGCCTCGTAAAACAGTAGCTAACTTTGGCAGATAATGAACCCATCTAGCCCTTAACATAATGTGCATCACCGCACCCTCATTCTATGTCTAACACATACATTATATGTCCTTTCCACAAGATAAACCAAGTTGCAACAACAATAATACACATAGAACAACCCCAAATATTCTTTATCATACAACCAATTATTGAATTCACCACCCCCTTGAGTTCTTCATTACAGCACACCCCTAATTCCTCACTCAGACTCATACATGAGGAAGACAAAATAAATGGGGCAGTCACCTTACCTCAATTTCTGCAACTTCTCCTAATAACTTGAATTCTTCTAGAACTTCAGCTTCCCTTCAAACATAAACCAAAGAAGAAGAAAAATGTCTCTTAATAACTAAGGAAGTGAGCATTATCTTCTTGAAATTTTCTGCTTTTGTATTTATACTTGAGCATGAGTAACATGTTTTTCTAATTATCCATGGGAGAATTAAGCAAAATTCAAGTGTTTTCACTTACGTTGGTTTACATATATGGGGGTTTCTTGAAGAACCCTAGAACAACTAAAAACAGTTGTTTTAATCTTGAAGAGAAAAGAGAGAGAGAGAGAGTTGGAGATAATTCTCAATGTTGTGTGTTAAAATGGGTGAAGAATATCTTCTAATATTGGATAAATAGGGAGCTTTATTGACCACAAAAATATCCTCTAGAGCCTCATTTTTTGGGGTCCATTTTCAGACACTAATTGGTCAAGTAGGTGATGCCCCTGCTTATGCACATCAAGCAGCTCAAAAGGTCAAACTAGGTGATGCACCTAGTTTCTTTCACTTGGGCTTTATCTATATTGGGCCTTTGGAGATTTGGCTGCTGGGCTTTCTTTCATTTTTATTTTCTTTTACTAGGTTTGGTCTTCAAGTGAGCCCATTACTATAATTCTAAATCTGGTCCATCAAGCTTGGGCCCTTTAACAATATCCATATAGCTCAAGTAGGTGATGCAACTGCTAGATTAATAAAGCCAAGCAAGCAGCTCAATTATTTTTTCCATTTTATGAATATTACATTCTTTTGCTTCAACTTAGAACTTAACTTTCAAATTTAAGCTCAATTACCACCTAACTATCTCTAGTTTAAATACATCTGGCGGAGTTAACTTACAGTAAACACGCTGAAACGTGCATGGCATGATACATCATTTTCCGGCTAGTTTAAACCAACACTAATCATATAAGGAACATGGTCCCTCACCTATATTATAAGGCCAGAAATATCACAAGAATAGAACAAGCATATGCGTAAGACGGGTTGTTACATCCTCCCCCCCTTAAAACATTCGTCCTCGAATGTTACCATAGTTATCCCGCCCAAACAGATTCAAGCCTAAGTTAGTACTACTATTAATCACGTAATACATATAGACATATACTTACTTATCGGCATATAAACTAAGCATTTTCATCTTCCTCTTGGATAAGAAAGAGATGAGGATACTTCAATTTCATTGCTTTTTCTGCTTCCCATGTAACTTCTTCTACTTGTTGGATCCTCCATAACACTTTTACAGAAGCTAGCTCTTTATTTCTTAACTTCCTAACTTGTCAATCCACAATTGCAATGGGTACTTCTTCATAAGTGAGATGTCCCATAACCTGTACATCTTCAGTATGAGTAATACGAGATGGGTCACCTACGCATTTTTGTAGCATTGAGAGATGAAACACCGGATGAACTAATGAAAGCTCTTGTGGTAGCTCTAACTCATAGTCTACTTGGACGAATTTTCGAATAATTTTATATGGCCCTATATAGCGTGGATTCAACTTTCTCTTTTTACCAAACCTCATTACCCCTTTCATTGGATAAACCTTTAAGAACACCCAATTCCCTATTGAAAATTCTAGTCCTCTCCTACTAATATCCGCATATGATTTATGTCAACTTTGAGTTGTTTCTAGCCGTTGCAGTATCACTTTGACTTTTTCCATAGCTTGATGAACAATATCTGGCCCAAATAAGGCAGTTTCACCTGTTTCGAACCAGCCAATTGGTGATCTACACTTTCGACCATATAAGGCTTCATAAGGTGCCATTTTAATGCTCGAATGGTAGTTATTGTTATAAGCAAATTCAATAAGCGGTAGGTGATCATCCAAGTTACCTTTTAAATCTAATATACAAGCTCGCAGCATATCCTCAAGTGTCTAAATTGTACGTTTTGCCTGGCCATCCGTTTGAGGGTGAAAGGTTGTACTTAAATTCATTTGTGTTCCCAAACTCTTCTTAAATGACTTCCAAAAATTATCAGTGAACTGAGCTCGTCTATCAGATATTATAAAGATTGGCCTCCATGTAGTCGAACTATCTCTTTAATGTACAACCTCGCATACTCTTCAGCTGTATAAGTAGTATTCACCGGCAAGAAGTGCGCTGCTTTGGTGAGTCTGTCAACTATTACCCATATAGAGTAAAACTTCTTGAATGAAAGAGGCAAACCACTGACAAAATCCATGTTTATCATGTCCCAATTCCAGATCGGCAGTTTAATACGCTGCATATAACCTCTAGGCCTATAGTGTTCTGCTTTTTCCTGTTGACAATTTGGAGATTGAGCCACGAATTCTGCAATGCTCCTCTTCATGTCCCCCCCACTAATACATTTCTTTCAAGTCATGATACATTTTATTTGACCCCGGATGAACAGAGTATCTTGAAAGATGTGCTTCCATCATAATCCTCTTTCTTAGTTCATATACATTAGGTACACACAATCTGTTTTGACATTGAAGTACTCCCTCTTGCGTAAGGTCAAATGCCTTTGTCAAAACATGTTGTACATTCTCCTTAAGCTGTATAAGAATAGGATCAGTGTACTGCTTCTCTTTCACTTCCACAACTAATGAGGATTCTGCCGCATTTTGCACAATAAGCCATTCATCTTGAGATTCAAGAAGGCAAACCCCCAAGATAGCTAGTTGGCATAGATCCGTAGTTATTCCTTGTCGTTCCACAGACTGCCCATAAGTACTTGTTAGTATTTTACGTCTTAAACCATAAGCTACTATATTTGCTTTACCGGGATGATACAAGATATCAATGTCATAATCTTTTAATAACTCCAGCCACCGTCGCTGCCTCAAATTTAAGTCCTTTTGCTTAAAGATATATTGCAAACTCTTGTGATCAGTGTATATGTCAACATGAACTCCATACTGGTAGTGGCGCCATATCTTCAAAGCAAACACAACTGCTGCTAGATCTAGATCATAGGTTGGATAATTTTTCTCATGTGGCCGCAACTGTCTTGATCCATAAGCTATCACTTTACCATGCTGCATCAATACACAACCTAAGCCCACTCAAGAAGCATCACAATACACTGCATAGCCTCACGTGCCTTCTGGAAGTACCAATTAATGTGTAGAAGTTAATTTATTCTTCAGCTCTTGGAAGCTTCTTTCACATTCATCACTCCACCAAAACATGGTTTCTTTGTGTGTTAGATTTTTTAAGGGTTCAAAAATGGAAGAGAATCCTTCAACGAACCTTCTGTAATAACCTGCCAATCCAAGAAAACTACGGATCTCCGTAGGCGTTGTAGGTCTTGGCCACTTTTTCACGGCTTCTATCTTCTGGTTATCAACCCTTATTCCTTCATCCGATACAATATGACCTAAGAATTCCAAAGATTTCAACCAGAATTCAGATTTAGAGAACTTTGCATACAATTTACGATCATGAAGAATTTGTAAAATGTGCCGCAGGTGATTAGCATGATCCTCTTCCGATCTTGAATACACCAAAATGTCATCTATGAACACTATCGCGAACACATCTAAAAATGGCTTGAACACCCTATTCATCAAATCCATAAAAGCGATGGTGCATTTGTTAGCCCGAATGACATGACTAAGAACTCAAAATGACCATACCATCTTCGCAAAGTTGTCTTGGGTATGTCTTTGTCCTTGACCCTCACTTGGTGATAACCCGACCTCAGGTCGATCTTTGAAAAACACCTAGCACCTTGCAAATGATCAAACAAAACATCAATTCTAGGGAGGGGATATTTGTTCTTAATTGTTACCTTATTCAACTGCCGGTAGTCGATACACATTCTTAACGATCCATCTTTCTTGCGTACAAATAAAACTGGTGCTCCCCATGAGGACATACTAGGCCTTATGAATCTATTTTCTAATAAGTCTTTTAATTGCTTCTTCAACTCCCGTAGTTCTGTCGGAGCCATTCCATATGGAGGAATTGAGATAGGTTTAGTATTTGGAAGCACATCAATACCAAACTCTACTTCTCGTTCTAGAGGCAAACCTGGAAGATCCTCAGGAAACACATCGGGAAATTCATTTACCACTGGAATGGATTGAAGGGTTGGTGGCTCTGCATCTACATTTTTCACTCTAACCAGGTGACATATGTATCCTTTAGAAATCATCTTTTTTGCCTTAAGATAAGAAATAAATTTACCTCTTGGCGCCCCAATATTACCTTTCTATTCGAGAACTGCCATTTTTGGAAATTGGAAATGCACTATCTTAGATCGGCAATCTACTGTGGCATAATAAGAAGCTAACCAATCCATACCCATTATAACATCAAAATAAACCATGTCTAGCTCAATAAGGTCAGCCAATGCATCGCAATCACAAAAAATTACAATGCAATTACGATAAACTCTTGTAGCTATAATAGACTCACCAATCGGTGTAGACACTTCAAATGGATTCACTAGTAATTCTAGTGTTGTTTGGAACTTTCCGGCAATCAATTGTGTAATATGATAGTGTAGACCCCGGATCAATTAATGCATATACAATATGTGAAAATATGGACAATGTACTTGTAACCACATCAGGCGAGGCTTCTGAATTTCGTCGATCCCCTAGTGCGTATGTGCGATTGTGATATCCACTAGAACTAGCTGCTCCCCTAGATCCTATTCCATGACCTGCAGGCATCTGTACCCCCCTAACCAAAGAAGGTATTGATGAGTTTGATGCAACAACTGATCTAGTTGGCTGTGCAACGCCACCCACGCCCTTATGAGGGCGGTTTCTCATCATATGCCCTGGTGTGCCACACCAAATACAAACATCTGTTCCAAACCTGCATGCGCCTAGATGATTCCTCCCACACTGTTTACAAGGCTGTCGAGGAGGCCTTGATTGGCTCGTACTTCCCTGCTCTTGATGACCCACTATTTGTGAGCGTTGTCTTTCACTTATTTGCCCAAACAGATTGCCACTAATCCCTTGAAACTATGGTGGAGCGCTAGCTGTAGAGTAGAAAGATGATGGCCTAGGTGGTATGTTAGAGAACCGAGGCCTAAACTCACCTTGGGATGGTGTAAACTGCCCCATGGATCTGTCCCTCTTAGAATGCCCTGTTTCCGACTCTTGTGTTCTTCATTTTTGCCTTTGATCCTCCAACTTTTGCGCAAAGGCCTACACCCTTGCTATATCCATATCTTTTTTCAATGAAGCAATGTTACAGTCTCTAACTAAATATGGGTCTAATCTAACCACATATCGATGAACTCTATCCTCCAGGGTAGCTACTACATTAGGAGCATATCTGGCCAAGGAATTGAAGTAGATACTGTACTCTCTCATGCTCATACCTCCTCGATGGAGATTTAAGAAATGATCTGCATGGTCATCTTGGATCTCCAATGGAAAATAATGGTCAAGGAATTCCTTTTTGAACTCTTTCCACGTAGCTGAAGGTGCATTCGTTCCCCTAGATTGCTTGCAAGCTTCATACTACAATATTGCCACACCCTTTAATCGATATGCTGCTAGCTCAAGTGCTTCTTTACCACATACATGCATAATATCCAAAGTGTGTTTGATCTAATCTATAAAGTCTTACGGATCTTCATTAGGATCTGACCCGGTGAATGATTGACGGTCCAAGGTAAGAAAATCACGTATCCGTGTTCCAGCTACTCTATCTACACCACTAGTACCTTCAACTGGACCTTCTTGCCTTTGGCCATGACCAGTAACTATACTAGTCAATACAATTCCTCATATCTTGCTCGGTAGCATTAATAGGGGGTTCCTAAGGTTCATCTTCCCTCCTTAGTTCTTCAGGAGATGTAAGCGTTGGGGAAGTGTGCGATAGAGACTCATCTTGAGCCCTACCTTGAATAGCTTTACTTGGTGGTGGTTGGTTGGTCCCTTCTTGGGCAGTCACATCTACTCGCTTAGCAGTACTTTTACTCCTTCTCGTAATCGGCATCTTTTCTATAATAAAATAATATGAAAATTAGTTATGATTCACCTACAACATTCGTTCTATCGCACGATCTAAGAAATAAAAGAAATGAGACAACTCCTATATGTCCCGTAGCCTCATGTTTATAGATGTGGTGCACGACACATCCATAAGCAAGACTCTACACAGACACGGCTTTGTAGACTCCCTAGGATGACCTGCTCTGGTACCACTTTTGTCACGCCTCAAAACCCATTAAGACAGACAGGCACCCGATGCCCTAAGGGCCCGAGAGAACCAACCTAAAATATGTTCTTACTATGCATATAACTACAGCATTCGTGACAAGTTCACAAAGGACACAGTGATAAAAAAACATAAGTAGACCCAAAAGGTTACATACAATACTTGGCCGTTGAGGCCACAACTCGTTAAGACACAACTAAACCATGTAAATACATCTACAAAGCCTCTAAAGATATAGAAGACCTAGAGTAGGTCAGGACAGACCCCGCCTTACCCTTAACTATGACACAATACCAAAATTAATTTACCAAGGACTCTATAAATCTCCGAATCAACCTGGAGCTCACCAAAAGTATCAGAGTGTTGTAAGCTCCTACTTAGGAGGTCTACTAGCTGGAGTACATGTGCATGCAGCATGAAATGCAGCGTCCCTAGCAAGGGACGTCAGTATGAAAAATGTACTAAATATGTAAGGCAATATAGCATATGTAATACGAGGACTCAAATGAAAATCAAGTATCGACATATGAGTGCATAAATCAGGATAGAAGACCACCTTTTCTTACTATTGTGAGATCAAGCAAGTTACATTGGTTTTTTTACTTTTCTATACGTTATAATCTTTGTAGGACATGTGATAAAAATGACCAGCTGATTAGTGGTAGAAAAGCATGACCCATGCTAGGCATATTAACCCCTGGGATGCGGTCCTCATAATTACACAATTCGGGTATCGGCCCATGCTAGGCTTTCGCCACTGAGCTGCCACCCTTATATACATAAAGGGATGGGCCCATGCTAGGCTTTCGCCCCTGAGCTTCCACCCTTATGTACCAGTTAGGATCGACCCATGCTAGGATTTCGCCCCTGGGCTTCCACCCGTAATTATATAGATTTCTTCACTTAGATTCTTTAATCTTTGAGATTGTTATTTATCAGTTCTTAACTTTTTTCGGATTGTTCTTTGGATAATCATAACTCTTTTGACATGTTATTTTGGTGGTCATTGCCATTTTGGAGATATGGAAGTACTGACCAGTAATAGAAGACATGAAAATAATACTTCAAGGCAATAACAATGACATAAGGAGCTATGTAACATCAACACATTACTTTAAGAACTTAATGACACAATTGACTTCAAACAACAAAGTGGAGGATTCACCACACTTGCTTTTGCAAATACCATTTCTATACCAGCACATGGGTGGATAATAACACAAGTATAAAATAATGAACATATAATTAAGTAGTTCTATGCACTACGGAGAGGGGTAAATATTGTTAGCTATTTGGAGATAGTATGTTGTCACTATGTTTCCTTTTCTAGGACTAGAACTTATGAGATTCACTTCAGTGATAATTGCAAGTATGAGATTTCATGCCAAAAGGATATAAAATCGAATAGCCTTACATACCTTATCCTCTGACCGATATAACTATCATGATTCAGCCTCCTCTTTTCAGTTTTAATCTACGATTAAAGTCATGATAAACTAAAATTAGAACCTATCACACCGTGAGCCTCGTAAAACAGTACCTAACTTTGGCAGATAATGAACCCATCCATCCCTTAACATAATGTGTATCACCACACCCTTATAATATGTACAACACATACATTATATATACTTTCCGCATGATCAACCAAGTTGCACCAACTATAATACACATAGAACAACCCCAAATATTCTTTATCCTACAACCAATTATTGAATTCACCATCCCCTTGAGTTCTTCATTACAGCACATCCCTAATTCCTCACTCAAACTCATACACAAGTAAGACAAAATAAATGGGGCAGTCACCTTACCTCAATTTCTGCAACTTCTCCTAATAACTTGAGTTCTTCTAGAACTTCAGCTGCCCTTCACACTTAAACCAAAGAAGAAGAAAAAGGTATCATAATAACTAAGGAAGTTAGCATTAGCTTCTTGAAATTTTCTGCTTTTGTATTTATACTTGAGCATGAATAACATGTTTTCTAAATATCCATGGGAGAATTAAGCAAAATCCAAGTGTTTTCACTTACCTTGGTGTGCAGATATGAGGGTTTCTTGAAGAACCCTAGAACAACTAAACACTGTTGGTTTAATCTTGAAGAGAAAAGAGAGAGAGAGAGAGCTGGAGATAATTCACAATGTTGTGTGTTAAAATGGGTGAAGAATACCTACTCATATTGGATATATATGGAGCGTTATTGACCACAATAATATCCTCTAGAACCTCCATTTTTGGGGTCATTTTCAGACACTAATTGGTCAAGTAGGTGATGCACCTACTTATGAACATCAAGCAACTCAAAAGGTCAAACTAGGTGATGCACCTACTTGCTTTAACTTGGGTTTTATCTATATTGGGCCTTTTAAGATTTGGCTGCTGGGCTTTCTTTCATTTGTTATTTTCTTTTAATAGGTTTGGGCTTCAAGTGATCCCATTACAATAATTCTAAATCTGGTCCATCATGCTTGGGCCCTTTAACAGTAACCATATAGCTCAAGTAGGTGATGCAGCTGCTATCTTAATAAAGCCAAGCAAGCAGCTCAATTATTTGTTTTTCCATTTTAGGAATATTACATCCTTTTGCTTCAACTTAGAACTTAACTTTCAAATATAAGCTCAATTACCACCTTACTATCTCTAGTTTAAATACATCTGTCGGAGTAAACTTACGGTAAACACGCTGAAACCTGCATGACATGATACAGCATTTTCCGGATAGTTTAAACCAAAACTAATCATATAAGGAACATTGTCCCTAACATATACTATAAGGCCAGCAGTATCAGAAGAATAAAACAAGCATATCCATAAGAGGGTCTGTTACACGTCCGTCATTTGACACTTAGTCAAATTTTTCTGGAATGAGTTTTTAGGGGTTTCTGACTCAATCGATGGATGTTCAGGACGTGACGTGGATGAGGCTACGGTCCGTCGATGGTAACCATCGATTGTGTCATATCCGGATATACACCCTAGACGTAACCGGCATCGTCGTCCTCTTTAAGAACTAAGACAAGCCTTTTAGTGTTACATCATTCCATTCATCGATTAAAAATACGGAAGAATTTAAAACTTTTCAACTACATCTAATCAGAGGTTTACATAGACCTCTACATACACATAATTATAGTAATATTGAGTATACAAAGACTCGTTCGTATAAGAAGATTACATAGTCTTCTACTTTTATTTCACACACTTATATAATAAAGAAATAGAGTCATAAATCCATCTCATCTCATAAACCATCTAAAAAAGAACAATAACATTGGGCATAGCCCTACATCAATAAAAGTAAGCCACATATAGGCTTTATACAACTTTGTCTCAAAGAGGAAATAGAGTCAATACAAAAGTTGTAGTAAATAAGTAACTTCATAAAAGAGTATTGGTACCGTCCTCGGGTAAATGAGGACCTACCACTTGGATGATATAATATCCAAGTCTTCCTTCAAATCACCTCAAGTCAAACTTCAACGACCGAAACCTAAAATGTTTGGGAAAGAAGGAGAAAATGGGGTTAGTACGCCACATGTACTAAGTATGAGACCATATGCACAAATACCAACAAAGTATGCTAAAGAGGGACATTTAATGAAATCATGTTATTCAAACCAATCCTTTAATCATACTAAACAAGTTAATTATATCATATGCATTTCATCATACTTAAACCCATAATCCCATATAACTCTAACATCAAGTAATAACATCACAAACATGAATAAGAGTAAATCATGTGAATAGCAAAGCAAACCAACCAACTATAATCCTTAAGAAGCCATAAGTGCAATGACCAAGCAAAGCCCCATAACCCTACTAATTTGAGTAACCTACCAAAGATCATAATTAGCAATTTACTTCACTTGGCATAGTCTTCCATCTTACATAGTATTCTTTCTTTAACAATGATAAGCAATTTCATATTCATAAGCATCTTATTCAACATATAAAGTCATTTACATTATATCGTCATTTATATACATAATATTTATTTGTCAAATCTTATATCAAGGCAAACTAATGCAAGGCATAGGTAGAGTCCCATACCCCTACCGAAGATAAAGTCAAACCCCTCAAGTCACTTCAATTAGTCTATACTTCGTTCATTCATTTTAGTTTAGGGAACTTTTGCCTTAACCGACATAGACCACATGAGCTAATGTAGAATCTGGTGTCATAAAACCTTACACCGATGGAAGGTGGTCTACCGGCCAAGGTAGAACCTAACATAAACGTAGCTATCTAGGTGGATCCACTAACTAGTATCCTATGGTGGAAACATAGTTTATGGAGCTTGGGGAAAAGAACCATGGAAATATCAACTCTACACCCTACCTTTGGTCATAAGGCTATACACCATGTGAGGACCATAGTGAACCCTACCTTTCCATATGTAATAAAGTGTCACCCCCTCGCCTACAAGCTCGCTTGGTGCTAAGCTAGGTCCCTTTATTGAAATGCCTTTTACTCTTATTATAATCATAAACTTAACTTAGGTCGTAGGGCCTAGCCCTTGTATATTCGTTATCATAGCTCAATAAGAATTGTATGAGAATTAGTCCTTTCATTCACAATTCATATAAGTGAGGTCAACCTTTTGTATATCACATAATAATAGGGTACATAATCACATGTTATCATTCTTATGGCATGTACACCCTAAGCAACCTCACAACAAAAACATAAGACATTTCAACTAAATCATCATGCCATCCTATCACTCTAAACAAGGTATACTTCAATACAACATCATAACTTGAGGACAAAATACCATAATTAAAGTGAGAATTAGGATAGTCAAGACCTACCAACGCTCCTCCATAGTTCATCATAAAGTGCCTTACTATCAACCCATAGATTAACCCAATTTGAGTAATCACACCAATGTAACTCAACAACCAACATGATTATGAATTTAGAAGAGTCACTACACCATAATTAAATACTAAATCAAAACTTAGAAACATGATATCTAAGCCTATCTTCTTAACCTAGATCAATACCCAAGGATTAGCATGAAGGACTTCAATTCATCACTATAGATTTCATGATCAATATAATCACAACCACTAAGGATGATTTAATCAATAATAGAATCAATTGCATCAAACCAAACCTAATTCATATACAGTTCATGCCTAGGGTTAGGGGTTAAGGGTCATGATCTACAATCTAGACCATACCATATCAATTCATCCTAACCAAGTTACAATACATGATAATCTACTCATTATAACCCAAGAAAGACATGAACAATTCAATTCATAACGTAAAATTCGTAATTGAAGATAACCCATATGGAACTCAACTTTTGGAAAATCTTTGAAGTAGCCCTTTGAGGAAAGAAGTCTCAAATGTGAATTAGATCCCATACCTTAAGATTGGATGACCTTTTGATGGTGAATTCGTCCTTAATCAGCCCCCAATTCACCTCCCAAGCTAACCTTCACTGGTGTCTTCCAATAGAGAGAGAAAGTAGAGAGAAGGAAGAGAGTTTATTTTGAGTGTTGTGCTTAAGCTAATGAGGGTTGGAGGTATTTCTAGTCGGACCAAATCAACTTAATTAGTCTTCCCTTAATCCCCAGTTTCCCCTAAACCACTTAATTAATTAAATGATTTTAACTTAAAGTGTGCAGGGATTTGCAGACACTCACCGACGGAACCTTGCAGACTGGCCGTCGGTGGGTCGACGGGCAACCCCTCCCTCCGTCCTGCACTCCATTGTCTTGGTCAGAGACTATGCAGGAGAGGGCTCCTTAGAAATAAAATAAGTGTGGGACGACGGTGGTCTCGACACCCCGTCGACTGCCTTTCGTCGAGGCACACTGCCAGGCAGTGTTGCATTCCATGCTACAATGGTCCTCCTCAAGGGCCCTTGGTTTGTCCTTGGGGAGCTGTACCCGGACGTTTCAATCATGAAACGTCCCTCACATATGTTACACCTATTTCTACTCACTTTCATTTGATTCTGATTCTTAAAACTAATAAAACGGCTTAAGACACACTAGCCCCCTTATGAACCAACTTTCCGGGCATCATGGACATTCTTGAATATTTTGGTTCTTAAACATTTTACCACTCTATACACCTAATTTGACTTAGAACAGTGCTTTAGACCTCATGGAGCGTAGTTTATGTTTTATAACATGTCTTGGGATTTCGAAATGTTACATTATCCCCCCCCCCTTTGAAACATTCGTCCCCGAATGACACTAAACACTCTTTTAAATGAAGGAATAGACTCAAGACTAGCAGCTCAACCGATTCACAATATCCAATTAGCATGACTCACATCATTTCAATAAGGCAAACTTCAAAACTCAATTTATCACACATAGGCTCTAAATGTCATTATGAGGTACCTCCTTCTCACAACACACATAAGCTCATCATTCATTACATAAGTCAATTAGCACAAAGTTCATCTTATCAATTTGCTTCATATAATATCCACAAGGACTCACTATATCACAATACATGACTTAACTCAAATATGCAAGAAGCAACACAAATTTCAAGCTTTCAAGGTCAACTTACACTGACTTCACTGTATTATCACTGTGAAGTTTCTAAAATTTGAATTTTGGCAAAACTTCACCTAAAAATCAAGAAATCACAATTCCTAGCCATAATTATATTATTAGAAAGAATGACTAACCTTAATCATCGAAAAGATGAGGATAACGGGTCTTTATATCGGCCTCGGCCTCCCATGTTGCACCTTCAACTAGGTGGTTCTTCCATAATTGTTTTACGGAAACAACCTCTTTGTTCCTCAACCTCTTCACTTTCCTATCAAGGATTTGAACCGGAACCTCCTCATAAGAGAGGTTATCCTTGACTCCAAGGCCTTCAATAGGAAGAATAGACTCGGGATTCCCGACACACTTTTTCAGCATAGAAATATGGAAAACCGAATGAACCGAAGTTAAATCATTAGGGAGTTTCAAGAGATAAGCAACCTTAAAAACCCTTTCAAAAATCTCATAAAGGCCCACGTAACGAGGACTAAACTTTCCTTTGTTGCCAAATCTAACCACTCCCTTTATAGGTGAAATTTTCAAATGCACCTTATCACCTTCTTCAAACTCCAAATCCTTTGTCCTATTGTCGGCATAGGACTTTTGTCGACTATAGGTTGTTTGCAACCGATTTCTTATGATATACACATTCTCCAAGGTCATATAAATCAAATCGGGACAAAAAATCGATGACTCACAAATTTCAAACCACCCTATAGGAGACCTACACCTCCTACCATACAAGGCTTCATAGGGAGCCATAGAGATGGATGAATGAAAGCTATTATTATAAGCAAACTCCACCAACGGCATGTGCTTATCCCAACTTCCTTTAAAATCAATAATGCAAGCTCTAAGCATATTCTCGAGGGTTTGAATAGTGTGTTCCGCTTCACCATCCGTTTGAGGATGAAAAGCGGTACTCAATTTCACCTTAGTACCCAAACCTTCTTGAAATGACCTCCAAAATCTACATGTGAATTGTGCACCCCGATCCGAAATGATGGATAACGGAATACCATGGCGACACAAAATCTCATCTATGAAGATCTTTGCATAATCCTCCACCGAATACGTGGACTTAATGGGAATAAAATGGGCGGACTTAGTCAATCTATCAACAATCACCCATATAGAATCATATGACTTTTGAGTTTGAGGCAACCTTACCACAAAGTCCATATTAATGTCTTCCGACTTCAAGTAGGAATTTGGATCTCTTGTAGTAAGCCACCCGGCTTTTGATGTTCTGCCTTCACTTGTTGGCAATTTGGACACTTAGCAACGAATTGCGCTATGTCCTTCTTCAAGCCTTCCCACCAATATACCTCCCGAAGGTCAGGGTACATCTTAGTTGAACCCGGATGAATGGAGTAGTGGGATCCATGGGCTTCCTCAAGGATTCGATCCCTCAACCCATCAACATCGGGAACACATAATCTCCCTTGATACCTCAACACACCATCCCCCCCTAAGGAGAAACACTCATTCAACTTACCAAGAACCGATTCCTTCAACTCCATCAATAGTTGATCAAGGTGTTGTTTGGACTTCACCTCATCAACCAATGATGACTCGGAGCTATGATGAACCGTAGCACTACCATTTGGAGAACTTTCCAATCGCACCCCCAATCTAGCCAACCTATGAACATCTTTCACTAGGTCTTTCTTGGCATCATCCATATGCGACACACTACCCATAGTCATACGATTTAGGGCATTCGCAACCACATTAGACTTGCCGGGATGATATAAGACACTCATATAATAATCTTTCAACAATTCTAACCACCTCCTTTGCCGGAGATTCAACTATTCTTGAGTAAACACATATTGGAGACTCTTATGATCGGTGAAAACATCAACATGGACACCATACAAGTAATACCTCTATATTTTCAAAGCAAACACCACGGCCGCTAACTGAAGGTCATGAGTTGGATAGTTTATTTCATGCAGCTTCAGCTGCCTCGAAGCATAGGCAATTACCTTCCCATTTTGCATAAGCACACACCCCAAACCTATACGAGATGCATCACAATAAACAACAAAGTCCTTTGTACCTTCCGGTAGTGTCAACACCGGAGCCGAAGTAATTCTATCCTTCAATAATTGGAAACTCTTTTCACAAGCCTCCGACCACTCTAAATTCTTACCTTTTTGAGTCAATGTAGTCAAAGGAGATGCAATGGATGAAAAACCATCCACAAACCTTCGATAATAGAAAGCTAGACCCAAGAAACTCCTAATGTCTGACGGAGTCAAAGGTCTAGGCCAATTTCTCACCGAATCTGTCTTCCTTGGGTCTACCTCAACTCCCTCACTAGAGATGATGTTCCCAAGAAATGCCACCGACCTCAACCAAAACTCACATTTGCTATATTTGGCGAACAATTGATTCTCTTTAAGGGTTTGCAATACCACCCTTAAATGATCCGTGTGATCAACTTCATTCTTCAAATACACCAATATATCGTCAATAAACGCTATAATAAATGAGTCAATATAGTTTCGAAACACCCTATTCATTAGGTCAATAAACGCCGCCGGAGTATTTGTGAGGCCAAAAGACATAACCACGAACTCATAGTGTCAATACCGAGTCCGAAAGGCCGTCTTTGGAATATCTCCATTTCTCACCCTGAGTTGGTTATACCCCGACCTCAAATCTATCTTTGAAAAGTAACTAACTCCTTGGAGTTGATCAAATAAATCGTCAATTCGAGGAAGAGGATACTTGTTTTTGATAGTAACTTTGTTGAGTTGGCGATAATCAATACACATTCTCAAGGACCCATCTTTCTTCTTCACAAACAAGACCGGAGCACCCCACGGAGAAATTATAGGCCTTATAAAGCCCTTGTCTAGCAAATCTTTAAGTTATGCCTTCAACTCCTTCAATTTGGCCGAAGACATTCGATAAGGAGGAATCGAAATAGGGTTTATTTTCGGTAGCAAATCGATACCAAAATCAATTTCCCATTCGGAAGGAATACAGGGAAGGTCATTAGGAAAGACCTCCAGAAATTCACCCACTACGGGGACTGACTCAATAGGAGGAATTTCGGAATCCAAATCTTGGACTCTTACAATGTGATAAAGACACCCTTTTGAGATCATTTTACATGCTTTTAGACAAGATATGAAGCGACCTCTAGGAATAGAATTCCCACCCTTCCACTCAATAACAGGTTCATTTGGGAAACTAAACCTCACAACTCTAGTCCTACAACCAATAGAAGCAAAAATAGCATGCAACCAATTCATACCCAAAATGACATCAAAATTAAGCATATCTAGTTCAACTAGATCTACATGAGAAATTCTATTGGGCAAAGTAATAGGACAATTTTGATAGACTCTTTTTGCCACAATTGACTCCCTCACTTGAGTAGACACCACAAAAGGGTCATGCAAAACATCGGGTAAAGTATCGAAGTTTTTAGCTACTAAAGGAGTAACAAAAGACAAAGTAGCACCCGGATCAAGCAAAGCATACACATCAATAGAAAAGATTTTTAACATACCGGTCACCACCTCGGGAGAGGCCAGTTGGTCATCTCTAGTACAAAGAGCATAAAAGCATTTCTTTTTGGGAGCATCACTAGAACCACTTGGCTGTCCACCCCTCTCTTGCCCCTTAGCATTAGGACAATCTCTCACCCTGTGACCAATCTTTCCAAAGCCAAAGCATTTATCCGACCCCAAGAGGCAAGTACCAAAATGCTTCTTCCCACATGCCTTGCAAGGTGGCTTCTCATTAAACGAAATTTCCACTCTTCCCTTTTGAACTCTTGGCCTAGAGGCCTTGTCATCCCTAGCCTTGGGAAATTTGGATGTAACTTGATTTGAGAACCTTTTTTTGAATCTAGGCTTGTGTTGAATCCCAAGCCTATATTTCGTAGCTCCACCCTCAAAAGACCTTGTCCTTTTTGAATCCCTATCCTTCCTTTTTGCTCTATCCTTCTCAATCCTTTTCGCATGCACCATAAGATGACCAATATTCATATTATCATGAAGCATAGCCGAATGATATTCTTCTTGCAAGTCATCGATACACCCGTCACAAATCGACTCATCTTGTCTCTAGGATCGGAGTCCAAGGAAGGAGCATATTTGTCCAATTGAATGAACTTCAAGGAGATCATGAACATTCATACCTCCTTGGCGGAGGTTGATGAATTCCACCACCTTAGCTTCTCTCATATCTCTAGGGAAGAATCGATCAAGAAAAGCCCTCTTGAAGATCTCCTATGTCACTGGCCTACCTTGAAGTGGCCTATTATCTCTCCATTGCACATGCCAACTCTAAACCTCATCCTTGAGTTGGTATGAAGCCAACTCGGCATTCTCATTGGAAGACAACCCCATAGCACATAGTATCTTAGAAACCTCATCAATGAATTCTTGATCGTCTTCATCAACCTTAGACCCATAGAAGATAGAAGGATTCATCCTAGTGAAGTCCCTAAGTCGGGAAGCCATAGTTTGGTCATGAACTATCGGTGCAACATCCCGATTTTCTTAAGCAGTCATAGCTTGAGCTTGAACCGTTGTGGCTTGGGCTTGAGTAGTCATGGCTTGGGCCATTTGAGCAAGAATAGCCCTCATTGAGCCTCCGTCATAGGTGGAGGATCGGCCGGAGCGTGATCATCAACAACAATCTCTTCAAGAGGAGGAACTGGATCATCACGGGGAGAAATTCCCGCATTAGCAATCTCCTCCTCAAGTCTCCTAGACGCATTCCTCTGCGTATTCATCTCCTATAGCCAAAATACAAGGTTTAAGTGAAATCATATAAGAAGTACACTCTAGAGGCACGATAATGGATTTCCAAAAATGAGAGTGATTCCTAAGCATCAAATAAGTTCCTATTCATAAGTGTGGCGCGCTTCACAATTATGAATACAAACCTACATAGACGTGGTTGAGAGAGACGTCAACATCAAGGATATTCAACCTCATGCTCTAATACCAAGTTTGTCACATCCGGATATACCCCCTAGACGTAACCGGCGTCGTCGTCCTTTTTGAGGACTAAGACAAGCCTCTTTGTCTTACATCATTGCATTCATCGATTAAAAATATGGAAGAATTTAAAACTTTTCAACTACATCTAATCGGAGGTTTACATAGACCTCTACATACACATAATCATAATAATATCGAGTATACATAGACTCATTCGTATAAGAAGATTACATAGTCTTTTACTTTTATAGCACACACTTATATAATAAAGAAATAGAGTCATAAGTCCATCTCATCTCATAAACCATCTAAACAAGAACAATTACATTGGGCATAGTCCTACATCAATAAAAGTAAGCCACATATAGACTTTATACAACTTATTCTCAAATAGGAAATAGAGTCAATACAAAAGTTGTAGTAAATAAGTAACTTCATAAAAGAGTATTGGCACCGTCCTCGGGTAAATGAGGACCTACCACTTGGATGATATAATATCCAAGTCTTCCTTCAGATCACCTCAAGTCAAACTTCAATGACCGAAACCTAAAATGTTTGGGAAAGAAGGAGAAAATGGGGTTAGTACGCCACATGTACTAAGTATGAGACCATATGCACAAATACCAACAAAGTATGCTAAAAAGGGACATTTAATGAAATCATGTTATTCAAACCAATCCTTTAATCATACTAAACAAGTTAATTATATCATATGCATATCATCATTCTTAAACCCATAATCCCATATAACTCTAACATCAAGTAATAACATCACAAACATGAATAAGAGTAAATCAAGTGGATAACAAAGCAAACCAACCAACTATAATCCTTAAGATTCCACAAGTGCAATGACCAAGCAAATCCCCATAACCCTACTTAGTCGAGTAACCTACCAAAGATCATAATTAGCAATTCACTTCACTTAGCATAGTCTTCCATCGTACATATTATTCTTTTTTTAACAGTGATAACCAATTTCAAATTCATAAGCATCTTATTCAACATAGAAAGTCATTTACATTATATCTTCATTTATATACATAATATTAATTTCTCAAAGCTTCTATCAAGGCAAACTAGTGCAAGGCATAGGTAGAGTCCCATACCCCTACCTCAGGTAAAGTCCAACCCCTCAAGTCACTTAAATTAGTCTATACTTCGCTCATTCATTTTAGTTTACGGAACTCTTGCCTTAACCGACATAGACCACATGAGTTAATGTGGAATCCGGTGTCATAAAACCTTACACCGATAGAAGGTGGTCTACCGGCCAAGGTAGAACCTAACATAAACGTAGCTATCTAGGTGGATCCACTAGCTAGTATCCTATGGTGGCAACATAGTTTATGGAGCTTGGGGAAAAGAACAATGGAAATATCAACTCTACACCCTACCTTGGGTCATGAGGCTATCCACCCCGTGAGGACCGTAGTGAACCCTACCTTTCTTTATGTAAGAAAGTGTCACCCCCTCGCCTACAAGCTCGCTCGGTGCTAAGCTAGGTCCCTTTATTGAAATGCCTTTTAGTCTTATTATAATCATAAACTTAACTTAGTTCGTAGGGCCTAGCCCTTGTATATTCGTTATCATAGCTCAATAGGAATTGTATGAGATTTAGTCCTTTCATGCACAATTCATATAATTGAGGTCAACCTTTAGTATATCACATCATAATAGGGTAAATAATCACATGTTATCATTCTTATGGCATGTACACCTTAAGAAAACTCACAACCAAAATATAAGACATTTCAACTGAATCATCATACCATCCTATCACTCTAAAAAAGGTATAATTCAATACAACATCATAACTTGAGGATAATTTACCGTAATTAAACTGAGAATTAGGATAGTCAAGACTTACCAACGCTCCTCCATAGTTCATCATAAAGGGCCTTACCATCAACCCATAGATTAACCCAATTTGAGTCATCACACCAATGTAACTCAACAACCAACATGATTATGAATTTAGAAGAGTCACTACTCCATAATTCAATACTAAATCAAAACTTGGAAACATGTTATCTAAGCCTATCTTCTTAACCTAGATCAATACCCAAGGATTAGCATGAAGGACTTAAATTCATCACTATAGATTCTTGTTCAATGTAATAACAACCATTAAGGATGATTTAATCAATAATAGAATCAATTGCATCAAACCAAACCTAATTCATATCAAGATCATGCCTAGGGTTAGGGGTTAAAGGTCATGATCGACAATCTAGACCAAACCATATCAGTTCATCCTAACCAAGTTACAATACATTATAATCTACTCATTATAACCCAAAAAAGACATGAACAACTCAATTCATAACGTAAAATTCGTAATTGAAGGAAACCCATATGGAACTCAACTTTTGGAAAACCTTTGAAGGAGCCCTTTGAGGAAAGAAGTCTCAAAGGTGAATTAGATCCCATACCTTAATATTGGATGAACTTTTGATGGTGAATTCGTACTTAATCATCCCCCAATTCACCTCCCAAGATAACCTTCAATGGTGTCTTCCAACACAGAGAGAAAGTAGAGAGAAGGAAGAGAGTTTATTTTGAGTGTTGTGTTTAAGCTAATGAGGGTTTGGGGTATTTATAGTGGGACCAAATCAACTTAATTAGTCTTCCCTTAATCCCTAATTTCCCCTAAACCACTTAATTAATTTAATGGTTTTAACTTAAAGTGTGCAGGGATTTGCAGACTCTCACCGACGGAACCCTTCTAACGGGCCGTCGGTGGGTCGACGGGCAGCCCCTCCCTCCATCCTGCACTCCGTCGTCTTGGTCAGAGACTATGAAGGCGAGGGATCCTTACAAATAAACTATGTGCGTGACGAAGGTGGTCACGACGCCCTGTTGATCCCCTGACGCCTCGTTGACTGCCTTTCGTCGAGGCACACTGCTAGGCAGTGTTGCATTCCATGCTACAAGGGTCATCCTCAAGGGCCCTTGGTTGGTCCTTGGGGAGTTGTAACCAGAAGTTTCAATCATGAAACATCCCTCACATGTTGTACACCTATTTCTACTCACTTTTGTTTGATTCCGACTCTTAAAACTAATCAAACGGCTTAAGACACACTAGCCCCCTTATGAACCAACTTTCCGGGCGCCATGGACGTTCTTGAATATTTCGGTTCTTAAACACCTTAACAACTCTATATACACCTAATTTGACTTAGAACAGTGCTTTAGACCTCATGGAGCCTAGGTTAGGTTTTACAACATGTCTTGGGATTTTGAAATATTACAGATTGCCTCTGTAGTTTTTCTGAAAAGCTGATTTTTGGTCTGTTTTGGATACAGGGTGTTACATATACACTTCATAGAAGTCTCACTTATTTCCATATAATTCATAGTGCCTTGGCCTATATGTTATATTTCACAGATTACTTGCCACAAATCATTTGTCTACATTTTATGTGCATAGTACATTAGTTTCGCATATGCTATAGGCCTTATAAATTACTTTATCTTGGGTTATATCTATCATAGATCACTTGTCGGAGTGTTATATGCTTCATAGACCATTCGCATATATGTTACATGCCTCAGGGATTTCTTTCTTAATAGGCCCCACTTTAATTTGCACATGTTTCATATGCTCACTTCTTCTATTTCATATGTTTACTTATTCACGTGTACCACATATCCATATGATATAGTTTGCCTACTTCATGTTTCATGGCACTTTCTTTTATGACTATGTGTAGTATGCTTGTATATATGTTACATGTTCTCATTTTCGTGCTAATTTTCTTACATGTCATAGACTGTGACTTATTTGTTCATATGTCTATGCCCCTTTGATTATTAATTTACATAAGTATTAAACATGTTAGGGTAAAGTTTCACTATATTATGTGAGGGGGGGGGGATCAAAGTTAAAGGGTTGGGCATATGAATTTTAGAACAACATTTACCCAAAGATAGATGGCTAAGCAGAGTACCCTACTCAGATATAAAACATAGAAAATTTAGAGTTCACATTAACTGTGTGTTCTAACGAAATTCACATGTAAGATATCATTAAATTCAAAAAGAAAAGGATAGTGGAGTCCTCAATAACATTAAGGATTTTGGTACAAAATTGTCTAAGTTTCTTATGAAGTGGAGTTACATCAATAATTAGATTTAGTACACCTAGTATTTCGTGTGTACATGCTATCAAAATGTGTGTGAGATTGTATCATTTGTCGTTCCATTTGGAGATATTGAATTCAAGGAGGATCTATCATCTGAAGAGGTAAACATATCAATTCTAGACCATTAGGTTAGGAAGTCAAGGATTGAGAGATGTAGACTCTGTAAGAATAATTAATATGTAGGAGTCATAGGGTTGAAAAAGTCACTTAGAGTCAAAGAAGTCCAGGTTTCCATAATTGTGACAAGAACCGAATATCATCTTTTATCATATGTGCCTGCTCACTTGTTCATAGTCTTATTTCTTATTAACTCACTTATTATTTTTCTTACGTGTCATATGCGCTGATGGTAATTAATGTTTGTGATTCTTGAATTCCAAGTGTTTCACTTCAGGTTGGTGGAAAAAAAGGAAAAAGGTATGTCACGTTGTACATAATTGTTTCACTTGATTATATGTGACCAAGAGGAGCCTTACTTACAGATTTATTGTTTCATGTGTTATACTTGATGAACCGCCTTTTGAGACTTGCATATATTCTGGTTAGTCAATAGAATTGGAATAGTCTTGCCTACAGAGGAAACATAGGAAAATATTTTGAAAAATTCTACGGTCATCATTGCCTCTAGCTACACCTCTCATTCTAGGACAAATGATCCTAAGGGGGGGATGATGTAATAACCTGTACTTGCCAAGCACGTATATGACTAAGTCAACTTCGTATAAAATGTTTACACTCGAGCTAGTAAAGTAGTATTTTAGCTTAAATATCTAAGTGACCAACTGTATATGAAATTAAGAGTTGGAAATGGAATAAAATAAGTGAGTTTCTTGCTTGAATTTATTATGCAAGCAGCTGCATTACCTACTTAGAATATATGGATCAAAGTAAAATACCAAGCAGGTGCATCACCTACTTGGACTTTATGACCAACTTAAAATGGCCAAGTAGGTGCAGGTTAGGGTAAGGGTTAGGATTTAGTTTTTTTTAGGTTTTACGGTTTGGGGTTTAGGATTTGAGGTTATATCTATGGTTTGGCGTTTAATCTTTGGGTTTTGGTATTTTGGGCATGGGGTTTAGTGTGAGGGTTTAGTTTTATTTAGGTTTTAAGGTTTGGGGTTTAGGGTTTAGGGTTTAGGGTTTAGGGTTTAGGTTTGTTTTAGGTTTTAGGTTTGGAGTTTAGGATTTGAGGTTTCAGATCGATAGTTTAGTGTTTAATAATTAGGTTTTGGCATTTTAGGCTAGGGGTTTAGGGTTTAGGGTTAGAGTTAGGGTTAGGGTTAGGGTTTAGGGTTTAGGGTTTTAGATTAAGGATTTGAGGTTTAATATCTACGATTTAGTGTTTAATGTTTGTGCTTGTGTATTTTGGGGTTGGGGTTTAGGGATTAGGGTATAGGGTTCGGGTTGGGGTTAAGTGGTTAGGATAGGGTTTAGGTGTAACTTTTCAGGAAAACGAATATGTCTAGTGAAGAGCCTAGTAAGTCCGTTAGAATGCGTATTGGGGTACATAGGCATCCCAATGCCCAATATTGAGAAATATTGGGCATATCATAGAATATTGGCTAAGGGGTGTTAGCCAATTTCTATGTATACACAAATAAATAAATAGTAATATTGACCCTCAACTCAATTCATTAAGTAATAGGCATTCCAATGCCCAATATTGAGAAATATTGGGCATATCATAGAATATTGTCTAAGGGGTGTTAGCCAATTTCTATGTATACGCAAATAGTTAAAATAACTATATTCTTCATATATGGCCCAATATACATTCTCATCAAGAAATAGGCGTCCAAATGCCCAATATTGAGAAATATTGGGCATAGTATAGAAAATTGGCTAAGAGGTGTTAACCAATTTCTATATATGTATACTCAAGTATTTAATATATAATCCAAGCTTGTTTAGCAACTGTACCTGCAATGAAGACCCTAAGATGATAAAATATATGTCGTCAAACGCACAAAAGGTATGAGGCATCCAATTGTCAAGCCTAGATACCATAGCACATGACCATTTAAAATGATCATGTAAATTAAGAAGTGCCCAAGGACATGGTAAGGGTCCTTGGGACAATAAGTAAATATCCCAAAGAGGAAATCAAGAATAGTTAGTTAGTAAAGTACAACCAACCCATGTGCAATATCCCAAAGAGGAAATCAAGAATAGTTAGTTAGTAAAGTACAACCAACCCATGTGCAAGCACATGGGCAAGTGGGAATCGGCCATATGGAGGGGACCACCCTAACTGAATTTGGTTAGGGTAGTTAAGGGGCAGCATGTGCGGACGGGTGCCCCCATGTGGGGACTAACTACCTAACCAAATCTAAGATATAACTACTTCCCTAACTAGATAAATAACCTAGGACTAACCCAAATGGACCCACTAGTGCACCCGACAACCTAGGACTAAACGGGGTTGACACTAACCTAGTACTAGTTGAAGAGACAACCTAGTAGCTAACCTAGGATGGTCCAAAAGGTTAGTTATGGTCCTAACAAATTAGGGGTACTTTATTAATTACCCTAGGTTACCTAATTAATTAATTTATCAACTTAATTGATTAATTTAAAAGGGCTAAAACCGAAACTACAAAGGAAATTTCCAGATTTCGGTTAAGACAAGAAAGGGACAACCTAGTACCTAACCTAGGATGGTCCAAATAGTTAGTTAAGGTCCTAACAACCTAGGTATACTTTAGTAATTACCCTATGCTACTTAATTAATTAATTTATCAACTTAATTAATTATTTTAAAGGGCCAAACCGAAATCACAAAGCAATTTCCAGATTTTGGTTAAAACAAGAAAAAGACAACCTAGTACCTAACCTAGGATGGTTGAAAGGATTGGTTATGGTCCTAACGACTTAAGGGTACTTTATTAATTACCTTATGTAACCTAATTAATTAAATTAGAATTTTAATGAATTGGTTTAAATTATCAAAACGAAATCCTTTCACTAACCTAGTATAATTAAAGAAACATCATAGTACTTAACCTAGGATGGCCCTAAAGGTGATTATAGT
Source organism: Solanum sitiens (assembly GCA_016801875.1). NCBI lineage: Eukaryota > Viridiplantae > Streptophyta > Magnoliopsida > Solanales > Solanaceae > Solanum > Solanum sitiens. Next base: position 4,156,773 of record JABWTJ010000110.1, on the reverse strand, counting down.
TCCAATGACTTGAGGGTACTTTAGTACTTACCCTAGGTCCCTATCTTAATTAAATTAAGAATTTAATTAATTAATATATATTCAAAATGTTGACCAAAACCATAGTCAACACCAATTTCCAGATTTGACTAAGTGTTATGTTCTCCTATGTTTAGTGAACTTAGGAGGGGTGTTTTTGTAATTGGTTAATTAGTTCATTAAATTAACTTATTAAACCTAAGTTGAATAATTCAAGATCAGTTCTTAAACCTAAAAAGCACGTTCAAACTCATAGAAAAGGCGACGCAAAAACAGCAAGCGACGAACGAAAGAAAAACAGAAAATTCCATTGATTCTCTTAGGCGATTTCAAGGCTTTCTTCAAGGTTTCGTACAAGGTGGTGTTCATAGATTAAATACAACCTAAGGTATGGGTTTCTCTCTGAGACTTCTTTCTCCAAGAGAACTTTCTTTCCAACGATTTAAAGATCTTGAAACTAGGGTTGTTCCCGTTCTTGTAGAACTCCTTCTCCCTAGTATCCTTTTCGATTGCAATGTTGAATAGGTTAGAGATCATGTTGTTGGTATGTGGTGCTGGCTGATTTTATGTGTAATGTTCTTGAATGATGAATGTCGATTAACCTATGAATTTGTGATCGTATAAAGTTAAGTGCTTAAAACGTGAATCATGAATCGACGACGTGTTAGTTACAGCCGTAATTATCTAAGTGTTGGTGTTTTTGTGCGAATGTTGTATTGCTGTTTTTGTCACGTTATGAAGATGCTAAAGTCATCAAATATTAATAATATTCTGTCCAATATGTCTTAAAAACGTTACCCTAAATTCATGAACTAAGATTGGTTAAGAGAATGATACTATGCTAAGATGTGTCCGAAAATGTTAGGTATGAAGATGATTACGATTTGTTATGCATACCTACTGTTAATGTGACTTGTTGATGATGTTGTGTTCGTTAAATGATCATATTATGCTGTCCAAGATGTCTAAAACGTTATCACTAACGTTATCATATTATGACTTAGAGACTATGCGATGATAGGAAATCTTCCCTTCTTCTACTCTTTATCGTGCTAACTAGGGCTTTGACACTTTGTGTCATTCTAAGTATCTAATTTCCTTCTTTTGTGAACGCGTAGAAGAATACACACAAGAATTAGGATGACCAAGTGGTCTAAGGCGCCAGACTCTGGATCTGGCCTTCCCAAGAAGGGCCATAATGGAAATTCCCATCGTGGATGAAAGACGTGTGGTGAGTGTGGTTGTTCGCATGGAGGTGAATGCATGGTAATGTCTATAAGCCTGCTATGAGTATTGATGAGGAGGAGAAGGATAAGTTGGCTACATACCAACTCAAGAATATGGCTTAGACATGGATTTGCTTCATAAGTGTTATGCTATAATAGACTATAGAAACAGGGTAGTAAGGCTTCAGTTTCCAAATAAGTTGGGTTAAAATGAGAATGGTGTGGTTCAAATCCAGTAGGCCAAATCGTTTCATATTTAAAAGACAATAAGATGATAGCTAAGGGGTGTTGAGTTTTAGTAAGAAAGGGAATTTGAGTCCGAGGTATATAATTCCTTAGGAGATCTGGCAGAGGGTAGGAAATGTGGCCTACGAACTGAGGTTACCACAAGACTTGGCTTCTTTTCATCCATTGTTTCACGTTTCAATGCTAGAGAAGTGTCTAGGCGATCCAACCTTCATCCTACACGTCGAAGGGTTAGTAGTCGATGGGAATCATTCCTTATGAAGAGGTTCTCGTTGCAATTTTAGATCGTCTAGTGAAGCAAATGAAGAACAGGGAGGTTCTCACCGTGAGGTGTTATGGAGGAACACCCTTGTTGAGGGGGCAAGATGGGGGGCCGAGGCCTATATGAGATCCCGTTACCCTCACTTGTTCAGTTCTTGAGGTTAGATATACTCTTCCTAAGTCTGGTTTATGTTTAAGAAAACTCTAAGTTTAAGTGCTTTAGTCGATTTGGTGTGATAGGTCACTAATCGTATGTCTTATAATAGCACTATGTGAGTTAAAACGAAGTTATGTTTATATTTCATGTGCTGTTTTTGTGTAGCATAGACATGTTTCATGTGTTGCATGATTGGTGATGTGCATCAAGTTAAGTGTGATTGAGAAGGAAGTTCCTCAATATCAAATATGAAGCTTCAGATAAGCTTGAATGATATGCATCATCCAAATAAGTGTGAATCAGACATTCACAAAAGAGAAACGTTTAAGCATGATAAAGTAACTTTCGAAAATCACCCTCTTTGTTTAAATGATGTGTAAGTGTCATTCCGGGACGAATGTTCCTAAGGGGGGGATAATGTAACGTTCCGGAAAAATGAATATGTCTAGTGAAGAGCCCAGTACGTCCGTTAGAATGCGTATTGGGGTACATAGGAATCCCAATGCCCAATATTGAGAAATATTGGGCATATCATAGAATATTGGCTAAGAGACGTTAGCCAATTTCTATGTATACACAAATAAATAAATAGTAATATTGATCCTCAACTGAATTCATTAATTAATAGGCATCCCAAGGCCCAATATTGAGAAATATTTGGCATATCATAGATTATTGGCTAAGGGGTGTTAGCCAATTTATATGTATATGGAAATAGTTAAAATAACTATATTCTTCATATATGGCCCAATATACATTCTCATCAAGAAATAGGTGTCCCAATGCCCAATATTGAGAAATATTGGGAATAGTATAGAAAATTGGCTAAGAGGTGTTAGCCAATTTTTATATATGTATACTCAAGTATTTAATATATAATCCAATCTTGTTTAGGAAATGTACCTGCAATGAAGACCCTAAGCTAATAAAATATATGTCGTCCAACTCACAAAAGGTATGAGGCATCCAAGTGTCAAGCCTAGATACCATAGCACATGACCATTTAAAATGATCATGTAAATTAAGAAATGCCCAAGGACATGGTAAGGGTCCTTGGGACAATAAGAAAATATTCCAGATAGGACATCAAGAATAGTTAGTTAGTAAAGTACAAACAACCCATGTGCAAGCACATGTGCAAGTGGGAATCGGCCATAAGGAGGGGACCACCCTAACCAAATTCAATTAGGGTAGTTATGGGGTAGCATGTGAGGACGGGTCCCCCCATCTGGGGACTAACTACCTAACCAAATCTAGGCTTTAACTAAATGCCCTAACTAGCTAAATAACCTAGGACTAACCGAAATGGACCCACTACTGCACCCGACAACCTAGGACTAAACAGGGTTGACAATAACCTAGTACTAGTTGAGGAGACAACCTAGTAGCTAACCTAGGATGGTCCAAAAAGTTAGTTATGGTCCTAACAACTGAGGGTTACTTTAGTAATTCCCCTATTTTACCTAATTAATTGATTTATAAACTTAGTTAATTAGTTTAAAAGGGCTAAAACCGAAACTACAAAGAAAATTTCCAGATTTCGTTTAAGACAAGAAAGGGACAACCTAGTACCTAACCTAGGATGGTCCTAGAGTTAGTTAAGGTGCTAACAACTTTGGTATAATTTATTAATTATGCTAGGCTACTTAATTAATTAATTTAGCAACTTAATTAATTAATTTAAAGGGGCAAAACCGAAATCACAAAGCAATTTCCAGATTTCGGTTATAACAAGAAAAAGACAACCTAGTACCTAACCTAGGATGGTTCATAGGATTGGTTATGGTCCTAACGACTTAAGGGTACTTTAGTAATTACCTTAGGTCACCTAATTAATTAAATTAGAAATTTAATTAATTGGTTCAAATGATCAAAACGAAAACCTTTCACTAACCTAGTATAATTCAAGAAACATCATAGTACTTAACCTAGGATGGTCCTAAAGGGTTGATTATAGTTCCAATGACTTAGGGGTACTTTAGTACTTACCCTAGGTCCCTAAATTAATTAAATTAAGGATTTAATTAATTAATATAAAGTCAAAATTTTGACACCAATTTCCAGATTTGAATAAGTGTTATGTTCTCCTATGTTTAGTCAACTTAGGAGGGGCGTTTTGGTAATTGGTTAATTAGTTTATTATATTAACTTATTAAACCTAAGTTGAATAATTCAAGATCAGTTCTTAAACCTAAAAATCACGTTCAAACTCATAGAAATGGCGACGCAAAAACAGCAAGCAATGAACGAAAGAAAAACAGAAAATTCCATTGATTCTCTTAGGCGATTTCAAGGCTTTCTTCAAGGTTCCGTATAAGGTGGTCTTCGTAGATTTAATTCTACTTAAGGTATGAGTTTCTCTCCAGGACTTCTTTCTCCAAGAGAACTTTCTTTCCAACGATTAAAATATCTTGAAACTAGGGTTGTTCCCGTTCTTGTCGATCTCCTTGTTCCTAGTATCCTTTTCGATTGCAATGATGAATAAGTTAGAGATCATGTTGTTGGTATGTGGTGCTGTCTGATTTTATGTGTAATGTTCTTGAATGATGAATGTCGATTAACCTATGAATTTGTGATCGTATAAAGTTAAGTGCTTAAAACGTGAATCATGAATTGACGACTTGTTATTTACACCCGTAATTGTCTAAGTGTTGGTGTGTTTGTCCGAATGTTGTATTGCTTTTTTTGTAACGTAATGAAGATGCTAATGTCATCAAGTATTAATAAGATGCTGTCCAATATGTCTTAAAAACGTTACCCTAAAGTTATGAACTAAGATTGGTTAAGAGAATGATACTATGCTAAGATGTGTCCGAAAATGTTAGGTATGAAGATGATTACGGTTTGTTGTGCATACCTACTGTTAATGTGACTTGTTGATGATGTTGTGTTCGTTAAATGATCATATTATGCTGTCCAAGATGTCTAAAAACATTATCACTAAAGCCATGAACTAAGATTGGCTTAAAATACATCCCATGAAATCACATATTGAATGAATTGCCAATCTTATGCCATTAAATTGGCTAACACTACATTGTCAAACAAGTTGTAGGGAATTGGCTATAATAAAATTATATTAAATGACTAAAAAGATTGGCTAATAAATAATATACATATCCAACCAAGCATGAAAGAATGTAAAATTGGACTATGCCAACAAAGATGGTTATGTAGTTTAATATCCCAAATCTTGAGCCAATACTAATCATATGTCAATCTTGTGTAGTTAGAGTATCAAATGATAATATAATAACTTCTAAAGTTATATCAATGAATCCATAACCAAGGGCATGACATTCATTGGGACAACTCCCAACATGCTCCACAAGAATGAACTATGAACACATGAAACTCATTGAATGAAGTGTTACTCGTACATAAACGATGATATGAAGCTACTACACTAAAGTAAGTAAGTAACATGAGTTATAAAATAATTAAAGGGGTCTAAATTAAGTAAGTGACGAGAATGGGGTGTTAAAGGAAGTGAGACAAGTCTTACTTACACCAAAGCTAATTTGTTAAAAGAATACTCACGAATGAAGGTGTTAGAATGTGTGAGACTAGTCTCATTAATATATAAGGATGATATGTAAGGACAATTCACATTCATCAATGTAAAGTAAGGATGATATGTAAGGACAATTCACATTTCATCAATGTAAAGTAAGGATGATAAGTCATCAAAAGAGTAAATAAATCTCAATCACATTCTATATGTAAGTGTAAGGACAATTCACACTTAATACGTTAAGAAGAGATGAGAAATCATCTAATGAGATATGACTACCTCATGCTAGAAGCAAGCGTCAATAATGTATGAGTTGAATGTAAATAGGAACTTTAAACTGAGCACCGATAGGCTAGTTATAAGTGGTGATGCCTTCTTTCGGGGAGGGCGGAGGTTCACGTAATTCTCATGAGATGAGACTGTCCACCAAGGTGTGTATGGGTCTCCCTAAATCTTCTAGTCTTTGAACTATGTTGCCACCATAGGGAACTAGCTTGGTTAGAACCCAATAAGCTAGCATGTTTTGGTTTCACTTTGGCCAGTGACTCCACCTGTTTTTGGTGTGGGGGAGACACCGGATTTCATAATGCTCACATGATCTATGTTTGTTAAGGTTGAAGTTACTCAAAGTATGAAAGATAATGAAATGAACGATACTGAAGGTGTTTGTGCAAGACAATCAGGAGGTAAAACCACATTCAAGCAATGATATTAGGTCATTCTTTGTCATTGCACTTCATGATCCCGATGAGAGTCTTAAACTTCATCCTAGGTATAGCTGGTTTTTACATCAGCCTATGAATGAATGAAATGAATAATGTGAAGTACGAATGAACGAATGAAGCAAACTCTGTATTTGCTAAAGAAGGCCCTCGGGTTGAGGTCCCATATGTTGGGCCCTCACTTGAGATGTCTTAATGCTACATCCACGATTCTAAGGTTTGTTGGATATGAAATGTATAATATATAAAACATGAAATGTATGTTATGTGAACCTATGTGTGTACGATGTGTGACATATTCATGGTATGACCTTCCTATTACGAATAAGGCAAGTCCAGAGACTTGATCTCCTAAGAAAGCATGTTGATTAGGAAGAGTCGTGGCTTATAATGACTTATTATATTATGTCAATAAAGGTAAGTAGAAACATAACATTAACTAAATAACCCATAACTTATCTAACATGATAGTAATGAAATCAATGGCATGATCAATATAGAATGGCTTATGAAATGTAATGAATATATAGTGTAAGGAATGACTCACTATAAGGTAGGGAAATCATTCCTTAGTCCTTGGATTACTTACATCGATTCATTGTGGGTGTGGGACTACAATGAATCATTGAACTTGTATGTAAAACATAGGACCAAAGGAATTATTGAACTACACAAGAAGAAGAAGAAAAAGACTGAAAAATAAACTAAGTACCAAGGAAAGAGCTCTCGGGTTTGGAGGATCACAATTTCCAATCTTCGCTCGAGTTGTTCTAAAATTATGTTGATGATACTAATGTCTTGTAATCATATAGAAAATGATTTCTGTGCTTTGAATGAATTAAAATACATCATATTCATGCCACAATTCACAACTAATGAATTAGGAAAGTCTAATGACTAGACTTTCCGAAAATGGCATGTTGCTTAGAAAGAGCTTTCATTGATCATGCATAGCATTAAGTGTATGTGTGCATACACACATACTTAGTATAAGTGGTGTACTAACCCCCTACTATTTACTATTTTTATAGGTGCAGGTCAGAGGGCAGATTGACGACACTTGCAGCAGTTTGGACTTCAGCGTTTCTCCAAATCATTTGGTAGATCCTCTTGATTTCAAGGATGCTACAGTTTTAGTCTAGATTTAGATATAGACATAGCTAGTGGATGTTGTTTCAAGGATGCTACAGTTTTAGTCTAGCGTTTCTTTCACATTTCATTTCGAACCTTTTGATGTAAGGCCGTTTTGGCAACTTAATATATTCTATTCATCATTCCTTTTTGAATGTTCTTGATATTAGATGGTTGTCTATTGATGTTGAGCTTAGTATATAATGTTTAATACGTAATGACTATATGAAGTCTAAGTAAACTTCATACGCTTAAAAAGTTTCAAATTTTCCTCAAATTTAACCAGAAGAATGCGATGAATGCAAGATGAGGATTGTCTGCGACCTCTGAGAGGACAACGAAGCCGGTGGTGATTCATATTCCAAAATCCGGGTCGTTACATTAGGATTTTTTAGGTTTTAGGCTTTGGGGTTTAGAATTTGAGGTTTAATATCTATGGTTTAGTTTTTAAGTTTTTGCATTTCGGGCTTGGGATTTTGGGTTTAGGCTTTAGGGTTAGGGTTAGGGTTAAGGTTAGGGTTTAGGTTTTTTTAGGTTTTATGGTTTGGGATTTCAGATTTGAGGTTCAATATCTATGGTTCGTGTTTTGGTCTTGGAGTTTCGGGTTTAGGGTTTAGGGTTAGGGTTAAGATTAGGGTTTATTTTTTTACATAGGTTTTAGTGTTTGGGGTATAGCATTTTAGGTTTAATATTTATGGTTTAGTGTTTAATATTTGGGTTTAGGTAATTTGGTCTTGGGGTTTAGGGATTAGGGTTAAGGTAGTGTTAGAGTTAGGATTTAGGGTTTTTTTAGGTTTTAGGGTTTGAGGTTTAAAACCTATGATTTAGTTATTAATGTTTTTTTAGTGTTTAATGTTTTGGTTTTGGTATTTTTGGCTTTGAGTTTAGAGTTTAGGGTTTAGGATTTAGGATTAGGGTTAGGGTTAGGGTTAGGGTTAGGGTAAGAGTTAGAGTTAGGGTCAGGGTTAGGGTTTAGATTTTTTTTAGGTTTTAGGGTTTGGGGTTTAGGATTTGAGGTTAAATATCTATAGTTTAGTCTTTAATGATCGGGTTTTGGTATTTTGGGCTTGGGGTTTAGGATTTACGATTTATGTTTAGGGTTAGAGTTAGGGTTTAGTTTTTTTTTTTATAGGTTTTAGGGTTTGTGGCTTAGGATTTTAGTTTTATTATCTATGGTTTAGTGTTTAATGTTTGAGTTTTGGTATTTACGGATTGGGGTTAGGGTTTAGTTTTTTTTTAGGTTTTAGTGTTTGGGGTTTAGGATTTGAGGTTTAGTATCTATGTTTTAGTGTTTAATGTTTGAGTTTTGGTATTTTGGTCTTGGGGTTTAGGGTTTAGGGTTTAAGGCTAGGGTTAAGGTTAGGATTTTTAAGGTTTTAGGGTTTGGGATTTAGGTTTTGAGGTTTAATTTCGATTGTTTAGTGTGTAATGTTTGGGTTTGGTATTTTGGGTTTGGATTTAGGGTTTAGGGTTAGGTTAGGGTTTAGGTTATTTCGATTTTAGGGTTTTTGCTTTAGAATTTAAGGTTTCTTATCTATGGTTTAATGTTTGATATTTGGGTTTCGGTATTTTGGGCTTGGGGTTCAATGTTTAGCATTTAGGGTTAGGGTTAGGGTTTAATTTTTTTTTAGGTTTTAGGATTTGGAATTTAGGATTTGAGGTTTAATATCTATGGTTTAGTGTTTAATGTTTCGGTTTTCGTATTTTGGTCTTTGGGTTTAGGGTTTAGGTTTTTTTTTGTTATTAGAACGACCCTTGTAGTGGGTCAGGGGCTGAGCAGCACCCCGAGCCTTATCATTTATTAAAATTAAAAAATACAATAGAGGGGGACATAAACCTTACCTTTGATCTTAAGGTGGGTTATAAGTCGACCATCCTACTAAGAATAGTCAAATCTACCCGTTACATCAAGTTTAATTCAAAAAAACTAAACACCTATGAAGGACTCCTCCTTAATACATAGCTTACTAGGAATACATAAACGAGGGACACTCTCCCCTTTACATCAAAATTCTAATGAAAATAAATATCCTACTCTAATAACTACATCAAACAAGACGTAATCATTATATCTAGGGTGAATAATAGTATGTGTATTACATGTTAGACAACATGTAAAACATAAGGCAATTGATAATGGATTATTGTAATCATATACAGAACATCGCTATGACTCATAGACCTCTACTTCTAGATCTTATCATTGGTATACTAGTATTTGTAGATTGACATTGAGCCACGAATTCTACAATGATATTCTTCATGTCCCCCACCAATACATTTCATTCAAGTCATGATACATTTTAGTTGACCTCGAATGAATGGAATATCTTTAATGATTTGCTTCCATCGTGATCCTAACTCTCAGTTCATCTACATTAGGTACACAAAATCCGTTTTGACATCAAAGTACTCCCTCTTGCGTAAGATCAAATGCCTTTTTCATGCCATGTTGTACATTCTCCTTAAGCTGTAATAGAATTGGATCAATTTACTGCTTCTCTTTCACATCCACTACTAATAAGGATTCTGCCGCATTTTGCCCAATAAACCTTTCGTCTGGAGATTCAAGAAGGCAAACCCCTAAGCTAGCTAATTGGCCTATATCCTTAGTTATTCCTTGTCTTTCCACGGATTTCCCATAAGTGATTGCAATCATCTTATGACTTAAAGTATAGGCTACCACATTTGCTTTCCCGGGATGATACAAAATATCAATGTCATAATCTTTTTATAACTCAAGCCACCTTCGCTGCCTCAGATTCAGGTCCTTTTGCTTAAAGATATATTGAGGAGCTCTTGTGATCAGTGTATATGTCAACATGAACTCCATACAAGTAGTGGCGTCATATCTTAAAAGCAAATACAACTACTAATTGCTCTAATCATGGGTTGGATAATTTTTCTCATGTGGCCGCAACTTTCTTGATCCATAAGATACCACTTTACCATGCTGCATCAATACACATCCTAATCCTACTCCCGAAGCATCACAATACACTACATACCCTTCCGTGCCTTCAGTAAGCACCAATACGGGTGTAGAAGGCAATTTATTCTTCAGCTCTTAGAAGCTTCTTTCACATGCATCACTCAACTGAAATTTTGTTTCTTTTTGTGTTATCTTTGTTAAGAATGCAACAATGGAAGAAAATCCGTCAAGGAACCTCCCTTAATGACCTACAAATCCTAGAAAACAATGAACATCTGCAGGCGTTTTAGGTCTTGGCCAGTTCTTCACCGCTTCTATTTTTTTATTATCAACCCTTATTCCTTCATCAGACACAATACGACCTAATGATGCCACAAATTTCAACCAAAACTCACATTTAGAGAACTTTGCATTTAATTTACGATCACAAAGAATTAGTAAAACTTGACGCAAGTGTCACACCACAACCTAGGTGAAGCAGACAAATACCATATGAACACATGCTTTACAAGTGATCTATGATGATAAATTAAACTACGATGCAGATAGTTTTACTGCTGAGTATCTTTATATTAACACATGTTGACTTGCTGAACAAATACATGTGATAAGTGAAACTATCAATACAGATGATACAAAGCCTCTACTGGAATCCATGAAGGTAACACTATGAAAATATGCATAGCAAAGACTCGGCAAAGCCCCGAATCAACATGGAGCTCACCAACAACCGCTGAGTATATTGTGCTTCTATTGGGGAGATCTATTTATTGAGTACTTGTACCTGCAACATGAAATGCAGCATTCCCAATAAGGGACGTCAGTACGAAAGAATGTACTGAATATGTAAGGCATAATACAACCATATGAAAAATGAGAGCTCAAGTGAAACCAAATACCAATAGATAAGGATTAGAGAGCACCTTTGCTTATACATGTGAAATTATGTATGTTCCATTCTTTTGATTATTTTTCTATGCATTATAATATTTATAAGATATATGATACAAATGATCATGATCATCTGATCAGTGGTAGGAGAGAATGACACATCCTAACCCTTGGGATGTTGTCTTTCATAATTACACAAATTGGGATTGGCCCATGCTATGCTTTCGCCCCTGAGCTTCCACCCTTCCATACCAATAGAAATCGTCCCATGCTAGGCTTTCGCTCCTGAGTTGCCACCCTTCCATACCAATAGGGATCGGCCCATGTTAGGCATTTGCCCCTGGGCTGCCACCTATATTTATACAGATAGCTTCACTAAGATTCTTTAATCTTTCAGATTGTTGTTTGATGTTCATAGTCATTTGAGATTGTTCTTTGGATAATCATAACTCTTTTGAGATCGTTGTTTTAGTGGTCATAATCATTTTTGAGATTTGGAACTATGACCAGTAGTAGAAGATATACGGATATGGACTTACAATAATGAAAATGATGTGGGAAGTAAATGTTACACCCACGTAACACTTAGGAGCTTCTTTGACTCAGTAAGCATTTTGACATCTCAAATTGAAGCACATCTCAAGTGAAAACACTCAACTTTAGCCAAAAGATTTGAATTCTATAGATAACGAAATACTCACTAACTAATATCAAAGACAAGGTATATACGAATGTAGAACCAAGAAAGAATGTGGACAGATTCAACTTAAGGACGGATACATATAAGGAGGAATCGAAATAGGGTTTATTTTCGGTAGCAAATCGATACCAAAATCAATTTCCCATTCGGAAGGAATACAGGGAAGGTCATTAGGAAAGACCTCCAGAAATTCACCCACTACGGGGACTGACTCAATAGGAGGAATTTCGGAATCCAAATCTTGGACTCTTACAATGTGATAAAGACACCCTTTTGAGATCATTTTACATGCTTTTAGACAAGATATGAAGCGACCTCTAGGAATAGAATTCCCACCCTTCCACTCAATAACAGGTTCATTTGGGAAACTAAACCTCACAACTCTAGTCCTACAACCAATAGAAGCAAAACTAGCATGCAACCAATTCATACCCAAAATGACATCAAAATTAAGCATATCTAGTTCAACTAGATCTACATGAGAAATTCTATTGGGCAAAGTAATAGGACAATTTTGATAGACTCTTTTTGCCACAATTGACTCCCTCACTTGAGTAGACACCACAAAAGGGTCATGCAAAACATCGGGTAAAGTATCGAAGTTTTTAGCTACTAAAGGAGTAACAAAAGACAAAGTAGCACCCGGATCAAGCAAAGCATACACATCAATAGAAAAGATTTTTAACATACCGGTCACCACCTCGGGAGAGGCCAGTTGGTCATCTCTAGTACAAAGAGCATAAAAGCGTTTCTTTTTGGGAGCATCACTAGAACCACTTGGCTGTCCACCCCTCTCTTGCCCCTTAGCATTAGGACAATCTCTCACCCTGTGACCAATCTTTCCAAAGCCAAAGCATTTATCCGACCCCAAGAGGCAAGTACCAAAATGCTTCTTCCCACATGCCTTGCAAGGTGGCTTCTCATTAAACGAAATTTCCACTCTTCCCTTTTTGAACTCTTGGCCTAGAGGCCTTCTCATCCCTAGCCTTGGGAAATTTGGATGGAACTTGATTTGAGAACCTTTTTTTGAATCTAGGCTTGTGTTGAATCCCAAGCCTATCTTTCGTAGCTCCACCCTCAAAAGACCTTGTCCTTTTTGAATCCCTATCCTTCCTTTTTGCTCTATCCTTCCTTTTTGCTCTATCCTTCTCAATCCTTTTCGCATGCACCATAAGATGACCAATATTCATATTATCATGAAGCATAGCCGAATGATATTCTTCTTGCAAGTCATCCGATACACCCGTCACAAATCGACTCATCTTGTCTCTAGGATCGGAGACCAAGGAAGGAGCATATTTGTCCAATTGAATGAACTTCAAGGAGATCATGAACATTCATACCTCCTTGGCGGAGGTTGATGAATTCCACCACCTTAGCTTCTCTCATATCTCTAGGGAAGAATCGATCAAGAAAAGCCCTCTTGAAGATCTCCTAAGTCACTGGCCTACCTTGAAGTGGCCTATTATCTCTCCATTGCACATGCCAACTCTAAACCTCATCCTTGAGTTGGTATGAAGCCAACTCGGCATTCTCATTGGAAGACAACCCCATAGAACATAGTATCTTAGAAACCTCATCAATGAATTCTTGATCGTCTTCATCAACCTTAGACCCATAGAAGATAGGAGGATTCATCCTAGTGAAGTCCCTAAGTCGGGAAGCCATAGTTTGGTCATGAACTATCGGTGCAACATCCCGATTTTCTTAAGCAGTCATAGCTTGAGCTTGAACCGTTGCGGCTTGGGCTTGAGTAGTCATGGCTTGGGCCATTTGAGCAAGAATAGCCCTCATCTGAGCCTCCGTCATAGGTGGAGGATCGGCCGGAGCGTGATCATCAACAACAATCTCTTCAAGAGGAGGAACTGGATCATCACGGGGAGAAATTCCCGCATTAGCAATCTCCTCCTCAAGTCTCCTAGACGCATTCCTCTGCGTATTCATCTCCTATAGCCAAAATACAAGGTTTAAGTGAAATCATATAAGAAGTACACTCTAGAGGCACGATAATGGATTTCCAAAAATGAGAGTGATTCCTAAGCATCAAATAAGTTCCTTTTCATAAGTGTGGCGCGCTTCACAATTATGAATACAAACCTACATAGACGTGGTTGAGAGAGACGTCAATATCAAGGATATTCAACCTCATGCTCTAATACCAAGTTTGTCACATCCGGATATACCCCTTAGACGTAACCGGCGTCGTCGTCCTTTTTGAGGACTAAGACAAGCCTCTTTGTCTTACATCATTGCATTCATCGATTAAAAATATGGAAGAATTTAAAACTTTTCAACTACATCTAATCGGAGGTTTACATAGACCTCTACATACACATAATCATAATAATATCGAGTATACATAGACTCATTCGTATAAGAAGATTACATAGTCTTTTACTTTTATAGCACACACTTATATAATAAAGAAATAGAGTCATAAGTCCATCTCATCTCATAAACCATCTAAACAAGAACAATTACATTGGGCATAGTCCTACATCAATAAAAGTAAGCCACATATAGACTTTATACAACTTATTCTCAAATAGGAAATAGAGTCAATACAAAAGTTGTAGTAAATAAGTAACTTCATAAAAGAGTATTGGCACCGTCCTCGGGTAAATGAGGACCTACCACTTGGATGATATAATATCCAAGTCTTCCTTCAGATCACCTCAAGTCAAACTTCAACGACCGAAACCTAAAATGTTTGGGAAAGAAGGAGAAAATGGGGTTAGTACGCCACATGTACTAAGTATGAGACCATATGCACAAATACCAACAAAGTATGCTAAAAAGGGACATTTAATGAAATCATGTTATTCAAACCAATCCTTTAATCATACTAAACAAGTTAATTATATCATATGCATATCATCATTCTTAAACCCATAATCCCATATAACTCTAACATCAAGTAATAACATCACAAACATGAATAAGAGTAAATCAAGTGGATAACAAAGCAAACCAACCAACTATAATCCTTAAGATTCTACAAGTGCAATGACCAAGCAAATCCCCATAACCCTACTTAGTCGAGTAACCTACCAAAGATCATAATTAGCAATTCACTTCACTTAGCATAGTCTTCCATCGTACATATTATTCTTTTTTTAACAGTGATAACCAATTTCAAATTCATAAGCATCTTATTCAACATAGAAAGTCATTTACATTATATCTTCATTTATATACATAATCTTAACTTCTCAAAGCTTCTATCAAGGCAAACTAGTGCAAGGCATAGGTAGAGTCCCATACCCCTACCTCAGGTAGAGTCCAACCCCTCAAGTCACTTAAATTAGTCTATACTTCGCTCATTCATTTTAGTTTACGGAACTCTTGCCTTAACCGACATAGACCATATGAGTTAATGTGGAATCCGGTGTCATAAAACCTTACACCGATAGAAGGTGGTCTACCGGCCAAGGTAGAACCTAACATAAACGTAGCTATCTAGGTGGATCCACTAGCTAGTATCCTATGGTGGCAACATAGTTTATGGAGCTTGGGGAAAAGAACAATGGAAATATCAACTCTACACCCTACCTTGGGTCATGAGGCTATCCACCCCGTGAGGACCATAGTGAACCCTACCTTTCTTTATGTAAGAAAGTGTCACCCCCTCGCCTACAAGCTCGCTCGGTGCTAAGCTAGGTCCCTTTATTGAAATGCCTTTTAGTCTTATTATAATCATAAACTTAACTTAGTTCGTAGGGCCTAGCCCTTGTATATTCGTTATCATAGCTCAATAGGAATTGTATGAGATTTAGTCCTTTCATGCACAATTCATATAATTGAGGTCAACCTTTTGTATATCACATCATAATAGGGTAAATAATCACATGTTATCATTCTTATGGCATGTACACCTTAAGAAAACTCACAACCAAAATATAAGACATTTCAACTGAATCATCATACCATCCTATCACTCTAAAAAAGGTATAATTCAATACAACATCATAACTTGAGGACAATTTACCGTAATTAAACTGAGAATTAGGATAGTCAAGACTTACCAACGCTCCTCCATAGTTCATCATAAAGGGCCTTACCATCAACCCATAGATTAACCCAATTTGAGTCATCACACCAATGTAACTCAACAACCAACATGATTATGAATTTAGAAGAGTCACTACTCCATAATTCAATACTAAATCAAAACTTGGAAACATGTTATCTAAGCCTATCTTCTTAACCTAGATCAATACCCAAGGATTAGCATGAAGGACTTAAATTCATCACTATAGATTCTTGTTCAATGTAATAACAACCATTAAGGATGATTTAATCAATAATAGAATCAATTGCATCAAACCAAACCTAATTCATATCAAGATCATGCCTAGGGTTAGGGGTTAAAGGTCATGATCGACAATCTAGACCAAACCATATCAGTTCATCCTAACCAAGTTACAATACATTATAATCTACTCATTATAACCCAAAAAAGACATGAGCAACTCAATTCATAACGTAAAATTCGTAATTGAAGGAAACCCATATGGAACTCAACTTTTGGAAAACCTTTGAAGGAGCCCTTTGAGGAAAGAAGTCTCAAAGGTGAATTAGATCCCATACCTTAATATTGGATGAACTTTTGATGGTGAATTCGTACTTAATCATCCCCCAATTCACCTCCCAAGATAACCTTCAATGGTGTCTTCCAACACAGAGAGAAAGTAGAGAGAAGGAAGAGAGTTTATTTTGAGTGTTGTGTTTAAGCTAATGAGGGTTTGGGGTATTTATAGTGGGACCAAATCAACTTAATTAGTCTTCCCTTAACCCCTAATTTCCCCTAAACCACTTAATTAATTTAATGGTTTTAACTTAAAGTGTGCAGGGATTTGCAGACTCTCACCGACGGAACCCTTCTGACGGGCCGTCGCTGGGTCGACGGGCAGCCCCTCCCTCCATCCTGCACTCCGTCGTCTTGGTCAGAGACTATGAAGGCGAGGGATCCTTACAAATAAACTATGTGTGTGACGAAGGTGGTCACGACGCCCCGTTGATCCCCTGACGCCTCGTTGACTGCCTTTCGTCGAGGCACACTGCCAGGCAGTGTTGCATTCCATGCTACAAGGGTCATCCTCAAGGGACCTTGGTTGGTCCTTGGGGAGTTGTAACCAGACGTTTCAATCATGAAACATCCCTCACATGTTGTACACCTATTTCTACTCACTTTTGTTTGATTCCGACTCTTAAAACTAATCAAACGGCTTAAGACACACTAGCCCCCTTATGAACCAACTTTCCGGGCGCCATGGACGTTCTTGAATATTTCGGTTCTTAAACACCTTAACAACTCTATATACACCTAATTTGACTTAGAACAGTGCTTTAGACCTCATGGAGCCTAGGTTAGGTTTTACAACATGTCTTGGGATTTTGAAATATTACAGATTGCCTCTGTAGTTTTTCTGAAAAGCTGATTTTTGGTCTGTTTTGGATACAGGGTGTTACATATACACTTCATAGAAGTCTCACTTATTTCCATATAATTCATAGTGCCTTAGCCTATATGTTATATTTCACAGATTACTTGCCACAAATCATTTGTCTACATTTTATGTGCATAGTACATTAGTTTCGCATATGCTATAGGCCTTATAAATTACTTTATCTTGGGTTATATCTATCATAGATCACTTGTCGGAGTGTTATATGCTTCATAGACCATTCGCATATATGTTACATGCCTCAGGGATTTCTTTCTTAATAGGCCCCACTTTAATTTGCACATGTTTCATATGCTCACTTCTTCTATTTCATATGTTTACTTATTCACGTGTACCACATATCCATATGATATAGTTTGCCTACTTCATGTTTCATGGCACTTTCTTTTATGACTATGTGTAGTATGCTTGTTTATATGTTACATGTTCTCATTTTCGTGCTAATTTTCTTACATGTCATAGACTGTGACTTATTTGTTCATATGTCTATGCCCCTTTGATTATTAATTTACATAAGTATTAAACATGTTAGGGTAAAGTTTCACTATATTATGTTGAGGGGGGGGGGATCAAAGTTAAAGGGTTGGGCATATGAATTTTAGAACAACATTTACCCAAAGATAGATGGCTAAGCAGAGTACCCTACTCAGATATAAAACATAGAAAATTTAGAGTTCACATTAACTGTGTGTTCTAACGAAATTCACATGTAAGATATCATTAAATTCAAAAAGAAAAGGATAGTGGAGTCCTCAATAACATTAAGGATTTTGGTACAAAATTGTCTAAGTTTCTTATGAAGTGGAGTTACATCAATAATTAGATTTAGTACACCTAGTATTTCGTGTGTACATGCTATCAAAATGTGTGTGAGATTGTATCATTTGTCGTTCCATTTGGAGATATTGAATTCAAGGAGGATCTATCATCTGAAGAGGTAACCATATCAATTCTAGACCATTAGGTTAGGAAGTCAAGGATTGAGAGATGTAGACTCTGTAAGAATAATTAATATGTAGGATTCATAGGGTTGAAAAAGTCACTTAGAGTTAAGGAAGTCCAGGTTTCCATAATTGTGACAAGAACCGAATATCATCTTTTATCATATGTGCCTGCTCACTTGTTCATAGTCTTATTTCTTATTAACTCACTTATTATTTTTCTTACGTGTCATATGCGCTGATGGTAATTAATGTTTGTGATTCTTGAATTCCAAGTGTTTCACTTCAGGTTGGTGGAAAAAAAGGAAAAAGGTATGTCACGTTCTACATAATTGTTTCACTTGATTATATGTGACCAAGAGGAGCCTTACTTACAGATTTATTGTTTCATGTGTTATACTTGATGAACCGCCTTTTGAGACTTGCATATATTCTGGTTAGTCAATAGAATTGGAATAGTCTTGCCTACAGAGGAAACATAGGAAAATATTTTGAAAAATTCTACGGTCATCATTGCCTCTAGCTACACCTCTCATTCTAGGACAAATGATCCTAAGGGGGGGATGATGTAATAACCTGTACTTGCCAAACACGTATATGACTAAGTCAACTTCGTATAAAATGTTTACACTCGAGCTAGTAAAGTAGTATTTTAGCTTAAATATCTAAGTGACCAACTGTATATGAAATTAAGAGTTGGAAATTGAATAAAATAAGTGAGTTTCTTGCTTGAATTTATTATGCAAGCAGCTGCATTACCTACTTAGAATATATGGATCAAAGTAAAATACCAAGCAGGTGCATCACCTACTTGGACTTTATGACCAACTTAAAATGGCCAAGTAGGTGCAGGTTAGGGTAAGGGTTAGGGTTTAGTTTTTTTTAGGTTTTACGGTTTGGGGTTTAGGATTTGAGGTTATATCTATGGTTTGGCGTTTAATCTTTGGGTTTTGGTATTTTGGGCATGGGGTTTAGTGTGAGGGTTTAGTTTTATTTAGGTTTTAAGGTTTGGGGTTTAGGGTTTAGGGTTTAGAGTTTAGGTTTGTTTTAGGTTTTAGGTTTGGAGTTTAGGATTTGAGGTTTCAGATCGATAGTTTAGTGTTTAATAATTAGGTTTTGGCATTTTAGGCTAGGGGTTTAGGGTTTAGGGTTAGGGTTAGGGTTAGGGTTAGGGTTTAGGGTTTAGGGTTTTAGATTAAGGATTTGAGGTTTAATATCTACGATTTAGTGTTTAATGTTTGTGCTTGTGTATTTTGGGGTTGGGGTTTAGGGATTAGGGTATAGGGTTCGGGTTGGGGTTAAGTGGTTAGGATAGGGTTTAGGTGTAACTTTTCAGGAAAACGAATATGTCTAGTGAAGAGCCTAGTAAGTCCGTTAGAATGCGTATTGGGGTACATAGGCATCCCAATGCCCAATATTGAGAAATATTGGGCATATCATAGAATATTGGCTAAGGGGTGTTAGCCAATTTCTATGTATACACAAATAAATAAATAGTAATATTGATCCTCAACTCAATTCATTAAGTAATAGGCATTCCAATGCCCAATATTGAGAAATATTGGGCATATCATAGAATATTGTCTAAGGGGTGTTAGCCAATTTCTATGTATACGCAAATAGTTAAAATAACTATATTCTTCATATATGGCCCAATATACATTCTCATCAAGAAATAGGCGTCCAAATGCCCAATATTGAGAAATATTGGGCATAGTATAGAAAATTGGCTAAGAGGTGTTAACCAATTTCTATATATGTATACTCAAGTATTTAATATATAATCCAAGCTTGTTTAGCAACTGTACCTGCAATGAAGACCCTAAGATGATAAAATATATGTCGTCAAACGCACAAAAGGTATGAGGCATCCAATTGTCAAGCCTAGATACCATAGCACATGACCATTTAAAATGATCATGTAAATTAAGAAGTGCCCAAGGACATGGTAAGGGTCCTTGGGACAATAAGTAAATATCCCAAAGAGGAAATCAAGAATAGTTAGTTAGTAAAGTACAACCAACCCATGTGCAAGCACATGGGCAAGTGGGAATCGGCCATATGGAGGGGACCACCCTAACTGAATTTGGTTAGGGTAGTTAAGGGGCAGAATGTGCGGACGGGTGCCCCCATGTGGGGACTAACTACCTAACCAAATCTAAGATATAACTACTTCCCTAACTAGATAAATAACCTAGGACTAACCCAAATGGACCCACTAGTGCACCCGACAACCTAGGACTAAACGGGGTTGACACTAACCTAGTACTAGTTGAAGAGACAACCTAGTAGCTAACCAAGGATGGTCCAAAAGGTTAGTTATGGTCCTAACAAATTAGGGGTACTTTATTAATTACCCTAGGTTACCTAATTAATTAATTTATCAACTTAATTGATTAATTTAAAAGGGCTAAAACCGAAACTACAAAGGAAATTTCCAGATTTCGGTTAAGACAAGAAAGGGACAACCTAGTACCTAACCTAGGATGGTCCAAATAGTTAGTTAAGGTCCTAACAACCTAGGTATACTTTAGTAATTACCCTATGCTACTTAATTAATTAATTTATCAACTTAATTAATTATTTTAAAGGGCCAAACCGAAATCACAAAGCAATTTCCAGATTTTGGTTAAACCAAGAAAAAGACAACCTAGTACCTAACCTAGGATGGTTGAAAGGATTGGTTATGGTCCTAACGACTTAAGGGTACTTTATTAATTACCTTATGTAACCTAATTAATTAAATTAGCATTTTAATGAATTGGTTTAAATTATCAAAACGAAATCCTTTCACTAACCTAGTATAATTAAAGAAACATCATAGTACTTAACCTAGGATGGCCCTAAAGGTGATTATAGTTCCAATGACTTAAGGGTACTTTAGTACTTACCCTAGGTCCCTATCTTAATTAAATTAAGAATTTAATTAATTAATATATATTCAAAATGTTGACCAAAACCATAGTCAACACCAATTTCCAAATTTGACTAAGTGTTATGTTCTCCTATGTTTAGTCAACTTAGGAGGGGTGTTTTGGTAATTGGTTAATTAGTTCATTAAATTAACTTATTAAACCTAAGTTGAATAATTCAAGAGCAGTTCTTAAACCTAAAAAGCACGTTCAAACTCATAGAAAAGGCGACGCAAAAACAGCAAGCGACGAACGAAAGAAAAACAGAAAATTCCATTGATTCTCTTAGGCGATTTCAAGGCTTTCTTCAAGGTTTCGTACAAGGTGGTGTTCATAGATTAAATACAACCTAAGGTATGGGTTTCTCTCTGAGACTTATTTCTCCAAGAGAACTTTCTTTCCAACGATTCAAAGATCTTGAAACTAGGGTTGTTCCCGTTCTTGTAGAACTCCTTGTCCCTAGTATCCTTTTCGATTGCAATGTTGAATAGGTTAGAGATCATGTTGTTGGTATGTGGTGCTGGCTGATTTTATGTGTAATGTTCTTGAATGATGAATGTCGATTAACCTATGAATTTGTGATCGTATAAAGTTAAGTGCTTAAAACGTGAATCATGAATCGACGACGTGTTAGTTACAGCCGTAATTGTCTAAGTGTTGGTGTTTTTGTGCGAATGTTGTATTGCTGTTTTTGTCACGTTATGAAGATGCTAAAGTCATCAAATATTAATAATATTCTGTCCAATATGTCTTAAAAACGTTACCCTAAATTCATGAACTAAGATTGGTTAAGAGAATGATACTATGCTAAGATGTGTCCGAAAATGTTAGGTATGAAGATGATTACGGTTTGTTATGCATACCTACTGTTAATGTGACTTGTTGATGATGTTGTGTTCGTTAAATGATCATATTATGCTGTCCAAGATGTCTAAAACGTTATCACTAACGTTATCATATTATGACTTAGAGACTATGCGATGATAGGAAATCTTCCCTTCTTCTACTCTTTATCGTGCTAACTAGGGCTTTGACACTTTGTGTCATTCTAAGTATCTAATTTCCTTCTTTTGTGAACGCGTAGAAGAATACACACAAGAATTAGGATGACCAAGTGGTCTAAGGCGCCAGACTCTGGATCTGGCCTTCCCAAGAAGGGCCATAATGGAAATTCCCATCGTGGATGAAAGACGTGTGGTGAGTGTGGTTGTTCGCATGGAGGTGAATGCATGGTAATGTCTATAAGCCTGCTATGAGTATTGATGAGGAGAAGAAGGATAAGTTGGCTACATACCAACTCAAGAATATGGCTTAGACATGGATTTGCTTCATAAGTGTTATGCTATAATAGACTATAGAAACAGGGTAGTAAGGCTTCAGTTTCCAAATAAGTTGGGTTAAAATGAGAATGGTGTGGTTCAAATCCAGTAGGCCAAATCGTTTCACATTTAAAAGACAATAAGATGATAGCTAAGGGGTGTTGAGTTTTAGTAAGAAAGGGAATTTGAGTCCGAGGTATATAATTCCTTAGGAGATCTGGCAGAGGGTAGGAAATATGGCCTACGAACTGAGGTTACCACAAGACTTGGCTTCTTTTCATCCATTGTTTCACGTTTCAATGCTAGAGAAGTGTCTAGGCGATCCAACCTTCATCCTACCCGTCGAAGGGTTAGTAGTCGATGGGAATCATTCCTTATGAAGAGGTTCTCGTTGCAATTTTAGATCGTCTAGTGAAGCAAATGAAGAACAGGGAGGTTCTCACCGTGAGGTGTTATGGAGGAACACCCTTGTTGAGGGGGCAAGATGGGGGGCCGAGGCCTATATGAGATCCCGTTACCCTCACTTGTTCAGTTCTTGAGGTTAGATATACTCTTCCTAAGTCTGGTTTATGTTTAAGAAAACTCTAAGTTTAAGTGCTTTAGTCGATTTGGTGTGATAGGTCACTAATCGTATGTCTTATAATAGCACTATGTGAGTTAAAACGAAGTTATGTTTATATTTCATGTGCTGTTTTTGTGTAGCATAGACATGTTTCATGTGTTGCATGATTGGTGATGTGCATCAAGTTAAGTGTGATTGAGAAGGAAGTTCCTCAATATCAAATATGAAGCTTCAGATAAGCTTGAATGATATGCATCATCCAAATAAGTGTGAATCAGACATTCACAAAAGAGAAACGTTTAAGCATGATAAAGTAACTTTCGAAAATCACCCTCTTTGTTTAAATGATGTGTAAGTGTCATTCCGGGACGAATGTTCCTAAGGGGGGGATAATGTAACGTTCCGGAAAAATGAATATGTCTAGTGAAGAGCCCAGTACGTCCATTAGAATGCGTATTGGGCATATCATAGAATATTGGCTAAGGGGCGTTAGCCAATTTCTATGTATACACAAATAAATAAATAGTAATATTGATCCTCAACTGAATTCATTAATTAATAGGCATCCCAAGGCCCAATATTGAGAAATATTTGGCATATCATAGATTATTGGCTAAGGGGTGTTAGCCAATTTATATGTATATGGAAATAGTTAAAATAACTATATTCTTCATATATGGCCCAATATACATTCTCATCAAGAAATAGGTGTCCCAATGCCCAATATTGAGAAATATTGGGAATAGTATAGAAAATTGGCTAAGAGGTGTTAGCCAATTTTTATATATGTATACTCAAGTATTTAATATATAATCCAATCTTGTTTAGGAAATGTACCTGCAATGAAGACCCTAAGCTAATAAAATATATGTCGTCCAACTCACAATAGGTATGAGGCATCCAAGTGTCAAGCCTAGATACCATAGCACATGACCATTTAAAATGATCATGTAAATTAAGAAATGCCCAAGGACATGGTAAGGGTCCTTGGGACAATAAGAAAATATTCCAGATAGGACATCAAGAATAGTTAGTTAGTAAAGTACAAACAACCCATGTGCAAGCACATGTGCAAGTGGGAATCGGCCATAAGGAGGGGACCACCCTAACCAAATTCAATTAGGGTAGTTATGGGGTAGCATGTGAGGACGGGTCCCCCCATCTGGGGACTAACTACCTAACCAAATCTAGGCTTTAACTAAATGCCCTAACTAGCTAAATAACCTAGGACTAACCGAAATGGACCCACTACTGCACCCGACAACCTAGGACTAAACAGGGTTGACAATAACCTAGTACTAGTTGAGGAGACAACCTAGTAGCTAACCTAGGATGATCCAAAAAGTTAGTTATGGTCCTAACAACTGAGGGTTACTTTAGTAATTCCCCTATTTTACCTAATTAATTGATTTATAAACTTAGTTAATTAATTTAAAAGGGCTAAAACCGAAACTACAAAGGAAATTTCCAGATTTCGTTTAAGACAAGAAAGGGACAACCTAGTACCTAACCTAGGATGGTCCTAGAGTTAGTTAAGGTGCTAACAACTTTGGTATAATTTATTAATTATGCTAGGCTACTTAATTAATTAATTTAGCAACTTAATTAATTAATTTAAAGGGGCAAAACCGAAATCACAAAGCAATTTCCAGATTTCGGTTATAACAAGAAAAAGACAACCTAGTACCTAACCTAGGATGGTTCATAGGATTGGTTATGGTCCTAACGACTTAAGGGTACTTTAGTAATTACCTTAGGTCACCTAATTAATTAAATTAGAAATTTAATTAATTGGTTCAAATGATCAAAACGAAATCCTTTCACTAACCTAGTATAATTCAAGAAACATCATAGTACTTAACCTAGGATGGTCCTAAAGGGTTGATTATAGTTCCAATGACTTAGGGGTACTTTAGTACTTACCCTAGGTCCCTAAATTAATTAAATTAAGGATTTAATTAATTAATATAAAGTCAAAATTTTGACACCAATTTCCAGATTTGAATAAGTGTTATGTTCTCCTATGTTTAGTCAACTTAGGAGGGGCGTTTTGGTAATTGGTTAATTAGTTTATTATATTAACTTATTAAACCTAAGTTGAATAATTCAAGATCAGTTCTTAAAGCTAAAAATCACGTTCAAACTCATAGAAATGGCGACGCAAAAACAGCAAGCAATGAACGAAAGAAAAACAGAAAATTCCATTGATTCTCTTAGGCGATTTCAAGGCTTTCTTCAAGGTTCCGTATAAGGTGGTCTTCGTAGATTTAATTCTACTTAAGGTATGAGTTTCTCTCCAGGACTTCTTTCTCCAAGAGAACTTTCTTTCCAATGATTAAAATATCTTGAAACTAGGGTTGTTCCCGTTCTTGTCGATCTCCTTGTTCCTAGTATCCTTTTCGATTGCAATGACGAATAAGTTAGAGATCATGTTGTTGGTATGTGGTGCTGTCTGATTTTATGTGTAATGTTCTTGAATGATGAATGTCGATTAACCTATGAATTTGTGATCGTATAAAGTTAAGTGCTTAAAACGTGAATCATGAATTGACGACTTGTTATTTACACCCGTAATTGTCTAAGTGTTGGTGTGTTTGTCCGAATGTTGTATTGCTTTTTTTGTAACGTAATGAAGATGCTAATGTCATCAAGTATTAATAAGATGCTGTCCAATATGTCTTAAAAACGTTACCCTAAAGTTATGAACTAAGATTGGTTAAGAGAATGATACTATGCTAAGATGTGTCCGAAAATGTTAGGTATGAAGATGATTACGGTTTGTTGTGCATACCTACTGTTAATGTGACTTGTTGATGATGTTGTGTTCGTTAAATGATCATATTATGCTGTCCAAGATGTCTAAAAACATTATCACTAAAGCCATGAACTAAGATTGGCTTAAAATACATCCCATGAAATCACATATTGAATGAATTGCCAATCTTATGCCATTAAATTGGCTAACACTACATTGTCAAACAAGTTGTAGGGAATTGGCTATAATAAAATTATATTAAATGACTAAAAAGATTGGCTAATAAATAATATACATATCCAACCAAGCATGAAAGAATGTAAAATTGGACTATGCCAACAAAGATGGTTATGTAGTTTAATATCCCAAATCTTGAGCCAATACTAATCATATGTCAATCTTGTGTAGTTAGAGTATCAAATGATAATATAATAACTTCTAAAGTTATATCAATGAATCCATAACCAAGGGCATGACATTCATTGGGACAACTCCCAACATGCTCCACAAGAATGAACTATGAACACATGAAACTCATTGAATGAAGTGTTACTCGTCCATAAACGATGATATGAAGCTACTACACTAAAGTAAGTAAGTAACATGAGTTATAAAATAATTAAAGGGGTCTAAATTAAGTAAGTGACGAGAATGGGGTGTTAAAGGAAGTGAGACAAGTCTTACTTACACCAAAGCTAATTTGTTAAAAGAATACTCACGAATGAAGGTGTTAGAATGTGTGAGACTAGTCTCATTAATATATAAGGATGATATGTAAGGACAATTCACATTCATCAATGTAAAGTAAGGATGATATGTAAGGACAATTTACATTTCATCAATGTAAAGTAAGGATGATAAGTCATCAAAAGAGTAAATAAATCTCAATCACATTCTATATGTAAGTGTAAGGACAATTCACACTTAATACGTTAAGAAGAGATGAGAAATCATCTAATGAGATATGACTACCTCATGCTAGAAGCAAGCGTCAATAATGTATGAGTTGAATATAAATAGGAACTTTAAACTGAGCACCGATAGGCTAGTTATAAGTGGTGATGCCTTCTTTCGGGGAGGGCGGAGGTTCACGTAATTCTCATGAGATGAGACTGTCCACCAAGGTGTGTATGGGTCTCCCTAAATCTTCTAGTCTTTGAACTATGTTGCCACCATAGGGAACTAGCTTGGTTAGAACCCAATAATCTAGCATGTTTTGGTTTCACTTTGGCCAGTGACTCCACCTGTTTTCGGTGTGGGGGAGACACCGGATTTCATAATGCTCACATGATCTATGTTTGTTAAGGTTGAAGTTACTCAAAGTATGAAAGATAATGAAATGAACGATACTGAAGGTGTTTGTGCAAGACAATTAGAAGGTGAAACCACATTCAAGCAATGATATTAGGTCATTCTTTGTCATTGCACTTCATGATCCCGATGAGAGTCTTAAACTTCATCCTAGGTATAGCTGGTTTTTACATCAGCCTATGAATGAATGAAATGAATAATGTGAAGTACGAATGAACGAATGAAGCAAACTCTGTATTTGCTAAAGAAGGCCCTCGGGTTGAGGTCCCATATGTTGGGCCCTCACTTGAGATGTCTTAATGCTACATCCACGATTCTAAGGTTTCTTGGATATGAAATGTATAATATATAAAACATGAAATGTATGTTATGTGAACCTATGTGTGTACGATGTGTGACATATTCATGGTATGACCTTCCTATTACGAATAAGGCAAGTCCAGAGACTTGATCTCCTAAGAAAGCATGTTGATTAGGAAGAGTCGTGGCTTATAATGACTTATTATATTATGCCAATAAAGGTAAGTAGAAACATAACATTAACTAAATAACCCATAACTTATCTAACATGATAGTAATGAAATCAATGGCATGATCAATATAGAATGGCTTATGAAATGTAATGAATATATAGTGTAAGGAATGACTCACTATAAGGTAGGGAAATCATTCCTTAGTCCTTGGATTACTTACATCAATTCATTGTGGGTGTGGGACTACAATGAATCATTGAACTTGTATGTAAAACATAGGACCAAAGAAGAAGAAGAAAAAGACTGAAAAATAAACTAAGTACCAAGGAAAGAGCTCTCAGGTTTGGAGGATCACAATTTCCAATCTTCGCTCGAGTTGTTCTAAAATTATGTTGATGATACTAATGTCTTGTAATCATACAGAAAATGATTTCTGTGCTTTGAATGAATTAAAATACATCATATTCATGCCACAATTCACAACTAATGAATTAGGAAAGTCTAATGACTAGACTTTCCGAAAATGGCATGTTGCTTAGAAAGAGCTTTCATTGATCATGCATAGCTTTAAGTGTATGTGTGCATACACACATACTTAGTATAAGTGGTGTACTAACCCCCTACTATTTATTATTTTTATAGGTGCAGGTCAGAGGGCAGATTGACGACACTTGCAGCAGTTTGGACTTCAGCGTTTCTCCAAATCATTTGGTAGATCCTCTTGATTTCAAGGATGCTACAGTTTTAGTCTAGATTTAGATATAGACATAGCTAGTGGATGTTGTTTCAAGGATGCTACAGTTTTAGTCTAGCGTTTCTTTCACATTTCATTTCGAACCTTTTGATGTAAGGCCGTTTTGGCAACTTAATATATTCTATTCATCATTCGTTTTTAAATGTTCTTGATATTAGATGGTTGTCTATTGATGTTGAGCTTAGTATATAATGTTTAATACGTAATGACTATATGAAGTCTAAGTAAACTTCATACGCTTAAAAAGTTTCAAATTTTCCTCAAATTTAACTAGAAGAATGTGATGAATGCAAGATGAGGATTGTCTGCGACCTCTGAGAGGACGCCGCCGCCGGTGGTGATTCATATTCCAAAATCCGGGTCGTTACATTAGGATTTTTTAGGTTTTAGGCTTTGGGGTTTAGAATTTGAGGTTTAATATCTATGGTTTAGTTTTTAAGTTTTTGCATTTCGGGCTTGGGATTTTGGGTTTAGGCTTTAGGGTTAGGGTTAGGGTTAAGGTTAGGGTTTAGGTTTTTTTAGGTTTTATGGTTTGGGATTTCAGATTTGAGGTTCAATATCTATGGTTCGTGTTTTGGTCTTGGAGTTTAGGGTTTAGGGTTTAGGGTTAGGGTTAAGATTAGGGTTTATTTTTTTACATAGGTTTTAGTGTTTGGGGTATAGCATTTTAGGTTTAATATTTATGGTTTAGTGTTTAATATTTGGGTTTAGGTAATTTGGTCTTGGGGTTTAGGGATTAGGGTTAAGGTAGTGTTAGAGTTAGGATTTAGGGTTTTTTTAGGTTTTAGGGTTTGAGGTTTAAAACCTATGATTTAGTTATTAATGTTTTTTTAGTGTTTAATGTTTTGGTTTTGGTATTTTTGGCTTTGAGTTTAGAGTTTAGGGTTTAGGATTTAGGATTAGGGTTAGGGTTAGGGTTAGGGTTAGGGTAAGAGTTAGAGTTAGGGTCAGGGTTAGGGTTTAGATTTTTTTTAGGTTTTAGGGTTTGGGGTTTAGGATTTGAGGTTAAATATCTATAGTTTAGTCTTTAATGATCGGGTTTTGGTATTTTGGGCTTGGGGTTTAGATTTACGATTTATGTTTAGGGTTAGAGTTAGGGTTTAGTTTTTTTTTTATAGGTTTTAGGGTTTGTGGCTTAGGATTTTAGTTTTATTATCTATGGTTTAGTGTTTAATGTTTGAGTTTTGGTATTTACGGATTGGGGTTAGGGTTTAGTTTTTTTTAGGTTTTAGTGTTTGGGGTTTAGGATTTGAGGTTTAGTATCTATGTTTTAGTGTTTAATGTTTGAGTTTTGGTATTTTGGTCTTGGGGTTTAGGGTCTAGGGTTTAAGGCTAGGGTTAAGGTTAGGATTTTTAAGGTTTTAGGGTTTGGGATTTAGGTTTTGAGGTTTAATTTCGATTGTTTAGTGTGTAATGTTTGGGTTTGGTATTTTGGGTTTGGATTTAGGGTTTAGGGTTAGGTTAGGGTTTAGGTTTTTTCGATTTTAGGGTTTTTGCTTTAGAATTTAAGGTTTCTTATCTATGGTTTAATGTTTGATATTTGGGTTTCGGTATTTTGGGCTTGGGGTTCAATGTTTAGCATTTAGGGTTAGGGTTAGGGTTTAATTTTTTTTTAGGTTTTAGGATTTGGAATTTAGGATTTGAGGTTTAATATCTATGGTTTAGTGTTTAATGTTTCGGTTTTCGTATTTTGGTCTTTGGGTTTAGGGTTTAGGTTTTTTTTTGTTATTAGAACGACCCTTGTAGTGGGTCAGGGGCTGAGCAGCACCCCGAGCCTTATCATTTATTAAAATTAAAAAATACAATAGAGGGGGACATAAACCTTAGCTTTGATCTTAAAGTGGGTTATAAGTCGACCATCCTACTAAGAATAGTCAAATCTACCCGTTACATCAAGTTTAATTCAAAAAAACTAAACACCTATGAAGGACTCCTCCTTAATACATAGCTTACTAGGAATACAAAAACGAGGGACACTCTCCCCTTTACATCAAAATTCTAATGAAAATAAAGATCCTACTCTAATAACTACATCAAACAAGACGTAATCATTATATCTAGGGTGAATAATAGTATGTGTATTACATGTTAGACAACATGTAAAACATAAGGCAATTGATAATGGATTATTGTAATCATATACAGACCATCGCTATGACTCATAGACCTCTACTTCTAGATCTTATCATTGGTATACTAGTATTTGTAGATTGACATTGAGCCACGAATTCTACAATGATATTCTTCATGTCCCCCACCAATACATTTCATTCAAGTCATGATACATTTTAGTTGACCTCGGATGAATGGAATATCTTTAATGATTTGCTTCCATGGTGATCCTAACTCTCAGTTCATCTATATTAGGTACACAAAATCCGTTTTGACATCAAAGTACTCCCTCTTGCGTAAGATCAAATGCCTTTTTCATACCATGTTGTACATTCTCCTTAAGCTGTAATAGAATTGGATCAATTTACTGCTTCTCTTTCACATCCACTACTAATAAGGATTCTGCCGCATTTTGCACAATAAACCTTTCGTCTGGAGATTCAAGAAGGCAAACCCCTAAGCTAGCTAATTGGCCTATATCCTTAGTTATTCCTTGTCTTTCCACGGATTTCCCATAAGTGATTGCAATCATCTTACGACTTAAAGTATAGGCTACCACATTTGCTTTCCCGGGATGATACAAAATATCAATGTCATAATCTTTTTATAACTCAAGCCACCTTCGCTGCCTCAGATTCAGGTCCTTTTGCTTAAAGATATATTGAGGAGCTCTTGTGATCAGTGTATATGTCAACATGAACTCCATACAAGTAGTGGCGTCATATCTTAAAAGCAAATACAACTACTAATTGCTCTAGATCATGGGTTGGATAATTTTTCTCATGTGGCCGCAACTTCCTTGATCCATAAGATACCACTTTACCATGCTGCATCAATACACATCCTAATCCTACTCCCGAAGCATCACAATACACTACATACCCTTCCGTGCCTTCAGTAAGCACCAATACGGGTGTAGAAGGCAATTTATTCTTCAGCTCTTAGAAGCTTCTTTCACATGCATCACTCAACTGAAATTTTGTTTCTTTTTGTGTTATCTTTGTTAAGAATGCAACAATGGAAGAAAATCCGTCAAGGAACCTCCCTTAATGACCTACAAATCCTAGAAAACAATGAACATCTGCAGGCGTTTTAGGTCTTGGCCAGTTCTTCACCGCTTCTATTTTTTTACTATCAACCCTTATTCCTTCATCAGACACATACGACCTAATGATGCCACAAATTTCAACCAAAACTCACATTTAGAGAACTTTGCATTTAATTTACGATCACAAAGAATTAGTAAAACTTGACGCAAGTGTCACACCACAACCTAGGTGAAGCAGACAAATACCATATGAACACATGCTTTACAAGTGATCTATGATGATAAATTAAACTACGATGCAGATAGTTTTACTGCTGAGTATCTTCATATTAACACATGTTGACTTGCTGAACAAATACATGTGATAAGTGAAACTATCAATACAGATGATACAAAGCCTCTACTGGAATCCATGAAGGTACCACTATGAAAATATGCATAGCAAAGACTCGGCAAAGCCCCGAATCAACATGGAGCTCACCAACAACCGCTGAGTATATTGTGCTTCTATTGGGGAGATCTATTTATTGAGTACTTGTACCTGCAACATGAAATGCAGCATTCCCAATAAGGGACGTCAGTACAAAAGAATGTACTGAATATGTAAGGCATAATACAACCATATGAAAAATGAGAGCTCAAGTGAAACCAAATACCAATAGATAAGGATTAGAGAGCACCTTTGCTTATACATGTGAAATTGTGTATGTTCCATTCTTTTGATTATTTTTCTATGCATTATAATATTTATAAGATATATGATACAAATGATCATGATCATCTGATCAGTGGTAGGAGAGAATGACACATCCTAACCCTTGGGATGTTGTCTTTCATAATTACACAAATTGGGATCGGCCCATGCTATGCTTTCGCCCCTGAGCTTCCACCCTTCCATACCAATAGGAATCGTCCCATGCTAGGCTTTCGCTCCTGAGTTGCCACCCTTCCATACCAATAGGGATCGGCCCATGTTAGGCATTTGCCCCTGGGCTGCCACCTATATTTATACAGATAGCTTCACTAAGATTCTTTAATCTTTGAGATTGTTGTTTGATGTTCATAGTCATTTGAGATTGTTCTTTGGATAATCATAACTCTTTTGAGATCGTTGTTTTAGTGGTCATAATCATTTTTGAGATTTGGAACTATGACCAGTAGTAGAAGATATACGGATATGGACTTACAATAATGAAAATGATGTGGGAAGTAAATGTTACACCCACGTAACACTTAGGAGCTTCTTTGACTCAGTAAGCATTTTGACATCTCAAATTGAAGCACATCTCAAGTTAAAACACTCAACGTTAGCCAAAAGATTTGAATTCTATAGATAACGAAATACTCACTAACTAATATCAAAGACAAGGTATATACGAATGTAGAACCAAGAAAGAATGTGGACAGATTCAACTTAAGGACGGATACATATTCCAAGTAAGTACATATGTACAATAGAGCAAGTAGACATCTTGTGAGGTAACATAATAGTCTAACACAATGTGGAGTAATAGCCAATAAAGGGAACATATGAACATGTGACAAGATGACATATATGATGGACTAGAGAATTGAAGCTAGTTTGCTTGATATGGGCAGATTGAATATCCAAAATATAAGCATATGTACCATGTATAATCTAGGATCACTTTGATTTATATTAAGGGGAATACGTGCCAATGGTACTTGAGGATGAAACAAGTTTAAACCTTGCATGCTATTATTTGGTAGAGTTAGCATGCACATTTAGTAATAAAATCATATGAGAGTACTCACTTTAATTCTCTAGGGAGTAGGAACTGCAATTATGGATCAGTCACTACCAAGGGCACTTAGAAAGCTTACAAGTGTTGGATTCATGCCAAGGAAATAGTAAATAGAATAGCCTTACATACCTTGTTTTCACAACTTTGGATATTAGGATGAGTTAACTTTCTTCTTTCAGTTTATTTATCTACAATGGAGTAAAAAACAAAATTAGCATTAGTTTCTGATAAAAAAAAAATTGGGCTACTTGATCAGACCAAAACAATAATTGGCAGTAAATCTATAATTGATCCCATAAAGAGTTCTTCCCATCCATTTTCCCCCAATTTTTTTCATATGCTACACAACCTTCTTATATGGTCCTCAAAAACTCTTTGGGGCTTCATAATGTTAGGAAAAGAATATACAAAGGGATGGCATGAATTAAGCTCATGCAACACTTAATTAAGTGGTGTATCACTACACTTTCAATGTTCTATCATCTAACCAGTTCCCATGACTTCTCTACATATCAAGCCAGACCCTCTTATTTTATGATACACAAAACAGTCCCTAAGCATGACAATGTAGAAGAAACAATATATGAACTCACGGCTTCCGATAAACACCACATGAGTTCCAACTAACATTATATTTAAGATGCTCAAACCCAGCTTATAATCAAAATTTAAGGGACTCCACTCCATGACTGTCCCAACAAGCACATCCTTCCTTAACATTTACCAAGCCCACACCATATAGAGGAAACACTCCTCAGTTCAGTAACACATACAAACTTTCACAAACAATGCAAGAACAATAGAGGAATGAAAATTCTCATAGCTTACCTTGTTGCAAAGAAATCTCACTTGCTAAGACTTTCCTTCTTCAAGGTTTAGGTTATCCTCTTCCCCTAAACTTGATGTTAAATCATACTATTCATTTGAGTCCTTGAAGATGGAGATGTTATACCAACTTGTACTTTAAAAACACCTGTTTCCTTCAGATTCTAATGGTGAAGCAGTAGACCAGAACTCTTTGGAGCTTCTATGGCTTTCCTTGAGAGTAATTTTATGGAGAATAAGTGATGAAGGAGATATGATAAGATTGAGTGATTTAGAGGTCCCTTTTGGACGTGTTAACTCGATAAATTAGAGAAATAATATGGTTCTTTACTTTTAAGCAAGTAGGTGCATCACCTGCTCAAGTTCAGCCACAAGTTTTTAAGTAGGTGCATCACCTCCATTCCCTTTTCACTTAAAATGCAGTCTACTTATTCTAAGTAGGTGCATTACCTACTTTCTCTTTTCACTTAAATGATGTTCACTTATTCTAAGTAGGTGCATCACCTACTTGCTATTTTCCCTCAAAATGCAGTCCACTTATTCTAAGTAGGTGCATCACATACTTGCCCTTTTCACTTTAAATGCGACTCCACTAATTCTAAGTAGGTGCATCACCTACTTGTCACCAACTAGAATAGTTTAGTCAAGAAAGCAGCTCACTAATTTTACACCATTTTCCCAACCTTAGTTTGTTTAGACAACCGAAGCACTAATATGCACTTGACCACTTTGACTTTTACCCGAGTAAGAATTCTTTTTGAGTACACTTAGTCGAATATGTGTTGGAAGGCACGGGTTATTACTGTCACAATCGGGGATCACCCCCTAGACGTAACCGGTGTCATCGTCCTCGAAGAGGACTAAGACTAGCTTCTTAGCATTCATCATTACATTCATAGGTTAAAAATGTGGAAAATTTAAAATTTTTGTTTACTTCTACATTGAGGTTTACTTAGACCTCTCGCTTACAAACAATATATGTTTAACGACTATACATAGACCATTCGTATAAGAAGATTACATTGTCTTCTAATTTTATTTCACATACATAGTATAGGGACATAATCTCATAACAAGTCTATAATATGTCTCATATTAAACCATCTAAAATGAATTCAACAATTGGGCTTAACCCATACTTTAATACAACAAAGTTCCTCATATAGGCTATACACCAATCGTCTTGAAATGAAAAGGAAAGAACTAGAAATCTTATAACTAGAACAACATCAATAGCTTGATAATGTCATTGTCCTAGGAAGGTGAGGACCTACCAAACTCTTGGGGAATATCCAAGTAGTCTTCAAAGGCCTTCTATAAGCTCAACGGCCGGATCCTACATTTATAGTTAACATAATAGACGGGTTAGTACATACTTGTACTAAGTATTAGTATATGCACATAAAACAAGTGAAATCATGCTAAAAAGAACATTCGCTTAAAACATGCTAATTTACTTTGAAAAACATTATGTATATCCAAGAAACTCATATAAGCCAATATACATAACTCTTAAGTCAAGACTATATACGACACAAGACCAACAATACCATGTCTAATCAAGTCAACATGCATATCAACATAATTGTGCACATAATCAAGACATCTCTATCATCAAGTGATAACATCAACAAGCATGCATTAGAGTTCATAAAATCATGACCTAAGCAAGACTATTAATCATGAA
Source organism: Solanum sitiens (assembly GCA_016801875.1). Classification (NCBI taxonomy): domain Eukaryota; kingdom Viridiplantae; phylum Streptophyta; class Magnoliopsida; order Solanales; family Solanaceae; genus Solanum; species Solanum sitiens. The sequence goes on along the minus strand of JABWTJ010000110.1, from coordinate 4,121,042 downwards.
CTCTCATTAAGTCCACTAGTGCAATTGTTTAAGTAAAGCCCGATAACTTTACTCAACCAAGTGAACTCAATAAGAACAATAAGTAATGTCCAACTTCACATGCTATATCATTAAGAGATAACATCATCATACTTTATCAATAGAGACCAACCACATGTTCATAAATGGAACCCATATCACATTATGTCATTAATACATAAGAGTCAACACATACATAAAATATACATTATAGAACATAACCTCCTAAGGCTTCCCTCAAGGCAAACTAGTGCAAGGCATAAGTAGAGTCACATACCCCTACCTAAGCTACGTCAAACCTCTTAAGTCACCCTAGTTAGTGCTTATTTCCTTACTTCATTTTACTTTCGGGAACACTTGCCTTAGCTGACATAGACCACAAGTGCTAAGTGTGGAATCCGGTGTTGTAAAACCTTACTCCAATGGAATATGGTCTACCGGTCAAAGTAGGACCAAACATGAACATAGAATCTAGGTGGATCAACTAGCTAGTATTCCTATGGTGGCGACATAGTTTATGGAGCTTGGGGCTGTCATGCAAACATCACTCTATGCCCTTTTTGGACTATGAGGCTAACCACCCCGTGAGGACTATTGTGAACCCTACATTCCCTACTTGGGAAGGCTCCACCCCTCATTTTCAAGTTCACTCGGTGCTAAGCTAGAGTCCCTTTTGAAATGTTTTTCAGTAAGAAAAATCATTACTTAGTTTTAGGTCATAGGGTCTATCCCTTATATAATCATCATAGCTCCATAAGAATTGCATGATTGTTTTCCTTTCATTCCAATTCATAAATGTGAGGTTATCACATTTATATAGTCACATCATAATAAGGTGCATCGGTAAGTTATCACCATCCTTATAACATTTTTATCTTAGCCAACAACTCACAAGCATTCATCAAGACATTTGAATTCAACATCATACCAACCCTAATAAATCTCATCATAAGGTATACTTCAATATACCTTCATCACTAAACACAAGTAATCATAATTGAAGTAAAGGCTAGGATCATAAAGACTTACTTAATATCCTTCACAAGCCATCATCCATGGTTTTACCATCAACCATCCAATTCGACCCAATAATGGGTGTAATACCATCACACAATAGTAATTAACACAATAGCTAGGTCAATTGCATCATCACTATCCAAATTAACTTCAATTCATAATCTAGGGTTAGGGGAATAGGGTTCATCATGAATTCATCAAGAAAAAAATCCAATCCCAACAACACATTACCCTAGGAAGTCCATGAATGAATTAGAATAGATAAAACAACTCTAACAATCAATACATTCTTCAATTCCCATCAATTTATAAGAAAGATCCAAGATTTGGGAATTTGGGGAAAGGGACATGATCTACATGAAATTGCATCAATTAACCAATAATCTACACTTAATTAGTCATAGGCAAATCATAATTTATCATCAATTTGAAGTTTAGAAGAAAACCCATTAGAATTGGAAAACCCCATGGATTTGGGTAATTTAGAAATCAACTATTAAAGGACCTCATAGGGAAAGGAATCCCAGGAGTGAAGAAAACATACCTTAATGAAAATTAATACACGAAATTGAAATGAAATCCTATATAAATTGGTCTTCTTCTTCAAGCTTTGTTCTTCCTTCAATGGAGGATATTGGGAGAGAGAAAGTAGAGAGAGATGAGAGCTATTGAGTTTTCTTTTGGGAATTTGGTTTAGGTGAGTGAAAAATGACTTACAATTGACCCTTAGGATATATATAATCACCCCCTAAATTACCCAAAACACCTGCCACTTAAATGTGTCTTTTTGTGAAGTCAAAATGCTTAAAATACAATATCAACGAATCTGGGAAGTGGCTCCGCGTCGCGATGCTGTTTTTTGAATTTATTTTCAAAATCTGACATTGTGTGCACGTGTCGCGAGGCAAATATTTCCAACCTGCGTGTGGGCTGCGCGACGCGCAGTTACCCTTGAATTCTGCCTCTCGTAGGATGCTTTGGTAGCCTGCTTGCCCATGTTGGGGTTCTCCTCAAGGACCCTTCGGGTGGTCCTTGGGGAGTCGTTATTGAACGTTTAGACCCTCTATACTACATTTTACCTATTTAAAATCTTTTTACTAGTTTTAGACTTCATTTCACCCTCCCAATCCTTCACCAAACATAGGGACGTCAACTAGTTCAATTTAGCTACTTTCCGGACGTCAAGGTCTTTCCTTGATTTCTTGGCTCTAAAACTTCTTGGATGACTTTTAAACATTAATTTATGTCTAAAAACTGTATTACCAACATTAGATCTACTTGTGAGTCTCTAGATTAGGTCGTGACTTTTTCGGAGTGTTACATTATTCCCCCTTAGGAACATTCGTCCCCGAGTGACACTACACTTTTAAAAGGGTAAGGATAGACTCAATACTAGCAGCCCAACAAGCAATATACAAAAAAATCAACATGAGTTACAACTCAAGGAGTGTTTCAAAACTCCATTCAACACATAATCATAACATTTACACTAGTAACCCAAAATATCAACTTTCACACATAAGAATTCCCTCACTACGGGGACCGACTCAATAGGAGGAATCTCGGAGTCTAAATCTTTGACTCTCACAGTATGGCATAAACACCCTTTAGATATCATCTTACAAGCTTTCAAACAAGAAATTATATGACCTCTAGGAATAGAAATTCCCCCCTTCAATTCTAAAACGGGTTCATTTGGAAAGTTAAACTTCACTATCCTTGTTCTACAATCTGTGGAAGCGAAACAAACATGCAACCAATCCATACCCAAATAACATCAAAATCAACCATATCGAGTTCTACTAACTCCACATGAGTAATTCTATTGGGCAAGATTATAGGACAATTTCTATATACTCTCTTAGCAACAACCGACTCACCCACCGGGGTAGTCACCATAAAAGGTTTATTTAAGATATCAGGCAAAATGTCAAACTTTTTAGGTACTAGAGGAGTAACAAAAGACAAATTAGCACCGGGATCAAGTAAAGCATATACATCAATAGAAAAGACTTTCAACATACTGGTCACCACATCGGGAGAAGTCTCTTGCTCACCCCTAGAACGGAGAACATAGAAGCGATTCTTCTTCGGAGCATCAACATTAGAACCACTTGGTTGAGCTTGCCCACTACCCTTGTCTTGACCCTTCCAGTTTGGACAATCCTTCACCTTGTGGCCACTCTTAAAACAACTATAGGAATTGTCCGTCCCAATGAGGCAATCACCATAATGCTTCTTGCCACACTTTTCACAAGTTGGCTTCTTACTCGGTGAACTAGTACCCCTTCTCTTTTGAGACTTAGGGTTAAACACCCTATCTTCACGAGCTTTAGGGAACTTAGAAGGAACTTGATTGGATAATGTCTTCTTAAACCTAGGCTTGTCTTGGATATCAACCCTACCCTTTGTAGAACCACCGTCAAATGACTTTGCGCTATTTGGATCTCTATTGTTCCTCTTAACCCTTGTCTCTTCCACTTGTTGAGAATGAACAATGAGACGAGAAATGTTCATATTATCATGTAGCATAGTTGAATGACATTATTCATTCAAGTCATCTGAAACTCCCGTCACAAAGCGGCTCATTTCATCCCTAGGGTTGGAAACTAAAGAAGGCGCATACTTTGACAACTTAGTAAATTTCAAGAAGTAGTCAAGCACACTCATACCTCCTTAACGAAGGTTGATGAATTCTTCCACTTTGTCTTCCCTCTCTCTCTAAGAAAGAATCTATCAAGAAAAGTCTTCTTAAAAATCTCCCATGTCACCGGTCCACCCCTTAAAGTCCTATTGTATCTCCATTGGATGTACCAAGTTTGGGCCATATCTTTAAGTTGGTAGGTGGATAACTTGGCCTTCTCACTAGTAGTCAACCCCATAGCATAGAGAATTTTGTAGGTTTCATCAATGAACTCTTGGGGGTCTTCCTCAACTTTGGACCATAGAAAGTACGGGGATTCATCCTAGTGAAATCCCTCAAACGGGAGGCCATGGTGCTAACTTGTTGGTTTCCTTGGGGTACCACCTCCCGATTAGCTTGGGTCGTCATAGCTTGTGATTGAGTAGTTGTGCTTGGGTTGTAATGGCTTGGGCTATTTGGAGAAAGGAATCCCTTATATCCCCATGCGTCACAGGAGGAGGAGCAACCAGAACATGATCACCTATAGCAACTTCTTCAAGTGGAGGCACTTGGTAGTCTTGTGCTCCCGCATTAGCGATGTCTAAGCATCACTGTATATCATTCATAAGTGTGGCGCACTTCACAATTATGAATAAGAATCCACATAGACGTGGTTTAATGAGACATCAATCCTAAAGATATTCAACCCCATTCTCTGATACCAAGTTTTTCACATCCGGGGATCACCCCTATACATAACCGGCATCGTCGTCCTCGAACAGTACCAAGACTAGCCTCTTAGCATTCATGAATACATTCATTGGTTAAAAATGCGAGAAACTTCAACTTTTTGTTTACTTTTTCATTGAGTTTTACTTAGACCTCTCGTTTACAAACAATATATATTTATCGAGTATACATAGACCCTTCGTATAAAAAAATTACATAGTCTTCTACTTTTATTTCACATACATAGTATAGGAACATAATCTCATAAGAAGTCTATAATATGTCTCATATTAAACCACAACAATTGGGTTTAACCCATACTTCAATACAACAAAGAGCCTCATATTGGCTATACAACAATCGTCTTGAAATGAAAAGGAACGAACTAGAAATCCTATAACTATAACAACACCAATAGCTTGATAATGACATTGTCCTCGGAAAGTGAAGACCTACCAAACTCTTGGGGAATATCTAAGTAGTCTTTAAAGGCCTTCTATAAGCTCAACGGCCGGATCCTACATTTGTAGTAAACATAAAAGATGGGTTAGTGCACATTTGTACTAAGTATGAGTATATGCACATAAAACAAGTGAACTCATGCTAAAAAGGACATTCGTTCAAAACATGCTAATTTAGTTTGAAAAACATTATGCATATCCAAGAAACTAATATAATCCAATATACAACACAACACCAGCAATACCAAGTCTAATCAAGTCAACATGCATATCAACATAATTGAGCACATAATCCAGACAACTCTATCATCAAGTTATAACATCAACAAGCATGCATTAGAGTTCATAACAACATGACCTAAGAAAGACTATTACTCATGAACCCTCATTAAGTCCACTAGTGCAATTGGCGAAGTAAAGCCCCATAACCTTACTCAATCAAGTAAACTCAACAAGAACTATAAGTAATACCCAACTTTACATACTATATAATTAAGAGATAACATCATCATAGTTATCAATACAGACCAACCACATGTTCATAAATGGAACCCATATCACATAGTGTCATTAACACATAAGAGTCAACACATATATAACATATACATTATAGAACATACCTACCTAGTCTTCCCTCAAGGCAAACTAGTGCAAGGCATAAGTAGAGTCTGATACCCCTACCTAGGCTACGTTAAACCTCTTAAGTCACCCTAGTTAGTGTTTACTTCCTTACGTTACTTACTTTTTGGAACACTTGCCTTAGCCAACATAGACCACAAGAGCTAAGTGTGGAATCCGATATTGTAAAACCTTACACCGATGGAAGGTGGTCTACCGGACAAAGTAGGACCAAACATGAACATAGCATCAAGGTGGATCCACTAGCTAGTATTCCTATGGTGGCAACATAGTTTATGGAGCTTGGGGCTGTCATGGAAATATCACTCTATGCCCGTTTTGGACTATGAGGCTATACACCCCGTGAGGACTATGGTGAACCCTACCTTCCCTCCTTGGGAAGGCGTCACCCCTCATCTTCAAGTTAACTCGGTGCGAAGCTAGAGTCCCTTTTAAAATGTCTTTTATTAACAATCATTACTTTGTTTTAGGTCATAGGTTCTATCCCTTATATAATCATTATCATAGCTCAATAAGAATTGCATGAGTATTTCCTTTCATTACAATTCATACATGTGAGGTTAGCACATTTACATAGTCAAATCATAATAAGGCACATCGGTAAGTTATCACCATCGTTATAAGATGTACATCTTAGCCAACAACTCATAATGCATTCATCAAGACATTTTAATTCAACATCATACCAACCCTAATCAATCTCATCATAGGGTATACTTCAATGTAACTTCATCACTAAAAACAAGTAATCATAATTGAAGTAAATGTTAGGAACATAAAGACTTACCCAACCTCCTTAACAAGCCATCATCCATGGTTTTAACATCAACCATAAAATTCAACCCAACAATGGGTGTAATACCATCACACAATAGTAATTAACATAATAGCTTGGTCAATTGCATCATCACTACCCAAATTAACTTCAATTCATAACCTAGGGTTAGTGGAATAGGGTTCATCATGAATCCTTCAAGAAATAAATCCAATCCCAATAACACATTACCCTAGGCAGTCCATGAATGAATTAGAATAGATAAAACAAGTCTAACAATCAATACATTCTACAATTCCCATCAATTTATAAGAAAGATCCAAGATTTGGGGAATTTGGGGAAAGGGACATGATGTATATGAAATTGCATCAATTAACATCAATTAACCAACAACCTACACTTAATTAGTCGTAGGCAATCAAAATTTATCATCAATTTGAAGTTAGAAGAAAACCCATTAGAATTGGGAAACCGCATGGAATTGGGTAATTTAGAAAAGAACTTTGAAAGGACCTCTTGGGGAAAGGAATCCCAAGAGTGAAGAACCCATACTTTAATGAAGATTAATCCACGAAATTGAAGTGAAATCCTAGAGAAATTGATCTTCTTCAAGCTTTGTTCTTCCTTCAATGGAGGATTTTGGGAGAGAGAAAGTAGAGAGAGATGAGTGTTTTTTGGTTTTATTTTGACAATTTTGTTTAGGTAGTGAAAATGACTTAAAACTTACCCTTAGGCTATATATAATCACCCCCTAGATTACCCAAAACACTGCTCACTTAAATGGGTCTTTTTATGATCTTAAAATGCTTAAAATACAATTTAAACGAATCAGGGAACTGGCTCCGCATCGCGAGGATGATTTCTGAATTTATTTTCGAAATCTGATTTGAGGAAGTGGACCTCGTGGCGTGCAATAGTCACGAGGAAAATTTTTCCAACCTGCGTGTGGGCTGCGCGACGTGCAGTAGCCCTTGAATTCTGCCTCTCGCAGCCTACCTGCCCATGTTGAGGGTCCTCCTCAAGGACCCTTCAGGTGATCCTTGGGGAGTCGTTTTGAATGTTTAGACCCTCTATACTACATTTTACCTGTATAAAGTATTTTTATTAGTTTTAGACTTCATTTCACCCTCCTAATCCTGCACCAAACATAGGGACATCAACTAGTTCAATTCAGATAGTTTCCGGACGTCAAGGTTTTTCCTTGACGTCTTGGCTCTAAAACTTCTTCGATGACTTTGAAACATTAATTTAGGTCCTTGGGGAATCTTTACTAGAAATTCGGAACCTTTATTCTATACTTTACCTATTTAAAGTCTTTTTACAAGTTTTGGACTAAATATGACCCTCCCAAACCTTCACACAACATAGGGACGTCTACTAGTTCAATTCCGCTAGTTTTCGGACGTCATGGATGTTTCTTGACGCCTTGACTCTAAAACTTCCTAAATGGATTATAAACATTATTTTAGTCTTAGAAACAGTATTTTAAGGTTTAGTTCATCATGTGAGGCTCTAGCTTATGTCATGGACTTTCGTAGTGTAACACCAGCGACATGTTATGTGGGTTAAATTCATTGATACCTTTCCATATTTGATCAACTAAAATCAAGGAAAGGAGAATGTGTTAGAGGATGCTCTATCAAAAAGGTTTGTATTGGTCAATACCTTGGTTTCTAGAATGATGGGATTTGAAAGCTTAAAGGGATTTTATTCTATGGATTCCAACTTCAAAAATACCTTTGATATTCTTAGTCAAGGGAAGCGATTGCTAGCTACCAATTGGTTGATGTTTTTTTGTTCAAAGATGGTAAAACATGTGTTCCCATGAGCTCATGTAGAGAGTTATTTGTCAAGGAGGCTCATAGTGGTGGTTTGATGGGACACTTTGGGATACCAAAAACACTTGATATTCTTAAGGAGCAGTTCTTTTGGCCCAAGATGAAAGATGATGTGGAGAGGATTTATGGACAATGTCTAGAATGAGAGCAAGCCAAATCCATGACTAGGCCCGAAGGTAAGTATACTCCTCTTCCTACTCTTAATGGTACATGGATGAATATTTCTATGGACTATGTGTTGGGATTTCCTAGAACTAAAAGGGGACATGATAGTATATTTGTGGTAGTGGATACATTTCCTAATTCCATGCCATAAATGTGATGAGGAATCCCATGTAGAATCTTTGTTTGTTATCAATGTGCTTAAATTGCATGGAGTCCCTCAAACCATTGTTAGCGATGGGGATACCAAGTTTCTAAGTCATTTTTGGAAGGGTATATGGGGTACACTTGGTACCAAACTTCTGTTCTCTACTTCTTACCATCCTCAAACGGATGAACAAACCGAAGTAGTCAACCGGACTCTTGGAATCATGCTTCGATGCATGATTAGAAGAACCCCAACGACTTGGGAAGACCATTTACCCTTGATCGAATCTGCATATAATCAGTCTTTCCACTCCTCTATTAGAATGTCTCCATTTGAGGCACGCTATATTTTTAAACCTTTGTTTCCATTAACCATGATTCCTTTATCTAGCGATGTTGTTGTGACCCTAGGATCCAAGCAAAGGTCAAAAGAAATGATGAACATTTATGCCAAGGTGAAAGAGACCATTGAAAACAACAATTCAAAGGGGGTAGAAATGAAGTGATCTTCAATCCAGATGATTTGGTGTGGGTGAATTTGCGAAAGGAAAGGTTTCCACAAGTACGAAAAGGGAAGCTAAGCCCATGAGGGGATGGACCCTTCCAAGTAGTCAAGAGAATCAATGACAATGCTTACATGATTGACCTACCAAGTGATTATAATGTTCATAATGTTTTCAATGTTACTGGTTTATCTCCTTGTGTTGTAGGTGATCCTTTAGATTCAAGGACGAATCATTTTCAAGAAGGGGGGGGATGATAACATGGGCAGCATGGATGGCACTAACATGAGTGTCATGTACCCCTCAAGACCATTCACACGGAGTCAAGCAAAGGATCTCCAAGGCCTATAAGCAATGTTCGTGAAAAGGGAAGCATTAGAGAAGATTGAAGGTCACTAAAGAAGGACATACAATGTGTTGACATTACATCAAAATGAGAAGGGAGAAGGAAATAGGCCATGTGTGAAAATGGTCATTTCATGAATTCAATAATTCACAAAAGAAGGCAACCAAACAAGGCCCTTATCTCATTAAGGGCAAAATTGTCAAAAAAGTGTCTATGAATTCAAGAATTCACAAAAGAACACAACCAAACATAGCCCTTACCTCAGTAGCATTGTCAAAGAAGTGTCTTCTTTATTTACTTAATATAAATATTAGTCTTTATCATTTTGCAAGACTTAGCTATGTCGAATATTGACTCTCAAATTGTAGTATCTTCTTAGTGAGTAATTAGAGTGAATTTTTGGATTGCTAGTTAACTTCTTGAGTTTGATCAATCAAAGTGTTACCCCCTTTGTGATTCATGGTTTCATTTGGTTATTCTTCCGTGTGTTAAATTTAGGTTGTTGAAGTCAATTGGGAGGTGAGGTTTTAGTCCATTGTTGCCCATAATTTCAAACTTGAGTATCAATCCACATATCCTTTATTTCTTTGTTTCTTTCCTTGTTTAATGCTTATAAATAGTGTACATGTCTATATCATGTATGTGAACTAGACTGTGCTTAATGAATCAAATGATCATGAAGTTTTACAAATAGACATGATGCATGATTTCTAACTAAAAGTCCTCTTTAAATGCATGTTTTTGCATGGTTATCATTGTTCTTCATCTTTTACACAAAGTGTAGGTGGTGAAGGCTAGAGGATGTTTCTTAAAGTGAAGAGCTTCGATAGATATTTCCCAAGCTCAAAGAGGGGTCCTTAAGATTCAAGGATTTCCATGTCAAGATGTTATTCAAAGTTTATGTAATAGTGTAGATTATTCTTTTATGTTGTTAAGGGTCATGTCCCTAATCTATTCTATTGATGTCAAGTTTAGAATGGAAAAAGGGACTTAGTGTCTAACTATGTACTTATGATACTTTGAAATGAAGTGATGTTCTAACATTATGTTATGCTATAAAAAGTTTTAAATTATAGCTAAATTTCTATGGCAATGCGATGAATGTACGTCATGTTACTTCTAGGGCGTGCTCCCCGGTCGTGAAAAATGTGGTATCAGAGCATCAGGTTATAGGAAGTTGTTTCAGGGTCCAAAGTCTCAAAATGCCACGTCTAGTAGAGTCTTGTTCATCGGTGTGAGTCGCGACTCATCTATGAGTGAGAGGCTATAGCATGATAGAAGTTTCATTCTTCACTACTCTTGCGTCATTCCATAGACTCTATACGATCTCTCTCTGATGTTTCCTTATCTTGTGGTCTTTTAGATGTGATTTCTTGGAAGGAATGATGTCTCAAGGCTTGAGGGAGAAAATGTGAGTTTTGATGCTTACTATGGTTATTGTAACTAGATGAGTATATGTGAAGGTGAATTTGAAATGTTTGGATGAGATTCCATTTATGACAATATGTGGTATATGAGAAATGAGATGTTATGTTGAGAAGTTATCTTATGATTAGTTCTATCTTGTTAAGAGTTGTTATTAGGAGTGTCAAATGGGCGGGTTGGGCTGAAATTAAAAATATTGCAATGGGTTGAATAGAAATCGAGTTGGGTCTTGACCTACTCAAGTTTACTTTGGGCTCAAATAGGCTAAAAAATGGGTTTGGTCTTGCCCCGCCTAATTTGACCCAATTAATCCCAATAACATATTGATATTTAACTTTTATAATCACAATTTGAATTTCCGCACAATTATTTTTGGTTAAAAAGGTAACAAATTGATACATAAATTCTAAAAGATGTTAACTAGATAATAATTCATACCTTCAATATATGAACATATCATAGTAAAAAGTTTTAAAACGGGTTGAAATTGGAGATTGAATTGGGGTCAATTGAGAATTCTCTTCAAATGGGTTAAGCTTGAATGGGTTGAGATTGAACCCAATTCAAATTATCTTGATCCCAACCCTTAAAATTCTGGGCGGGTTGGGTGGGTTACCTATGTTTGGGTTCATTTTTGACACCCCTAGTTGTTATGGTTGAATGGAGTCCTCTTTGGAATTATAGGTTGTCTTATGATTATGTATGATGATAGTATAATGTTGTGGTATAGGCTTGAAAAGTTTCGGAGAAATGTGGATTGGAGTCTTTTGTATAGTCTTGTGTGCTTACCTTGTAAGGTAATTAATTGTGAAGTATGCTAGTTAAGGGGAGAACCCATATGACTAGTTGATTAGTCCCTATCTGAACCTATCCTAAGAATGTGGAGAAATATGGAAGAATGGGTTTTGTTCCATAAGTTGGAATTATGATTTGCCCTAAGTTTGACTTGGAGGATAGTAAGTACCCCTTAACTCATAAGGAGAAGAAGAGGATAGATGTTGACCTACTTTAAAGAGGTTAGTTGTATTTTAAGTTTGATCTTAATTATGGTTATCTAAAGAAAGTGCTTAGATTGTACCTAGGCATGGTTGGTTGGAAGGTTCCACCAAAGGTGATGATGTGGGTTGGAATTACCTAGAAGTTACATTTCCCTAGTAATAGAAGAAAAGAAAGAGGCCTCTTTGGACGAATCTCTTATATGGTTCTCCTAAGGGTTTATCTAGAGAGGATGGTTACCCTAAGTCTCTAGAAGAAGTGGTAGTGGACATTAAGAGTCACAACATGTGTTTTATGATTGGTTAGAATCCGGGATTTCTATAGTCCTAAGTTGGAGGGATAAGTCTCTAAAGGCTATAGATGAACTACCTAAGGTGATGAACCTTGTAGATTGAATCCAGAACTACTTACCTTTTTCATGACTTGGTGGTAGAATGTGATAAGATATGGAATTACCCTTGGTATTCATAGTGTATTTAAGACCTCATGTGGTTGGGTAGTATGACCTAACTTGATTGTTTTGAGTTCATTTAGATGATAAACTTAGAGGAATAGTGATGCTTGAGGAGCACCTCTATGTGATTGAGTTAGTAGGATCCTTGATATGAGATTAGGAGTGGGAACCCTCAATGGTGTCAAACCTTCTCATGTGAAAGGGTATGTAGGTTTGGTCTCGACATGACATGACCTTTATAGGTAAGGGCATGTGTGGTGAATAATTGATTAGGCTTACCCCAAGTGGGGTATAATGTGCTTAGATGGTAAGGTTATGAATGCCCCTAATGTCCCTATTTTGAGTTCCCTTGAACTTCCCTATGTTAAGAATCCCTTTGAGTGATGAATATGAAGTGGAGAGTTAGTGAAGAGCTTATGGGAAATGGTTCCTTCTTGAGAGATGGAAGGAGGTGATGTTAACAAGGGTTTGCATAAGCTTAATCCCAAGAGGGTGATGTTGTGCTTGATGATAAATATTGGTAAGTCAAAGTTCTCTTGAATGAGATGAGTTTCTCTTAAGTGAGTTTACCCTAAGTGGGGGATGATGATTTGAGTAGTAAGGTTGTTGATATCCATATAATTTCTTTCTATTCTTACTCAAGCTTCCTAAGTAGCTTGTTCATGATGGAAGTCTTGCATGTGAGTATAAGTTGCATGTTATCCATATGTTATGCATGTCTTAAACGACACTATGTTATGCATGTTATGAAAGATCATTATTTCATAAAAAGGAATTTTAATAAATTACATGTTTCTCATGTTGTTGTGCATCTTAACATAATAAATGTGAATTTGACTTCATGAGATGGCTTGATGAACATTCTTGATAATTCTTTTCTTATGTGAGGGTAATTTATCCCCACAATGAGGTGTTAAGTCTTCTTAAAATGAGAAAAGAGGAGTCTCTTTAAAAATGTGTGACTTTTGTGATTTGGGAAGTGTTAATGTAGGCTCACTCTTGAGAAGTGATGGTATGTCTAGCCAATGTCATTAAAACACGCCTATGAATTGTAACAATTTTCCTAAATGATGCATGTTTATGAAAACTAGTGTTGTGCTAGAAATAGGAATTTTGTGAAATAACTTCCTAAAGATGTGATGTGTATGGTGTGACCTACCATTTTGACTTCATGAGGAAGGAGTATGAGCATACTTTGGTTAGGAGTAGAGAAATTCTCCTTAAAATGAATTGACCTTTATGAAATTCATGTATATGAACTTTATGATGACATGTAAGTATGTTAAGGAGAAGGAAATTCCTATTTAAGCATAACTAAACATGGTAATGATATGTATGACCGTTGATGGTATTATGTCTAAATGTTAAGTATTTTATTGATCTACCTTACTCATGATCTATGTGCATTTAGTATGAGTTACTTATTTGCCTCTTGAGTGATAATGTTGAACATGTCGATGTGTTAGTTAAAGATTATTGCATATTAAGCCTTTTGGTGAAATGAAAAGTAAAGATCATGTCATGATTAGGAAAAAAGATGTTCCTCCTATGAACATAAGAATTCCCTGTGTGTTTGATGCATTAGAACGTGAATAAGGTTTCTACTTGTGTTACATTGAGTGAATAATGGTATGAAGTTGGTGTTCCTTGTAAGTTTAGATCATTGACTATTATGTTATACTATGTTGAATGTTGTGAGCTTCTATATGGGTCATTGAGTCCTTATAAATGATTAAAAGTGCTAAGTGTCATTCGAGGCCGAATGTTTCCAAGTGGAGGATCTTGTTAGGACCCTCAAAACGAACTAAGGTAATCTAGAGCCTCACATGTGCCTTAAGAGTTAATAACTTGTTTATAAGGTGTGTCACAACTTGTATAGTTGATTTGAAGAGGTTTTGAAGTCAAACGTCAAGGAACGACCAAGACGTCTGGAAACTAGTCGTTTGTGTGCTAGTTTGCCTTTGTATGTTTGCCTTGTGTTTAAGTGTTATTCATGTATATTGTCGTGTTTAGGGTCAAATCATCCGGGTACGACTCCCCAAGGACCACCCTAAGGGTCCTTGAGTTGGACCCAATTGGCCAAAAGCAGCCAAGGCAGCCTTGAACCACGATGCAAACGACGCCCAATGGACTGATTGATGCCCCGTCAGAAGGGGGCATGGATCCACACTAAGTGGTGGGAGCTTAGACCCCAATTGATGAAGCCTCAATCACAAATGACGGAGCAATCGGACGGCTCGTCAACCAGATGACACCCCATCGTTTGCAACCGTCAAATGCACATGCAACTCACTGTGAACACACGGCCAGCCAAGGGGTGAATAAATTCACCCCACGTTCTAATAAATTGGTGGATGATTGTTTTGGGTTATTTAGGGTATTTTAAGTTAGTTAAAACCTTGAAACCCCAAATTAGAATTCATTCTTCAAATCAAACCTTTCCTTTCAAATAAGACTCTCTTAAAACCTCCGTTGGAGATCAAGCTAGGAGATGGATTCCAAGTTATTTCTTCTCCAAATTTCGTTGGTTTTCTTCTATTAAGGTACGATAACTTGTTATCCTTATATAACCTTTCATCTATGGAGTTCTATGAAAGATTTTCCAATGTGTTTCTAAGATCAAAATTCCAAATTTTCAATCCTAGCATGGGTTCCTTGTCAGATGATTTTCTAAGTCATTCTAATGATGAATACAGGATGAATTAGTGTTTTTATGATGATTTTCTATGGAATTTATGAAAGAACCCATGATATCCCTAATCTATCAACACCAGCAATACCAAGTCTAATCAAGTCAACATGCATATCAACATATTGAGCACATAATCCAGACAACTCTATCATCAAGTTATAACATCAACAAGCATGCATTAGAGTTCATAACAACATGACCTAAGAAAGACTATTACTCATGAACCCTCATTAAGTCCACTAGTGCAATTGGCGAAGTAAAGCCCCATAACCTTACTCAATCAAGTAAACTCAACAAGAACTATAAGTAATACCCAACTTTACATACTATATAATTAAGAGATAACATCATCATAGTTATCAATACAGACCAACCACATGTTCATAAATGGAACCCATATCACATAGTGTCATTAACACATAAGAGTCAACACATATATAACATATACATTATAGAACATACCTACCTAGTCTTCCCTCAAGGCAAACTAGTGCAAGGCATAAGTAGAGTCTGATACCCCTACCTAGGCTACGTTAAACCTCTTAAGTCACCCTAGTTAGTGTTTACTTCCTTACGTTATTTACTTTTCGGAACACTTGCCTTAGCCAACATAGACCACAAGAGCTAAGTGTGGAATCCGATATTGTATAACCTTACACCGATGGAAGGTGGTCTACCGGACAAAGTAGGACCAAACATGAACATAGCATCAAGGTGGATCCACTAGCTAGTATTCCTATGGTGGCAACATAGTTTATGGAGCTTGGGGCTGTCATGGAAATATCACTCTATGCCCGTTTTGGACTATGAGGCTATACACCCCGTGAGGACTATGGTGAACCCTACCTTCCCTCCTTGGGAAGGCGTCACCCCTCATCTTCAAGTTAACTCGGTGCGAAGCTAGAGTCCCTTTTAAAATGTCTTTTATTAACAATCATTACTTTGTTTTAGGTCATAGGTTCTATCCCTTATATAATCATTATCATAGCTCAATAAGAATTGCATGAGTATTTCCTTTCATTACAATTCATACATGTGAGGTTAGCACATTTACATAGTCAAATCATAATAAGGCACATCGGTAAGTTATCACCATCGTTATAAGATGTACATCTTAGCCAACAACTCATAATGCATTCATCAAGACATTTTAATTCAACATCATACCAACCCTAATCAATCTCATCATAGGGTATACTTCAATGTAACTTCATCACTAAAAACAAGTAATCATAATTGAAGTAAATGTTAGGAACATAAAGACTTACCCAACCTCCTTAACAAGCCATCATCCATGGTTTTAACATCAACCATAAAATTCAACCCAACAATGGGTGTAATACCATCACACAATAGTAATTAACATAATAGCTTGGTCAATTGCATCATCACTACCCAAATTAACTTCAATTCATAACCTAGGGTTAGTGGAATAGGGTTCATCATGAATCCTTCAAGAAATAAATCCAATCCCAATAACACATTACCCTAGGCAGTCCATGAATGAATTAGAATAGATAAAACAAGTCTAACAATCAATACATTCTACAATTCCCATCAATTTATAAGAAAGATCCAAGATTTGGGGAATTTGGGGAAAGGGACATGATGTATATGAAATTGCATCAGTTAACATCAATTAACCAACAACCTACACTTAATTAGTCGTAGGCAATCAAAATTTATCATCAATTTGAAGTTAGAAGAAAACCCATTAGAATTGGGAAACCGCATGGAATTGGGTAATTTAGAAAAGAACTTTGAAAGGACCTCTTGGGGAAAGGAATCCCAAGAGTGAAGAACCCATACTTTAATGAAGATTAATCCATGAAATTGAAGTGAAATCCTAGAGAAATTGATCTTCTTCAAGCTTTGTTCTTCCTTCAATGGAGGATTTTGGGAGAGAGAAAGTAGAGAGAGATGAGTGTTTTTTGGTTTTATTTTGACAATTTTGTTTAGGTAGTGAAAATGACTTAAAACTTACCCTTAGGCTATATATAATCACCCCCTAGATTACCCAAAACACCGCTCACTTAAATGGGTCTTTTTATGATCTTAAAATGCTTAAAATACAATTTAAACGAATCAGGGAACTGGCTCCGCATCGCGAGGATGATTTCTGAATTTATTTTCGAAATCTGATTTGAGGAAGTGGACCTTGTGGCGTGCAATAGTCACGAGGAAAATTTTTCCAACCTGCGTGTGGGCTGCGCGACGTGCAGTAGCCCTTGAATTCTGCCTCTCGCAGCCTACCTGCCCATGTTGAGGGTCCTCCTCAAGGACCCTTCAGGTGATCCTTGGGGAGTCGTTTTGAATGTTTAGACCCTCTATACTACATTTTACCTGTATAAAGTATTTTTATTAGTTTTAGACTTCATTTCACCCTCCTAATCCTGCACCAAACATAGGGACATCAACTAGTTCAATTCAGATAGTTTCCGGACGTCAAGGTTTTTCCTTGACGTCTTGGCTCTAAAACTTCTTCGATGACTTTGAAACATTAATTTAGGTCCTTGGGGAATCTTTACTAGAAATTCGGAACCTTTATTCTATACTTTACCTATTTAAAGTCTTTTTACAAGTTTTGGACTAAATATGACCCTCCCAAACCTTCACACAACATAGGGACGTCTACTAGTTCAATTCCGCTAGTTTTCGGACGTCATGGATGTTTCTTGACGCCTTGACTCTAAAACTTCCTAAATGGATTATAAACATTATTTTAGTCTTAGAAACAGTATTTTAAGGTTTAGTTCATCATGTGAGGCTCTAGCTTATGTCATGGACTTTCGTAGTGTAACACCAGCGACATGTTATGTGGGTTAAATTCATTGATACCTTTCCATATTTGATCAACTAAAATCAAGGAAAGGAGAATGTGTTAGAGGATGCTCTATCAAAAAGGTTTGTATTGGTCAATACCTTGGTTTCTAGAATGATGGGATTTGAAAGCTTAAAGGGATTTTATTCTATGGATTCCAACTTCAAAAATACCTTTGATATTCTTAGTCAAGGGAAGCGATTGCTAGCTACCAATTGGTTGATGTTTTTTTGTTCAAAGATGGTAAAACATGTGTTCCCATGAGCTCATGTAGAGAGTTATTTGTCAAGGAGGCTCATAGTGGTGGTTTGATGGGACACTTTGGGATACCAAAAACACTTGATATTCTTAAGGAGCAGTTCTTTTGGCCCAAGATGAAAGATGATGTGGAGAGGATTTATGGACAATGTCTAGAATGAGAGCAAGCCAAATCCATGACTAGGCCCGAAGGTAAGTATACTCCTCTTCCTACTCTTAATGGTACATGGATGAATATTTCTATGGACTATGTGTTGGGATTTCCTAGAACTAAAAGGGGACATGATAGTATATTTGTGGTAGTGGATAGATTTCCTAATTCCATGCCATAAATGTGATGAGGAATCCCATGTAGAATCTTTGTTTGTTATCAATATGCTTAAATTGCATGGAGTCCCTCAAACCATTGTTAGCGATGGGGATACCAAGTTTCTAAGTCATTTTTGGAAGGGTATATGGGGTACACTTGGTACCAAACTTCTGTTCTCTACTTCTTACCATCCTCAAACGGATGAACAAACCGAAGTAGTCAACCGGACTCTTGGAATCATGCTTCGATGCATGATTAGAAGAACCCCAACGACTTGGGAAGACCATTTACCCTTGATCGAATCTGCATATAATCGGTCTTTCCACTCCTCTATTAGAATGTCTCCATTTGAGGCACGCTATATTTTTAAACCTTTGTTTCCATTAACCATGATTCCTTTATCTAGCGATGTTGTTGTGACCCTAGGATCCAAGCAAAGGTCAAAAGAAATGATGAACATTTATGCCAAGGTGAAAGAGACCATTGAAAACAACAATTCAAAGGGGGTAGAAATGAAGTGATCTTCAATCCAGATGATTTGGTGTGGGTGAATTTGCGAAAGGAAAGGTTTCCACAAGTACGAAAAGGGAAGCTAAGCCCATGAGGGGATGGACCCTTCCAAGTAGTCAAGAGAATCAATGACAATGCTTACATGATTGACCTACCAAGTGATTATAATGTTCATAATGTTTTCAATGTTACTGGTTTATCTCCTTGTGTTGTAGGTGATCCTTTAGATTCAAGGACGAATCATTTTCAAGAAGGGGGGGGATGATAACATGGGCAGCATGGATGGCACTAACATGAGTGTCATGTACCCCTCAAGACCATTCACACGGAGTCAAGCAAAGGATCTCCAAGGCCTATAAGCAATGTTCGTGAAAAGGGAAGCATTAGAGAAGATTGAAGGTCACTAAAGAAGGACATACAATGTGTTGACATTACATCAAAATGAGAAGGGAGAAGGAAATAGGCCATGTGTGAAAATGGTCATTTCATGAATTCAATAATTCACAAAAGAAGGCAACCAAACAAGGCCCTTATCTCATTAAGGGCAAAATTGTCAAAAAAGTGTCTATGAATTCAAGAATTCACAAAAGAACACAACCAAACATAGCCCTTACCTCAGTAGCATTGTCAAAGAAGTGTCTTCTTTATTTACTTAATATAAATATTAGTCTTTATCATTTTGCAAGACTTAGCTATGTCGAATATTGACTCTCAAATTGTAGTATCTTCTTAGTGAGTAATTAGAGTGAATTTTTGGATTGCTAGTTAACTTCTTGAGTTTGATCAATCAAAGTGTTACCCCCTTTGTGATTCATGGTTTCATTTGGTTATTCTTCCGTGTGTTAAATTTAGGTTGTTGAAGTCAATTGGGAGGTGAGGTTTTAGTCCATTGTTGCCCATAATTTCAAACTTTAGTATCAATCCACATATCCTTTATTTCTTTGTTTCTTTCCTTGTTTAATGCTTATAAATAGTGTACATGTCTATATCATGTATGTGAACTAGACTGTGCTTAATGAATCAAATGATCATGAAGTTTTACAAATAGACATGATGCATGATTTCTAACTAAAAGTCCTCTTTAAATGCATGTTTTTGCATGGTTATCATTGTTCTTCATCTTTTACACAAAGTGTAGGTGGTGAAGGCTAGAGGATGTTTCTTAAAGTGAAGAGCTTCGATAGATATTTCCCAAGCTCAAAAAGGGGTCCTTAAGACTCAAGGATTTCCATGTCAAGATGTTATTCAAAGTTTATGTAATAGTGTAGATTATTCTTTTATGTTGTTAAGGGTCATGTCCCTAATCTATTCTATTGATGTCAAGTTTAGAATGGAAAAAGGGACTTAGTGTCTAACTATGTACTTATGATACTTTGAAATGAAGTGATGTTCTAACATTATGTTATGCTATAAAAAGTTTTAAATTATAGCTAAATTTCTATGGCAATGCGATGAATGTACGTCATGTTACTTCTAGGGCGTGCTCCCCGGTCGTGAAAAATGTGGTATCAGAGCATCAGGTTATAGGAAGTTGTTTCAGGGTCCAAAGTCTCAAAATGTCACGTCTAGTAGAGTCTTGTTCATCGGTGTGAGTCGCGACTCATCTATGAGTGAGAGGCTATAGCATGATAGAAGTTTCATTCTTCACTACTCTTGCGTCATTCCATAGACTCTATACGATCTCTCTCTGATGTTTCCTTATCTTGTGGTCTTTTAGATGTGATTTCTTGGAAGGAATGATGTCTCAAGGCTTGAGGGAGAAAATGTGAGTTTTGATGCTTACTATGGTTATTGTAACTAGATGAGTATATGTGAAGGTGAATTTGAAATGTTTGGATGAGATTCCATTTATGACAATATGTGGTATATGAGAAATGAGATGTTATGTTGAGAAGTTATCTTATGATTAGTTCTATCTTGTTAAGAGTTGTTATTAGGAGTGTCAAATGGGCGGGTTGGGCTGAAATTAAAAATATTGCAATGGGTTGAATAGAAATCGAGTTGGGTCTTGACCCACTCAAGTTTACTTTGGGCTCAAATAGGCTAAAAAATGGGTTTGGTCTTGCCCCGCCTAATTTGACCCAATTAATCCCAATAACATATTGATATTTAACTTTTATAATCACAATTTGAATTTCTGCACAATTTTTTTTGGTTAAAAAGGTAACAAATTGATACATAAATTCTAAAAGATGTTAACTAGATAATAATTCATACCTTCAATATATGAACATATCATAGTAAAAAGTTTTAAAACGGGTTGAAATTGGAGATTGAATTGGGGTCAATTGAGAATTCTCTTCAAATGGGTTAAGCTTGAATGGGTTGAGATTGAACCCAATTCAAATTATCTTGATCCCAACCCTTAAAATTCTGGGCGGGTTGGGTGGGTTACCTATGTTTGGGTTCATTTTTGACACCCCTAGTTGTTATGGTTGAATGGAGTCCTCTTTGGAATTATAGGTTGCCTTATGATTATGTATGATGATAGTATAATGTTGTGGTATAGGCTTGAAAAGTTTTGGAGAAATGTGGATTGGAGTCTTTTGTATAGTCTTGTGTGCTTACCTTGTAAGGTAATTAATTGTGAAGTATGCTAGTTAAGGGGAGAACCCATATGACTAGTTGATTAGTCCCTATCTGAACCTATCCTAAGAATGTGGAGAAATATGGAAGAATGGGTTTTGTTCCATAAGTTGGAATTATGATTTGCCCTAAGTTTGACTTGGAGGATAGTAAGTACCCCTTAACTCATAAGGAGAAGAAGAGGATAGATGTTGACCTACTTTAAAGAGGTTAGTTGTATTTTAAGTTTGATCTTAATTATGGTTATCTAAAGAAAGTGCTTAGATTGTACCTAGGCATGGTTGGTTGGAAGGTTCCACCAAAGGTGATGATGTGGGTTGGAATTACCTAGAAGTTACATTTCCCTAGTAATAGAAGAAAAGAAAGAGGCCTCTTTGGACGAATCTCTTATATGGTTCTCCTAAGGGTTTATCTAGAGAGGATGGTTACCCTAAGTCTCTAGAAGAAGTGGTAGTGGACATTAAGAGTCACAACATGTGTTTTATGATTGGTTAGAATCCGGGATTTCTATAGTCCTAAGTTGGAGGGATAAGTCTCTAAAGGCTATAGATGAACTACCTAAGGTGATGAACCTTGTAGATTGAATCCAGAACTACTTACCTTTTTCATGACTTGGTGGTAGAATGTGATAAGATATGGAATTACCCTTGGTATTCATAGTGTATTTAAGACCTCATGTGGTTGGGTAGTATGACCTAACTTGATTGTTTTGAGTTCATTTAGATGATAAACTTAGAGGAATAGTGATGCTTGAGGAGCACCTCTATGTGATTGAGTTAGTAGGATCCTTGATATGAGATTAGGAGTGGGAACCCTCAATGGTGTCAAACCTTCTCATGTGAAAGGGTATGTAGGTTTGGTCTCGACATGACATGACCTTTATAGGTAAGGGCATGTGTGGTGAATAATTGATTAGGCTTACCCCAAGTGGGGGATAATGTGCTTAGATGGTAAGGTTATGAATGCCCCTAATGTCCCTATTTTGAGTTCCCTTGAACTTCCCTATGTTAAGAATCCCTTTGAGTGATGAATATGAAGTGGAGAGTTAGTGAAGAGCTTATGGGAAATGGTTCCTTCTTGAGAGATGGAAGGAGGTGATGTTAACAAGGGTTTGCATAAGCTTAATCCCAAGAGGGTGATGTTGTGCTTGATGATAAATATTGGTAAGTCAAAGTTCTCTTGAATGAGATGAGTTTCTCTTAAGTGAGTTTACCCTAAGTGATAAATGATAGCTCCTATATCATTAAAGAGTACACTTTGTGTATAAAGTGTTTGCCACATATTATTGTAGCTAAAAGTTTGAAAATAATTGTGGCTACGCTTTAAAAGCGTTCCCAAAACTAATTTAGACAACACTTTACAAGCG
Source organism: Solanum sitiens (assembly GCA_016801875.1). Lineage (NCBI taxonomy): Eukaryota > Viridiplantae > Streptophyta > Magnoliopsida > Solanales > Solanaceae > Solanum > Solanum sitiens. Next base: position 4,098,365 of record JABWTJ010000110.1, on the reverse strand, counting down.
TAGTCCAGAATTAGTGTTGCTGTAGAAATTCCTAAAATGGTGTTAGTGCAATGAAGTATGATGGAATGCATGTGTATTTTATTGATCATAAAACATTTAGTATGAGTTACTTATTTGCCTCTTGAGTGATAATGTTGAACATGTCGATGTGTTAGTTAAAGATTATTGCATATTCTTTTGGTGAAATGAAAAGTTCATGTCATGATTAGGAAAAAAGATGTTCCTCCTATGAACATAAGAATTCCCTGTGTGTTTATGCATTAGCACGTGAATAAGGTTTCTACTTGTGTTACATTGAGTGAATAATGGTATGAAGTTGGTGTTCCTTGTAAGTTTAGATCATTGACTATTATGTTATACTATGTTGAATGTTGTGAGCTTCTATATGGGTCATTGAGTCCTTATAAATGATTAAAAGTGCTAAGTGTCATTCGAGGCCGAATGTTTCCAAGTGGAGGATCTTGTTAGGACCCTCAAAATGAACTAAGGTAATCTAGAGCCTCACATGTGCCTTAAGAGTTAATAACTTGTTTATAAGGTGTGTCACAACTTGTATAGTTGATTTGAAGAGGTTTTGAAGTCAAACGTCAAGGAACGACCAAGACGTCTGGAAACTAGTCGTTTGTGTGCTAGTTTACCTTTGTATGTTTGCCTTGTGTTTAAGTGTTATTCATATATATTGTCGTGTTTAGGGTCAAATCATCCGGGTACGACTCCCCAAGGACCACCCTAAGGGTCCTTGAGTTGGACCCAATTGGCCAAAAGCAGCCAAGGCAGCCTTGAACCACGATGCAAACGACGCCCAATGGACTGATTGATGCCCCGTCAGAAGGGGGCATGGATCCACACTAAGTGGTGGGAGCTTAGACCCCAATTGATGAAGCCTCAATCACAAATGACGGAGCAATCGGACGGCTCGTCAACCAGATGACACCCCATCGTTTGCAACCGTCAAATGCACATGCAACTCACTGTGAACACACGGCCAGCCAAGGGGTGAATAAATTCACCCCACGTTCTAATAAATTGGTGGATGATTGTTTTGGGTTATTTAGGGTATTTTAAGTTAGTTAAAACCTTGAAACCCCAAATTAGAATTCATTCTTCAAATCAAACCTTTCCTTTCAAATAAGACTCTCTTAAAACCTCCGTTGGAGATCAAGCTAGGAGATGGATTCCAAGTTATTTCTTCTCCAAATTTCATTGGTTTTCTTCTATTAAGGTACGATAACTTGTTATCCTTATATAACCTTTCATCTATGGAGTTCTATGAAAGATTTTCCAATGTGTTTCTAAGATCAAAATTCCAAATTTTCAATCCTAGCATGGGTTCCTTGTCAGATGATTTTCTAAGTCATTCTAATGATGAATACAGGATGAATTAGTGTTTTTATGATGATTTTCTATGGAATTTATGAAAGAACCCATGATATCCCTAATCTATCAATTTAGCCGATAAAACCCATCTTGTGATCTTGTTTAGATATTAATTGATTTGTGCTTAGTTTATGATGTATTGTTAAATACTATTGCTATCTACATCAATTGATAATAAACTTTTGGAGGATTGATCTATGATGATCATGGCCTGGAGAATTGGTAAGTTGACCTAATTCTTGGTCTATAGTATTGGAATTGATGTTGTGTGGGATGGTCCACTTATGGTGGTGGTGTTTACATTCTTGTCTATCTATACATGTTGTGATCATATCCCTGAGGACAGTAGATGAAAATTGAGTCGATATTATGATTACCACGAGTATGAAGGTGATATGTGTAGTCTTCAATTCTAGTATCATGATCTTAGTGTATTGATAATGTGAAGTAGAATGTGAATGTTGATGTTAGGGTAAGGTATGGTCTACATGCTTGGTTGTGATGAGTACTATTATAGAATGACCCTTACCTATGTAACCCTACATGAATGTGTGATCTTATGCATGTCCAGAGTTGTCTATTCACTTGTTGGATATGCTCCTGTCTCCTATGATGTAATGTGTGTGTGGTCTATATTCCCTAAATGATCTATAGTGAGTTGTTCATGACTTGGGGGATACATTGTGTATGTGTGGTGATCCTTTGAAGGGTGGTTTCCTAAGTTAGTAGGTTGTTGCTCTTATGTGATCACACACTCCATGCATAACTATGAGTATAATATGTTTAGTGTGTCTATTGAAAGGATAATTCTTATATGCACCTTTATATCTTATTATGCATGAAAAATGTATGACTAACAAAGTATGAACATGTGTTGTCTAAAGGTGTCTATGTGAAAGTCTTTCACATATATGTACACACACATGGAGGTATGAATGAAGGTTGTTAATGATAATATAGTGAATGAGAGTTTTTTCAAAGGTTTCCTCAATTGTACTCTAAACTAGACTATGTTATGAAGGTTATGATTATGTGAAAGGACATTTTTACATAATGTAGGTTCTATTATGAAAGGTCATTCACATCTTAGAAACCTTAGAGCTATATTATGTATGAGGGAGTAAGTCCCTAAAGACTACTTTATGAACTAATGACAAGTAAAGGCTTAAAGTAATTAATAAGGGAGTTCAAGCTTAGCACTGAGTGGATATGTACAATGAGGAAAAGACCCCTCCGCTAATGCAATAGGTTGGGTCATCTATGTGATACTCATGAGATGGAAGCCTCTCTGCTAATGCAATAGGTTGGGTTTCTAGAAGCAATCTCATTATCCCTTAACTACGTGCCCCCGTAGGTTCTAGCTAGTGGATCCAACTAGATAGCTATTATGTAGGTTCTACCTTGGCAAGGAGAACACCTTCTTTCGTTGTGCGGTTATATGACACTGGATTCCATGTAGCTCACATGGTCTATGTCGGCTACAGCTATTTAACAGCCCGTATTACGTATATGCGTGTTCTATTCTTGTGATACTGGCCTTATAGTATACGTGAGGACCATGTTCCTTATATGATTATTGTTTGTTTAAACTAGCTTGGAAAGTGATGTGATGCCTTGCACGTTTTAGCGTGTGTACTGTAAGTTAACTCCGATGGAAATATTTAAACTAGAGATAGTAAGGTGGTAATTGAGCTTAAAGTTGAAACTTAAGTTCCAAGTTGAAGAAAAAGGAATTAATATTCAGAAAATGGAATAAAATAATTGAGCTGCTTGCCTAGCTTAATTAAGCTACAAGCTGCATCACCTACTTGAGCTATATGGATATAGATAGTTAAAGGGATCAAGTTTGATGGACCAGATTTAGGCTTATACTAATGGTAAAAGAAAATAAAAATGAAAAAAAGCCCAGCACCCAAATCTGCCAAGGCCCAATATAGTTAAATCCCAAGTGAAATTAAGTAGGTGCATCACCTAGTTTGACCTTTTGAGTTGCTTGATGTGCATAAGCAAGTGCATCACCTACTTGACCAATTAGTGGAAGAAAATGGACCCAAAAAAGGGGAGGTTCTAGAGGATATTTTTTTGGTCAATAAAACTCCATATAAATCCTATATGAGTTGATCTTTTCACCCATTTTATAAAAAGGATTTTTTATAAAATTCATATTTCTCATGTTGTCATGCATATTAATATGGTGAAGACACATTTGACTTCATGATATGGTTTGATGAACATGCTTGTTTTTTCTTCTAATGTTGGGGTTCCTTAAATGAGAATGAGTTGAGCTTATGAAATGTGATAATATGTGTTTTGGGAAGTGTTATGTGAGGTTTGTGGAACTGTATTGTTATTGTAAGATTTTCCGATTGAAATGATGTCATGTCCATGAAAACTAGTGTTATGCAAGAAATTAAATTAAGGGAAATGAACTTCCTAATTGTGTTTGGTGTGATCTACCATTTTGATTAGAGCTGGAGTATGGCATCAGGATTAGAGTCACCAGAAGTAAAATAAGGGCACGTGGAGTGACATTGAACAGAGCTTTTGGAAAAGTAATGTTTGACTGGAGAAGTAGCCCCTTTATATCACAACAAGAACACATGTATGTGTATGGTAGTACTACGACAACGAAAGTGAGGCTGCTGCATGTAGCCAACACCTTTGTGCATTTGGAACCCAGTTGTCCTCTGAATTCACACTGACATGTATGCCTGTAGACATCTAAATATCAAAAAGTGGGTATGTCTACTACGAGAGAAGGTATACTCTTTCATCATATTCTGTCCACTCACATAGATCAAAACTAATCAGGTGCTTCACTCTACATTGCTCCTTTTCATTTAGGCCCGTTTTTATTTGCAAGTGTAGCCTAAAGTAACCAAAAAGTGTGGCCATTGATAAAAGGCTACACTTTTGGACTTTAAGCAACACTTTTTAGGGGGTGGCCAAAATTGAGAATGATTTTACAGGTTGAATGATATTTGAATGGTTTGGACATTTTATCATGCTGGGATACTATACATTTATCTGTACCTTCCTCGATCAAACTATTAGGTAATAAGCTTTTGTAGTACATAGTTCCATTTCTTGTGTGATATTTGACAGTAAGCACTTGATTTCCAATTACTGTAACTAGCCTCCACCTGACAATTATCATTCTATCTTAGGCCATTGATTAAATCATTTCTAGCCAAGATGAGATACGAATGGAAATATATATTTGAAGCTTTAGAATATGGAGCTGGTTTGGACTACAAACAGAGTCTCTCTGAAGATCATAAGACGGCTAAATATCTGATCCTAGTATAAAGAAACTTTTCTTACTAACAACATTCCATGAAACTTTCCAGTGCATTATTAGCAACAGTAAAGAGTATTAATGTATATGCTATAATAACAGATGCAATAGCGAGTGATTCAACTCTCACATTACCTTTATTACAGTAAATACCATCATATTTATATACAGTTGTATGTTATTTCTATTATACAAACTTCTACATATCAGGTTTAACAATCAAAGAAATGTTTTGAATTCATTAAACATGAACATAAGTTTTGACCGACAATCCATACTCACATATATGGTTTTAGAACAAAGTTATGTGCTTTAATATACTGTCACTAACATAAGATAGAAAATTAAAGATATAAGATACGGAGTCAACATTAACAAATGAGATGCAACAAGGTGCCCATAAAGGATATTGTTGTCCATCACAGGCCCTCAATGTCTCATACAAATGCATTTTTTCTTTTCAAGGAACAAACAAAACTAGATTAAGCATACATGAATAAGAAGTTTTGTACTTTTCTGCTAAATTTAAGGAATCACTTAGCTGCTCAATGTCCTATAGCACTTATTCAGAAACACAACGAACAACCAACCAATTACTATACTAATAAAGATAGGCAAGAAATAAACAATTACCTCATTATCAGGTTGTAAACGAGATTGAAATATAATGAGGATTGTCAGCAAGGTCTTAAGTTGAAGACTCTCATCAGTCAGTTCCTCGTGCTGGGAAAAGATATAGAAAAAGGGTTGCGTTTAAATAATGCAATTATGGGGACCTTAAATATTCTTCAATTGAGGTACCATCATCCTGCACTAGTTCTCAGAGTAGATCAACACAGGATTACAAACTAGTATGATCTGTCGAACATCACAAACAAATGAGGTTATATCCACCCAACTAAGCAGATAACCAAAAAACATTACAAGCCATCAAGAGCATGTGTTACTTGAAGCGGAAAAATTACTAATAAGACATTAGATGCTAGGCAGTAACACAAGTTAAGGGACATTTCATGAGCAAGATCAGGAAGAGAAACAACAAAACAAAACTTTGAATGACAAGTAGGGGAATAACAACAATGAATACAAATTATCAAATCTTCAAAGCGATATAACATCAGACCCGAGAAAGTAACTAATTAAGAAACAAAAATCTATATTGAATCAACATCAACTTAAAGATAAATCAAATAAACGAAACAAACTCATCAGAATAACTTTCAAAAAATCACAATATCACTCTTAAAATAGAAAAAGAGGCGAAACGAGTACTATGAGGAAAACAACATTACCTTTCTTCGCGCAGTGAACTCGAAAGGGAAGAGCAGGGAAACAATCTTAACTCGAACACTAACGACAAATGAGAATCCGACCAGAATCTTGAACTCGAACAAAGTTTGGAAAACTGATCTGAGAAACGAATTAGAAAATGTAACTCTTTTACCGACAGTTAACTCTTCTTGCCCTAGATTTGTTTCTATATATATATATATATTTTAACTATTTTCTTCAGCTGCTCTAAAAAAAGATTCTCAAATAAATCCCAAACTTTTTTCCAACCCCCCAACAGTGAAAAAGAGGTTTATATAGGAAGGTGAAAATACGAGCTACGCTCTCAAAAATCAACTAATGAAGATATAATAATAGCCACACTCTCAAAAATCGTATAAGAACACAAGAATATCCAAACCCTAAAGCTAAAATTTAGACTTTCAAAATAGAAGTCCTTACCTGATAAACCCTATTCCAACAAAATCTGTCTGAAATCCTTTTATTCAGTGAGAAATTGGAGAGAAAAGCATGACAGAGAGACTATTTAACTTCATTTCATCATCTTGCCAACAACCCCAAGGTATCCAATTACTTCTAAACACAAAACAAAGAAACAACCACTTCATCTAACAGGAAGACAGTTTTAGTCTTACGCTTGACGAAATAGGCATCGGAAAAGAGAATCGGACTTACTCTTCAAGAAATCATTATCGTAGAGACGACTTGAACTATCAGTGACTTCAAATCTTCAACTCCGTTCTTCGATGACTTCAACTCTTCACGGGGTTGTTCTCCAAAATCGCAGAAGAGAATCCGTTCTTATCTCTCTTCACTTCTCTTCACCAGTTGTTCATCATCAATATTGTTGTTTAGTGAAAGAACGTTGTTCAATGAAAAAGGAAAGTGTGAAAGTGAAAACTGAAGTCAAAGGGGAAAGCTGAAAAAGATAAATATTTTATGATTTATTAATGTTTTTTTTTGGCCAATAAAAATGGGAGGGAGAGTTAAAAATATTGGAGGGAATAGAATACTTTAGTGAAATTTTTTAAGGCAACACTTATAAGGTGTTGTTTTTTCAATTATACAAAAAGTACATTTTAGAAGTGTGGCCATATATGTGAATAGGTGTTGCCAATTATATCATATTGTAACAACACTTATAAAGTGTAGCTTATATCATTAAAGAGTACACTTTTGAAGTGTTGCCAATATTATTGTAGCTAAAAGTTAAAAAATTTGGCTACGCTTTAAAAGCGTTCCCAAAACTAATTTAGACAACACTTTACAAGCGTAGTCCAGAATTAGTGTTGCTGTAGACCTAAAATGGTGTAGTGCAATGAGTATGAGGAAGCATGTGTGCATAAAACATTTATAGGAGTAGTTCATGTTTTCTTATGTTACTTTGAATGCATAATTGTATAAAGTTAGTGTTTCCTTATAATTTGGTGCATTGACTATCATGTTGTATAAATGTTGAATGTTGTGAGTATCTAATTGGGCAATTGAATCCTTGAAAGTGTCATAAGTGTCATTCGAGGATGAATGTTCCCAAGTGGGGGATAATGTAACAACCCTCAAAATGAACTAGGATAATCTAGAGCCTCACATGTGTGCTATGAGTTGATAACTTGTTAATAAGGGGTTTCACAACTTGTAATAGTTGGTTTGAAAAGGTTTAAAGTCAAACCTCAAAGGATGACCAGGACGTCTAGAAACTGGTTGTTTGTACGCTAGTGTGCCTTTGTATGTTTGCCTTATTTTGAAGTGTTATTTGGAGTGTAAAATGATAGGAGGGTACCCTAGTAGGTATATGGTCGTGTTTAGGGTTGAAACATCCGTCTACGACTCTCCAAGGACCACCCTAAGGGTCCTTGAGAAGGACTCAAACATGGCTAAAAGTTGCCAAGGCAGCCTTGAACCACGATGCAAACGACACCCAGTGGACTGATTGATGCCCCGTCAAAAGGGGGCATGGATCCACACTTAGTAGTGGGAGATTATTCCCCAAATGAGGGATCCTCAGTCACAAATGACGGAGCAAGAGGACGACTCGTCAACCAGACGACGCCCCATCGTTAGCAACTGTCAAATGCACCTGCAACTCACTGTTAACACACTGCCAGCTCACTTACCAATTCACCCCACATTCTAATAAATTGATGGATGGTTATTTTGGGTTATTTGTGTATTTTAAGTAGTTAAAACCTTGAAACCCTAAATTAGAATTCATACTTCAAGTCAAACCTTTTCCTCTCAAATTGGACTCTCAAAACCTCTATTGGAGACCAAGATAGTGATCAAGCTACCAGATGAATTTCCAAGTGCTTTCTTCTCAAAATTTCGTGGTTTTTCTTCTATTAAGGTATGGTAACTCTTGATCCTTATATAACCTTTCATCTAAGGAGTTCTATCAAAGATTTTTGAATGTGTTTCTAAGATCAAAATTCTCAATTTTCAATCCAAGCATGGGTTCCTTGTCAAATGATGTTCTAAGTCATTTTGATGATGAATACATGATGAATTAGTGTGTTTATGATAATATCCTATGGGATTTATGAAAGAACCCATGATCTCCCTAGTCTATCAATTTAGCCTATAAAGTGGGTCTTGTGATCTTTATTAGATATTAATTGAATTATCTGAGTTTATGATGTATTGTTGAATACTATTTCTATCTACATCAATTGATAATGAATTGTAAAGGATTGATCTATGATGATCATGGTTTGGAGAGTTGGTAAGTTGACCTAATTCTTGGTCTATAGTATTGGAATTGATGTTGTGTGGTATGATCCACTTATGATGGCGGTGTTTACATTATTGTCTATCTATACATTTGTGATCATAGCCTTGAGGGCTATAGATTTAAATTGAGTTGATATTATGATTATCATGAGTATAAAGGTGATATGTATAGTCCTCAATTCTAGTATCATGATCTTAGTGTATTGATAATGTGAAGTAGAATGTGAATGTTGATGTTAGGGCAAGGTATGGTCTACATGCTTGGTTGTGATGAGTACTATTGTAGAATGACCCTTACATATGTAAGCCTACATGAATGTGTGATCTTATGCATGTTAGGAGTTATCTTTTCACTTGTTGGATGTGATCTTGTCTCCTATGATTTAATGTGGGTGTGTTGTCTATATTCCCTAAATGATCTATGGTGAGTTGTTGATGACTTGAGGGATACATTGTATATGTGTTGTGATCCTTTGAAGGGTGGTTTCCTAAGTAACTAGGTTGTTGCTCTTATGTGATCATTATGAACAATATGAACACACACTCCATTCATAACTATGAGTATAATATGTTTAGGGTGTCTATTGAAAGGATAATTCTCATATGTACCTTTATATCTTATTATGCATGAAAAGTGTATGGCTAACGATGGATGACCATGTCTTGTCTAAAGGTGTCTTTGTGAAAGGCTTTCTCATAAATGTACACACAAACATGGAGGTATGAATGAAGGATGTTAATGATAATATAGTGAATGCAAGTCTTTTGAAAGGTTTCCTCAATTTTACTCCAAACTAGACTATGTTATGAAGGTTATGATTATGTGAAAGGACATTCTCACATAATGTTGGTTCTATGATGAAAGGTCATTCTCATCTTATAAACCGTTGAGTTATATGATTTTTGAGGAAGTAAGTCCCTAAAGACTACTATATGAACTAATGATAGGTAAAAGGCTTAAAGTTATTAATAAGGGAGTTCGAGCTTAGCACCTAGTGGATATGTATAATGAGGAAAACACCCCTCCGCTAATGCAATAGGTTGGGTCATCTACGTGATACTCATGAGATGGAAACCTCTCAGCTAATGCAATATGTTGTTTTTCTAGAAGCAATATCACTATCCCTTAACTACGTGCCCCCGTAGGTTCTACCTAGTGTATATACATAGATAGCTATTATGTAGGTTCTACCTTGGCAAGTAGAACACCTTTTTTCGGTGTGGGGTTATATGACACCGGATTCCATGTGACTCACATGGTCTATGTCAGTTACGCCTAAGTCTCCTTAATTTAAGAAATGAACTAAGATAAGATTATGAACATTAATCATGATTCCTGGAAGAAATACTTAGTGTAGGTAGGACTATGGACCCTACTTATGCAATGAACAAGTGAATTTTAGGGAAAGTTATTATTAGGTTGTTTTATGAAATAAGGACCACGGTTCATGTATGTTCATATGAAGGCATGTTGAGGTTTACTTTACTTATGTCAGGACATGAATTATGATTATGCATGTGAATTACAATTATGGCTCCTAATGGGTTTGCTTAGTATATTTGGGGGTACGAGACTGCATGTGTACATTGCACAAGTAAGCTTGTGAAGGGGTTGTGAGGGTGGTTTTCCTATGATATAAACTAAATGGGTTATGACTAAGATTTAATGAATGAAAGAGTTCTTATGTGAAGATTAATGAAGTATGTTGGTATTATGTATAATTATTAAATGTATGTGTTGCATCTTATTTAGTGTGATGTGCCTAAGTCTAGGGTGACTTCCTAGGATCACTAGGAGGTATGAGTAGTATTATGGGATGCTACTTGTACATTGCACTAGTGCGACTTGAGAGTTGTTCTAGGTGATGGTCCTTATGTGTAAATTATGTCCTATGATGTGCTTATAACTTTATGAATATATGTGGTTGTATTGATGAAGCCTAGATATGAAAGATCATCTTTGGTGACCTTAAGGTGACACATGGTACTAAGTATTACTTAAGGGTTGCTTAAGAGTAAAGGAGTTAAGATTAAAAAGGGAAGTACTATATTAGAGTTATTGAATGTTCCTTAAATGTGATAAGGGCTTCAAGTGTTGCTATGAGTGATATACATGGTTATATGATGTATGTGGGTTACATTGTGCTTAATGTATCAAATGTTTATGAGGTTTACTATAAAGACATAATTTCTAACTAAATATCCTCTTTAAAAGCATGTTTTTGCATGGTTATCATACTTAGTGCATTCTTTTACAAATACCATTCTTCTTCATCATTTTACACAAAGTGTAGGTGGTGATGTCTAGATGATCCTTCCTAGAAGAAAGAGTTTGGATAGATATTTCCCATGTTCAAGTGTGTCCTTATGATTCAAGGACCTTAATGTTAAGATGTTCTTTAAGTTCATGTAATAGTATAGATATTCTTTTATGTTGTTAAGGATCGTGTCCCTATTCTATTACGTTGGAGTTGTGTCTAAGATAGCAAGATGAGACTTAGAGTCTTAATTATGTACTTATGATTTTTAAATGGAATGGCTTTTGAGTGTTGTGTTATGCCAAGAAAAAGTTTTAAATTTTCTGCTATTTTTATGTCTATGTGATTAATGAATGCTAAAAGGTTTGTATAACACCTCCTAGAGGTCGAATACGCCGTGTGACGTCTAGTCGTTACTCCACGGTCGTTATAACTGAATAAGGTTTAGGGAAGTGTGTACAGCTCTCTATTAGCTGAAACACACAATTCATATGAACATGAGTGCATTCCTCTAAAACTCAACACTTAACTCACTCATGGTCTTCTCTAAAGCCTTTTTGGAGTCTCATGACTCTAAAGACACTTTATAAGAACTCCTCATCAATAAAGGACTGACTTAGCTTATCAATCACCTCTAGTATGAAGAGTAGTCGAATGATTCTGAGGAACACACAAGTATGAATAAATCTCTATGACATTTCTCTAATTCACGATTGAGGGTATGAAACAAAGGAAACTTTTCATAAATCTGTGTAGTCAATTATTCATAACAGTGGGGCCGTCAAAATCACAACTAAGATCCTACTTTACATGACATCACAGACACCCTAGAACAGTTGAACTATATGCTCTAATGGACGGCACTGGAGAACCATTTTTAGTCTCCAAGCCAACCCTCATTCTGGCTGACTACAAGAGGAAGAATAACTCAAGCATGCAAAATCTTAAAATTGAATTAAATTCTACAAACTACCTTTCACAATAATCATAAAAATACTTAATATGTGAACTCACAGTTTGTAAAAATAACAAGAAGAAGATATATACTAATAACTACTCAACTTTGTCTATATATGAATCAATTACTATTACAAAAAGATATCGGGACAAGACCCACAACTTCTCATAACTACTAACCGTACGGTATAGGTAATTTCCTTTAGAATATAAAAAGGCTCACAAAGCTTATGTGAATATCACATGACCTCAGCGAAATGCCTATTCATGATTCTGGTTACATATATTTTCATTATAAAATGATGATGGCCAAATGACTCAGTACGTGGAATGTAAGAACATGTAAGGGAAATTCAAATGAATTAACTTAAGGTTGATCTAGGGGAAATCAAAGAAACATAGTGCAACTCAACTTAAAGAAAATAGGGCTTAACTCAATGATCAGATATTGAAGTTAGTGAAATAAAGATCAACTCAATATTAAGATATTATACCCAGCAAAATAAAGCTCAACTTAATAATAATATATTCAATTTATTGAAATAAGGCTCAACTCAATAATAATATACTCACTCGCTCAACTTTGGATACTCAACTCCAGATAGTCAAGTCAATGTAAAGCAACAATACTGCTGCAATATATGGAAAGCTTTTCAAATAGTATAAAGCAACACAATGTATTGAGGAAGAGAATAGTTACTAAGTTTGTATGCAAGGATACACAATAAATTATTCTTGTGTATGAAAATACAAAATAAACTCTATGTATCTAAGAATACAAAATATCTCTATGAGAGTTTCTTTAACCAACAACAATCAGCATGAGTTAATGCTTCATGAACTGTCCTATACTTATCTAGAGAATAAGACCTACTATTAAAGAGATCCACTAATGTATGCTAAAAAAACATTAAGGAATACTTAGTTACATGATTTGTGGGGCTGTGAATTAACTATACTATCCCAATATTAGTGCTCAATATTTCTCTCAAAATATACTAGCTCATATATTAACAAACATAAATTTCTCTATGGTTTGATATGATTACTCACAGAAAAATTCTTTCTCTTAAAAGAGATAGTTCTCAAACTACTCAGAACTATTCTGGAAAACTCAGTTTCCTCTCATCATAAATGTGTAAATATGACATTTGGGAATACTTAGTTCACATATATCATTTTAAAGAAAATGAAATCAACTTTCCTCTTTCTGAAAATATTTTCAAAATCATATTATAATATGATTATTGATGTTTGGGGTATCATGCTACATATAACTTTATGGTATATATAGATACCACTCATACTTTGATGACATACTCGATTGTCATTCTAATCATGTTTTAGAAAACCTTTTCTCAAAACTCATCTTTACTTTCTCAAACCTCAGCTTAAGAACTCAAATGTTGGCTTTAAATAGATTTTTAAAATTTGTAACTCAAATCGTAGTGTTCATGTGGAATTATGAACATGAATGACTTTACTCAAAAATCTTAATAGTAATAATGAACCTCAGTATTAAGACCTCAAGACTCAATGATACTACTTATCTCTAAACTGCTTGACTCATAGGGTTCATGCAGAATTATGGCAATGAACAATTCAACTCAAGGGCTTCATGCGTAAAAAGTAGTAATCCCATTAGTAGGAAAAATCTCCAAAGGATTAGGAACTTAGTTCTCAAAGATATAGAACTCTAAGATACTACTCCGTTCAAATATGCTCAATGAAGTTCATGTATAATTTATGGGCATGAATGACTCGATTCTAGGGTCTACATAACAATATGAAACTCAGGTAAGCAACTCTATTCATTCTCATACTTACTTCCTCAAGACTTAGTTTAAATATATATTTGATCACAAAGGATTCACAATTGAACTCAAAGGCTTTCTTGAAGTATACTCTTAACTACCTCTTTAATTTGAATTATGAATTCAAGGGTTATGGTTAATGATATGAAGGATCTCGTGATGATAATATACACTCATGAAAACATTCTCTTAACCTGTATAAATCACTTGCTCGGGTCTTGAAACAAGTTAATATAAGTTTTGAAAGACTACTCAAAAAGAATCAACATGACTTTCTTAAATCGTTCGAAAGAACTCTCAAGATTAACTCTCAACTCTACCTTGAATTTGAATTATGAATTCGAGGTTATGATTCACGTTATTAATGATTTGTAGGTGTTTAGAAATATATTGGAGTACCTAGAATCAAAAGGGAGTGACAGTATACTTAAAAGGGGCTCAATACAGACAACCGACGGAAAAGGAGTTGGGTAAGGCTACTCTGGAACATTCGTAGTGAGGGGCGCCTGCCCCTTATTTTCAGAGGATGCTTATTGCCTCACTTCTTGTGTTCCACGCCAGCCCCTGATATCACATCTGTGGTGTGTCGTTCAACTATTCACCCAGATGATTCCGATGAATTTTTCTACTTGTTTTTTTACCTTAATTTGACTAGAATCAAATGGTTTCTTCCCCCATCACATGGACTCGATAAATCAAAATAAATACACTATAATCTTCTAAAACACTCACTTTAATCACAAAAATTCATCAAAAACCCAACAAAAAAAGATTTAGAATGAAACTTCAAGAACACTTATAAAGAACTTATATCTTGCAATCTTTATGGACGAATTCGAATATGAAATTAACATTTGGCATGTGGATGAAAATACCGAACACTATGGAAACTTACATGCCTCTTAGGGATCAAACCCTTGGGGAAAATCCGCAACGATACTCAAGAATCTTGATGAACGCTTTGATCATCTCCTCTTTTGTCCTTTCTTTCTCCTCTTTTCTTTCTTTTCTTTTCTTAACTCACAACCAAAATTAGGTTAAGAAAATTGAACCTAATCTGATTAGACCCATAAAATTTTACTAAAAATGTATTAAATCTGATTGGGTAAGGAAAAGACCAAAATCCCCCTCTTAAATTTTTTTAAACATATGAGCTCAGATATATTTTTGGATAAGTATTGAGTACCGATATGGGGATAGATTTAAATAACTCAAAGTTCTAATAAATCATGTCGCCAACGTGGGTAGAAAGGGTCATACTTTTTTATGATTCCTTATTAATATTTTAGCATAGCATAGTAGATACAATTAGTTGACGATGTCTTATACTCTGGCAAGGGATAAGATGGTTCTAGAAGTGTGGGCAAGGCGTCGTATCATCACATAGCTCATAATGTTGTTTGTTTTTAGAGAATCTCCCAAATTGAGTGATTTTGAATTTTTACATACAAACTGAGTTATTATTGTATTTACTTACATTGAGTTGTTATCTATTGTTACCTTTATATTGAACAACGTGGAGTATTTGTGAATTTAATTACCTTTGAGTATAGATGAGGTGATTATGTTTCTTCAATTGCAGCTAAAGCTTATGCGATGTTTTAAATTACCCTTTCTTGATGTAGACACAGGTGATTCGGGTCACCAACAAGTAGTTCGTTGCTACCCCTTGAAGTTCTAGAGTTTTTTGGTGAGCTTCCTTTCTTGCGGAGGATCCATTATTTATTTCTATTGTTTCAGTTTCGTTAATATGAGCAGGCGTCTTGTCCCAACATACCTCATAGTATTGAAGGCTTCATAGAAAGAAGTATCTTTCATTTCTAGTCACTAATGTTCTAGACATAAGTTGCGTCTTTTTGCAAGTAGAATGCTTCTTTAACTATTCTGAGTTTATCTATTTGAGCTACTGAGTTTAATCCTTACATTGAGGTTTATTTTTAATTGAGTATATCTCCGTAGAGAGGTTAGCCAAAGCAAGTATTCACCTTGGGAAGCATTGGTTTTGAGTGCGGGTCATGTCCAGGGTGTATGCTCAGGGCGTTATAAACTTTGTACGAGCATAGATTTCAAGAGTTCTAGGTTTTCTATGAAGTCGTGTCTGTACAGTCCTAGGTATTAGTGTGAAGAGGGCCACATCTAAGAAGGCTACGACTTTTAAGAAATATCTCACTTTTTTCATATTCTTCTCATGTGACAGAGTTCAACTTTATAAAGTTTCTTTCTTATTTGTGCTTGTGCGTACCTTTCCGATGATGCATCCATAAAGAGCTATTCGATATTTCACTGCTAGGAAGAATGTTGATCCTTTCAGGGATAGCTAATATTTGTTGGGTATCCCAGGATGAACATGTCCCCAATGCACTAAAAGTGAAACCAAAGGAGAGGTTACTAATCATGAGTTTTGAGATGATATTCGGATGTTTAGTCAAGTTGTGACAAAGCAAGTTTGGAAACAAAGAGGGAATCGACAAAATGTGGATGATATTTCAAGGACCCGTAAGTTGTTGAGGATGAATCTTTCAAATACAGTGATTCAAGAGGCAATGAGTATGTATAAAATTTTATGGAGTGTAAAAAAGAGGTGATGCATAATACAGATGATGAGTGCGTGGAAATAGTTGCATACAAAATGAAGGGTATTGCTAGGGTCTGGTACGACCAATAGAAGAAGAGTAGAGATGAGGGTGCACCAATTGCGAGTTGGGTTCTGTTCGAAGAGGCCTTCTTGGGGCGTTTCTTCACCGGTGATATGAGGGAGAAGAGGGTAAGGGAATTCCTCACTCTTTAGAAGTAATCCATGAGTGTGCATGAGTATAGCCTCAAGTTCACTAAACTCTCTAGTTATGCACCACATATTGTTGCTGATATGAGGAGTAGTATGAGCTTGTTTGTGTCCGGGTTTTCTCGTCATTCATTCAAAGAGGATAAGGGTGCGATGTTGATAGGGGACATGGACATAGAAAAACTTATAATCCATGTGCAGCAAGTTGAGGAAGATAAGGTGAGAGATAGAGAAGAGTTCAAAAATAAGAAGGCTAAGACAACAGAAAATTAGTCCGGGTAGCCGAAGATCAATGCAAACCGATAATCTTTTTATTAAAACCCATATGGACATGCTCCACTATGTACTAGAGCACCTGTACCAAAGAATTATGGTGAATTCAAGAATAAGAATTCTCAAAACTTCAGAGCTAGACCTGCACACTCAAAAGGTAGTGTGACACAAGGAGGTAATTGACTCCTGCATGTTCTTAGTGTGGTAGGAACCACAAAGGAGTTTGTTGTGATGGTTCCACTGGTTGCTTCAAGTGTGGTAAAAATGGTCACTTCATGAGAGAGTTTCGTAAAAATGTACATGGTAATGGTAATAGGGGAAATAAATCCCAATCTTCTTCAGAGGCTCCTCTAGACGAAACTACCCCTAGAAGAGTTATTTCATTAATAAGCTAAGATGCAAACCATTTGTATGCTATCCCCAATCGCATAGAGAAATAGATCTAACCTAATGTTGTCACTACTATGATGAAAGTCCTTATTTTTTATGCATATGCATTGGCACATATAGGTGAGAGTCTATATTTTGTGACTCCATATATTTCTAGGAGGTTCAATATAATTCCCGAAAAACTTCTTGAGCCCTTCAGTGTTTCCATACATGTTTGTAAGTCTATTTTAGCTGAGAGAGTTTATCGTGGTTGTACCATTTATTAATCACAAGGACATCATAGATGAATAGGTTGAGTTAGATATGGTGGTCTTTGATGTTATTCTAGCTATGGTCTTACTTCACGCTAGTTATGTCTTAGTTGATTGTAGAACTCGAGTAGTTATGTTTAGGATTTTAAAAAGGGTCTTCACGATTTTTATTATTTTTTACGCTTTAGGGGATCCTACGGCTTAGGGTTTCTTTAGGTTTAGTGCCTAGGATTTCCGATTTAGGTTTTTTTAGGGTTGGGGGGGTTTTAAGAATTTGTTTGGTTTAGTGTTTTTAGGGTTTACAATTTCTTAGGGTTTAAGGTTTGTTGGTGTTTCATAAGTCTTGGGGTTTACGGGTTTCCATAAGGTTTGGGGTTTAGTGTTTCTTAGGGTTTAGAATTAAGGGTTTTTTAGGAGTTTCAAATTTGTTATGTTTAGGCTCTTAAATGTGTTGATCTTATATGCTTATGATATGCCAACTCAAGGTTAGCATGGGGTGAGTCGTGATCTTATGTCCCGTGTTACGTTTAGGGTTTTTTAGAGCTTAGGGGTTTTAAGGAATTTTTTTCCCGGGCATAATAGTTTTAGGGGTTTTAATGGATTTTTAAAGTTAAATTTTCTTAGGGTTTAGGGTTTCTTAGTGTTTCAGATGGTTTGGGGTTTAGGGTTTAGCCCTATGGTTTAGCGTTAAGGATTTAGAGTTTCTTAGAGTATAGGATTTTGTTTTTACGATTTCTAACGGTTTGATTTTTTTAGGGTTTTTAGGATTTAGGGTTTTGGTCTTAACATTTTCTAGGGTTTTAATAGGTGTAGAGGAATTTGTAGGTTTAAGGATTTAAAGGATTTTTAGGATTTGTATGATTTTTACGATTAAAATGTTTTGAGAGCTTACGATTTTTAGGGTATAGGTTTTAGGGGATTTAAATGTTTTTTATGATTTTTTATGATTTAGGAGATTCTAGGTCTTAGGGATTCTTTGGGATTAGGGTTTAGGATTTTTGATCTAGGTGTTTTAATGGGTTAGGGGTTTTAACGAGGATTTAGGACTAGAGTTTTTTAAAGGTGTTTTTAGTGTTCAAGAATTATTAGGGTTTAGGGTTTATGATTTAGGGTTTCTTAGGGGATTCAAATTTCTTAGGTTTAGGCTTTTAAAGGTTTTTTAAGTTGCATATCTAATATGCTTATGATATGCCAACTCAAGGTTATCTTGGGGTCATTCGTGATCCTAGGTCCCGTGTTACATCAAGGGGGCAACCCTGGGGCGTAAAAAAACTCTAAATGAGTAAAGCCTCTAACTGATTAGAGATGATGGGACATGCGCCCAACTTACTCTAGCAAAACTAAAACTAAAATGCAAGACTGAATATAAAACATGTCAATCGTCCTTGAATAACAAGGACTCACCTCTGATACTGTTGAATACAGATCGAGAATCGTTCTCCGCGTGATGTAAATGTTAAGGACCTAAACCTACATTATGAGAAGATGTAGCGTAGAGTATGTGTTAGTACTTGAAAGGTACTGAGCATGCATGATAGGAAGATGATCATTATTTTTTTACGGTTTAGGAGTTCTTAAGGCTTAGGGTTTTAGATTATGAATTTTCTTAGAGTTTTTAAGCTTTGTTTTCGGGATTTTTAGTTTTAGGGTTTTAAAAGGTTTACACGTTTAGTGTTTCTTAGGACCTAGGGTTGAGAGCTTCTTAATGTTCTATAAGGCTTAGGGTTGTGGGTTTATCCCTATGGTCTAGGTTTTAAGTTTCTTAGGGGTTTGATGTTAACATTTAAGGTCTCCAAGGTTTTTTAGGTCTTTTAGATGTTAGGCACTTTAAAGTTTTTTTTAAAGATTTTTTAGGGTTAGGTTTTCTTAGTGATTTTTAGGGCTAAGGTTTTCTTATGATTTAGGGTTTCATACAATTAAGGGTTAAAAATGATTTTATGGTAAATTACAGTGTCGAGCTTACTATTTTTAGGTTTTTTTTAGGTTTGAGATTTTTAGGGGTTTTAAAAGGGATTATTTTAGAGTTTTTAGATTTAGAGTTTTTACATGGTTTTTAAGGTTTCGTAGGATTTAGTGTCTTAGAGTTCTTAGGTATAAGATTTCTCAGTGTGTAGGTTTTAGGATCTTAAGATTTATAAGGGTTCGAGGTTTAATGTTTATTAGGGAAGTGTTTCTTAGCGTATGTTAGGATTTCTAGTTGTAGGATTTAGGTTTTAGGGATTTAGATTTTTTTTTATCTTTTAGGGTTTATCCCTTACGAATATCTGAATGGGTTTAAATTATTTTGTAGGGTTTTTTATGTTAAGGATTTAGGGTTTAAGCCCTAAGGTATAGCGTTTAAAGTTTAGTGTATCAAGTTTTAGGTTAAGAGTTTTTAGGGATTAAGTTTTTTTAAGTTTTATGATTTTTTTTATTAGGGTTTTAAAACCTTTTAGGGTTTCTTTTGTGTGTTTTTTTACAAATTTGATTTTCTTAAGATTTAGGGTTATGTTGAATTTAGGGCATAGGATTTTGAGTTTAGGGTTTTATTAGGACTTAGAGTTTAAAGGGGATTTAAATTTTTTCCCGAGCATAATAGTTTAGGGGTTTTAATGAATTTTTAAAGTTTTTCCTTAAGTTTAAGGTTTACGTAGGGTTTAGGGTTTCTTGGTGTTGCATATAATTTGGAGTTTTCGTTTAACCCTACGGTAAGGTTTAAGGTTTAGAGTTTTGGATTTTAGGTTAAGAGTTTTTTACGCTTTACAATTTGATTTAGGTTTATGATTTTTATGATTAGGGTTTTTAAATGTTTTAGGTATATGATTTTTAAAATTAAGTCTTTAAATGGTTAAGTGTTTCATAGGATTTAGGATTTATGGTTTCAATTTCTTATGTTAGGCACTTAAAGGTGTTGATCTTATATGCTAATGAAGGTTATCTTGGTGTTAGTCGAGATCCTATTTCCAGTGTTACGTCAAGGGGGTAACCTCGGGGTGTGACAAAAACTATGCATGAATAAAAGCCTCTAACTAACTAGCGATGCTAGGACATTCCCCATCTAACTCTAGCAAAACTGGAACTAAAATGAAAGATTGAATATAAAACATGTCAATAATTCTCGAAGAATGAGGACTCACCACTAATATAACTAAATACGAATCGATAATCGATGTGCGGGTGACATGAATGTTGAGGACCCGAACCTACATTATGAGAAGATGTTACATAGAGTATGTGTAAGTATTTCAAAGATATTGGCATGCATGATATTATAAAGCAGGCTAAATATATATAGAGCATATCAAACAACGATATATTTTAAACATGATGAATAAGAGGTTACATATTTGGCTAAGGATTTTTATAGGTGTTAGAGCTTAAGTTATTCTAGGATTTGTTTAGGTTAAGATTTTTTTTTTACTTACAAATTTTATCAAATTTTTATGATCATTATTGTTTTTACGGTTTAGGAGTTCATAGGGCTTAGGACTTAGGGTTATAATTTATGATTTTTTAAAGGTTTTTATGGTTGGTTTTGGGAGTTTTTAGTTTTAGTGTTTTTATAGGTTTACAATGTTTATTGTTTCTTAGGATTTAGGGTTAAGAGCTTCTTAAAGTGCTATAAGGCTAAGGGTTGGGGGTTTATCCTTAAGATTTAGGTTTTAAGTTTCTCAGGGTTGGATGTTAACATTTAAGGTCTTTGAGGTTTTTTGGGTCTTTTAGGGTTTAGGAGTTAGGGTTTAGGGTTTATTATTTTAGGTTTAGGGTTGTTTAGGGTCTAGGTTTGTTAGGTTAAAAATTTTTTAGTGGCCTTTTAGGTTTAGAGTTTTTAATTATTATTTTTAATTGATTTTAGGGTTTAGGGTTTCTTAGTGTTATTTTAGGTTTAGGATTTGCGTTTTGGCTTATGATTTGTAAGGGTTAACGATTTAGCCTTTCTTAGGCTTTAGGATTCAGGATTTTGAGCTTGGGATTTAGGGTTCCTCAGGTTTTAGGGGCTTTAATATTTTTTTAAAAGTTTTTTTAGGGTTTAGGTTGTCTTATGATTTTGGTTTTCATAGGATTAAGGGTGTTTTAAAATTGATTTTATGGTAAATTATGGTGTAGCGCTTACTATTTTTTAGGTTTGAGATTTTTAGGGGTTTTAAAAGGTTTTTTTTTAGAGTTTTTAGATTTAGAGCATTTACATGATTTTTAAGGTTTCGTAGGATTTCATGTCTTAGGGTTTCTTACGTATAAGGTTTCCCAGGGTTTAGGTTTTAGTATCTATATTTATAAGGTTTTAAGGTTTAATGTTTAAAGTTTATTAGGAAAGTGTTTCTTAGCATAAGATAGGATTTCTTGGTTTAGGTTTTAGGTGTTAGGAATATAGATTATTTTTTTTTGCATTTTTTAGGGTTTATCGCTTATGATTTTCTTAATGGGTTTAAATGATTTTTACATTTTTTTTATGTTAAGGATTTTGGGTTTAAGCCCTAAGGTATAGGGTTTAAAGTTTAGTGTTTCAAATTTTAGGTTAAAAGTTTTTAGGGTTTACATTTTTTTAGGTTTATGATTTTTATCATTAGGGTTTTAAAATCTTTTAGGGTTTCTTTGATTATTTTTACAAATTTGGATTTCTTAAGACTTACAGTTATGTTGGATTTAGGGCATAGGATTTAAGTTTAGGGTTTTTGAGGGATTCGGGTTATAAAGGGATTTGATTTTTTTCCCGAGCATAACAGTTTAAGGGCTTTAATGGATTTTTAAAGTTAACTTTTCTTAGGTTTTATTAGGTTTTAGGGTTTCTTAGTGTTCCATATAATTTACGGTTTTGGATTTAGCCCTATGGTAAGGTTTAAGGTTTAGAGTTTTGGATTTTAGGTTAAGAGTTTTTTACGCTTTAAGATTTTATTTAGGTTTATGATTTTTATGATTAGGATTTTTAAATGTCTTAGGCTTATGATTTTTATGATTAATTTTTTAAATGTTTTAGCGTTTCTTAGGGTTTAGGATTTAGAGTTTCAATTTCTTATGTTTAGGTTCTTAAAGGTGTTGATCTTATATGTTTATGAAGGTTATCTTGGGGTTAGTTGTAATCCTATGTACAATGTTACGTCAAGGGGGTAACCTCGGGGCGTGTAACTAGAGATGTTGGAACATTCCCCCAGCTAACTCTAGCAAAACAGAAAGTAAAATGAAAGATTCCTTATAAAACATGTCAATCATCCTCAGAGAACGAGGACTCCCCACTAACATTACTGAATACGGATCAAGAACTAATGTCCGCGTGACCTGAATGCTGACGACCTTAACCTAGATTATGAAAAGTTGTAACGTAGAGTATGTGTCAGTACTTGAAAGATATTGGAATGCCTGATATTTGGTTAAGAATATTTAGGTTATGGTTTAGAGCTTAAGTTTTTGTAGGATTTTTTTAGGTTAAGGTTTTTTTTACTTTACTTTTATCGATTTTTTATGATCATTATTGTTTTTGGTTTAGGAGTTCTTAGGGCTTAGGACTTAGGGTTATAGATTATGATTTTTCTTAGGGTTTTTAAGGTTTGTTTTGGGAATTTTTAGTTTTAGTTATTTTAAAGGTTTGCAGTTTTTAGTGTTTCTTTTTATTTAAGTTTAAGAGCTTCTTAAAGTTCTACAAGACTTAGGATTGGGGGTTTATCCCTATGTTTTAGGTTTTAGGTTTCTTAGTGTTTGATGTTAACATTTAAGGTCTCCGAGGTTTTTTGGGTCTTTTAGATGTTAGGCACTTTAAAGTTTTTTTAAAAGATTTTTTAGGGTTTAGGTTTTCTTAGTGATTTTTAGGGCTTAGGTTTTCTTATGATTTAGGGTTTCATACGATTAAGGGTTAAAAATGATTTTATGGTAAATTACGGTGTCGAGCGTACTATTTTTTAGGTTTTTTTAGGTTTGAGATTTTTAGGGGTTTTAAAATGGATTATTTTAGAGTTTTTAGATTTAGAGTTTTTACATGGTTTTTAAGGTTTCGTAGGATTTAGTGTATTATAGTTCTTAGGTATAAAGTTTCTCAGGGTGTAGGTTTTAGGATCTTAAGATTTATAAGGGTTCAACGTTTAATGTTTATTAGGGAAGTGTTTCTTAGCGTATGTTAGGATTTCTTGTTGTAGGATTTAGGTTTTAGGGATTTAGTTTTTTTTTTAATCTTTTAGGGTTTATCGCTTACGATTTTCTTAATGGGTTTAAATTATTTTGTAGGGTATTTTTTATGTTAAGGATTTAGGATTTAAGCCCTAAGGTATAACGTTTAAAGTTTAGTGTATCAAATTTTAGGTTAAGGTTTTTTTGGGATTACGCTTTTTTAAGTTTTATGATTTTTTTTATTAGGGTTTTAAAACCTTTTAGTTTTTGTTCTTTTTTTTACAAATTTGATGTTCTTAAGATTTAGGGTTATGTTGAATTTAGGGCATAGGATTTTGAGTTTAGTGTTTTATTAGGACTTAGAATTTAAAGGGGATTTAAATTTTTCGCGAGCATAATAGTTTAGGGGTTTTGATGAAATTTTAAAGTTTTTTCTTATGTTTAAGGTTTACGTAGGGTTTAGGTTTTCTTGGTGTTACATATAATTTGGAGTTTTGGTTTAACCCTACAGTAAGGTTTAAGGTTTAGAGTTTTGGATTTTAGGTTAAGAGTGTTTTACGCTTTACCATTTGATTTAGGTTTATGATTTTTATGATTAGGGTTTTTAAATGTTTTAGGTATATGATTTTTAAAATTAAGTTTTTAAATGGTTAAGTGTTTCTTAGGATTTAGGATTTAGGGTTTCAATTTCTTATATTTAGGCTGTTAAAGGTGTTGATCTTATATGCTTATGAAGGTTATCTTGGTGTTAGTCGAGATCCTATTTCCAGTGTTACGCCAAGTGGGTAACCTCGGGGCGTGACAAAGATTATGCATGAATAAAAGCCTCTAACTAACTAGCGATGCTAGGACATTCCCCCATCTAACTCTAGCAAAACTGGAACTAAAATGAAAGATTGAATATAAAATATGTCAATAATCCTCGAAGAACGAGGGCTCACCACTAATATAACTAAATACGAATCGATAACCGATGTGCGCGTGACATGAATGTTGAGGACCCGAACCTACATTATGAGAAGATGTTACGTAGAGTATGTGTCAGTATTTCAAAGATAATGCAATGCATGATAGTATAAAGCAGACCAAATATATATAGAGCATATCAAACAACGATATATTTTAAACATGATGAATAGGAGGTTACATATTTGGTTAAGGATTTTTATAGGTGTTAGAGCTTAAGTTATTTTAGGATTTTTTTAAGTTAAGATTTTTTTTTACTAACAACTTTTATCAAATTTTTATGATCATTATTGCCTTACGGTTTAGGAGTTCATAGTTCTTAGGACTTAGGGTTATAATTTATGATTGTTTTAGGGTTTTTATGGTTGGTTTTGGGAGTTTTTAGTTTTAGTGTTTTTATAGGTTTACAATGTTTATTGTTTCTTAGGATTTAGGGTTAAGAGCTTCTTAAAGTTCTATAAGGCTAAGGGTTGGGGGTTTATCCCTAAGATTTAGGTTTTAAGTTTCTCAGGGTTGGATGTTAACGTTTAAGGTCTTTGAGGTTTTTTGGGTCTTTTAGGGTTTAGGAGTTAGGGTTTAGGGTTTATTATTTTAGGTTTAGGGTTGTTTAGGGTCTAGGTTTGTTAGCTTTAAAATTTTTAGTGGCCTTTTAGGTTTAGAATTTTTAATTATTATTTTTAATTGATTTTAGGGTTTAGGGTTTCTTAGTGTTATTTTAGGTTTAGGATTTGTGTTTTGGCTTATGATTTGTAAGGGTTAACGATTTAGCCTTTCTTAGGCTTTAGGGTTCAGGATTTTGAGCTTGGGCTTTAGGGTTCCTCAGGTTTTAGGGGCTTTAATTTTTTTTTAAAAGGTTTTTTAGGGTTTAGGTTGTCTTATGATTTAGGGTTTCATAGGATTAAGTTTTTTTTTTTTAAATTGATTTTATGGTAAATTATGGTGTAGCGCTTACTATTTTTTAGGTTTGAGATTTTTAGGGGTTTTAAAAGTTTTTTTTTAGAGTTTTTAGATTTAGAGCATTTACATGATTTTTAAGGTTTCGTAGGATTTCATGTCTTAGGGTTTCGTAGGTATAAGGTTTCCCAGGGTTTAGGTTTTAAAATCTTTATATTTATAAGGGTTTAAGTTTATTAGGAAAGTGTTTCTTAGCGTATGTTAGGATTTCTTGGTTTAGGTTTTAGGTTTTATGAATGTAGATTTTTTTTTTGCATTTTTTAGGGTTTATCACTTACGATTTTATTAATGGGTTTAAATGATTTTTACGTTTTTTTTTATGTTAAGGATTTTGGGTTTAAGCCCTAAGGTATAGGGTTTAAAGTTTAGTGTTTCGAATTTTAGGTTAAGAGTTTTTAGGGTTTACGTTTTTCTAGATTTATGATTTTTATGATTAGGGTTTTAAAATCTTTTAGGGTTTCTTTCATTTTTTTTTACAAATTTGGATTTCTTAAGTTTTACGGTTATGTTGGATTTAGGGCATAGGATTTTATGTTTAGGGTTTTTGAGGGCTTTGGGTTATAAAGGGATTTAAATTTTTTTCCGAGCATAACAGTTTTAAGGGTTTTAATGGATTTTTGTAGTTAACTTTTCTTAGGTTTTATTAGGGTTTAGTGTTTCTTAATGTTCCATATAATTTGCGGTTTTGGATTTAGCAGTATGGGTTAATATTTAGAGTTTTGGATTTTAGTTTAAGAGATTTTTACGCTTTACGATTTTATTAAGGTTTATGATTTTTATGATTAGGATTTATAAACGTTTTAGGATTATGATTTTTATGATTAAGTTTTTAATCGTTTTAGCGTTTCTTAGGGTTTAGGTTTTAGAGTTTCAATTTCTTATGTTTAGGCTCTTAAAGGTGTTGATCTTATATGTTTATGAAGGTTATTTTTTGGTTAGTCGTGATCCAATCTACAATGTTACGTCAAAGGGGTAATCTCGGGGCGTGTAACTAGAGATGCTGGAACATTCCCCCAGCTAACTCTAGCAAAACTGAAAGTAAAATGAAAGATTCATTATAAAACATGTCAATCATCCTCGGAGAACGAGGACTCACCATTGACATTGATGAATATGGATCAAGAACTAATGCCTGCGTGACCTGAATGCTGACGACATGAACCTACACTATGAAAAGTTGTAACGTAGAGTATGTGTCAGTACTTTAAAGATATTGGAATGCATGATATTTGGTTAAGGATTTTTAGGTTAGGGTTTAGAGCTTAAGTTTTTGTAGGATTTTTTAGGTTAAGGTTTTTTTTACTTATGACTTTTATCAATTTTTTATGATCATTATTGTTTTTGGTTTAGGAGTTCTTAGGGGTTAGGACTTAGGGTTTTTAAGTTTTTTTTTTCGGAATTTTTAGTTTTAGTGATTTTAAAGGTTTGCAGTGTTTAGTGTTTCTTATGATTTAAGTTTAAGAGCTTCTTAAAGTTCTATAAGGCTTAGGGATGGGGGTTTATCCCTAAATTTTAGGTTTTAAGTTTCTTAGTGTTTCATGTAAACATTTAAGGTCTCCGGTGTTTTTTTGGTCTTTTAGGTTTTAGGCACTTAAATTTTTATTTTTATAGATTTTTTAAGGTTTAGGTTTTCTTAGTGATTTTTAGGGCTTAGGTTCTCTTATGATTTAGTGTTTCATAGGATTAAGGGTTAAAAATGAATTTATGATAAATTACGGTGTCGAGCTTACTATTTTTTATGTTTTTTTAGGTTTGAGATTTTAGGGGTTTTAAAAGGGATTATTTTAGAGTTTTTAGATTTATAGTTTTTACATGGGTTTTAAGGTTTCTTAAGATTTAGTGTCTTAGAGTTTCTTAGGTATAAGGTTTCTCAGGGTGTAGGTTTTAGGATCTTAAGATTTATAACGGTTCAAGGTTTAATGTTTATTAGTGAAGTATTTCTTAGCGTATGTTAGGATTTCTTGTTGTAGGATTTAGATTTTAGGAATTTAGATTTTTATTTTTTTAATCTTTTAGGGTTTATCGCTTACGATTTTCTTAATGGGTTTAAATTATTTTGTAGGGTTTTTTTATGTTAAAGATTTAGGGTTTAAGCCCTAAGGTATAACGTTTAAAGTTTAGTGTATCAAATGTTAGGTTAAGAGTTTTTAGGGATTACGCTTTTTTAAGTTTTATGATTTTATGATTAGGGTTTCAAAACCTTTTAGGGTTTCTTTTCTTTTTTTTTTTTTTACAAATTTGATTTTCTTAAGATTTAGGGTTATGTTGAATTTAGGGCATAGGATTTTGAGTTTAGGGTTTTATTAGGACTTAGAGTTTAAAGGGGATTTTAATTTTTTCCCGAGCATAATAATTTTAAGGGTTTTAATGAATTTTTAAAGTTTTTTCTTAAGTTTAAGGTTTTCTTAGTTATGCATATAATTTGGAGTTTTGGGGTTAGCCCTACGGTAAGGTTTAAGGTTTAGAGTTTTGTATTTTAGGTTAAGAGTTTTATACGCTTTTAAATTTGATTTAGGTTTATGATTTTTATGATTAGGGTTTTAAAATGTTTTAGGTATATGATTTTTCAAATTAATTTTTTAAATGATTTAGTTTTTCTTAGGGTTTAGGATTTAGGGTTTCAATTTCTTATGTTTAGCCTCTTAAAGGTGATGATCTTATATGCTTGTGAAGGTTATCTTGGGGTTAGTCGTGATCCTATGACCAATGTTACGTCAAGGGGGTAACCTCAGGGCTTGACAAAAACTATGCATGAAGAAAAGCCTAAACTAACTAGAGATGCTGGAACATTCCCCCAGCTAACTCTAGAAAAACTGGAACTAAAATGAAAGATAGAATATAAAACATGTCAATCATCCTCGAAGAATGAGGACTCACCACTGATATTGTTGATTACGGATCGATAACTGATGTCCGCGTGACATGAATGCTGAGGACCCGAACCTACATTATGAGAAGATGTTACGTAGAGTATGTGTTAGTATTTGAAAGATATTGGCATGCATGATATTATAAAGCAGACCAAATATATATAACTGAATAGAGCATATCAAACAATGATATATTTTGAACATGATGAATAAGAGGTTAGGTATTTGGTTAAGGATTTTTATAGGGTTTAGAGCTTAAGTTATTCTAGGATTTTTTTAGGTTAAGATTTTTTTTACTTACAACTTTTATCGATTTTTTATGATCATTATTGTTTTTACGGTTTAGGAGTTCTTAGGGCTTAGGACTTAGGGTTATAATTTATGATTTTTTTAGGGTTTTTATGGTTTGTTTTGGGAATTTTTAGTGTTAGTGTTTTTATAGGTTTACAATGTTTAGTGTTTCTTAGGATTTAGGGTTAAGAGCTTCTTAAAGTTCTATAAGGCTAAGGGTTGGGGGTTTATCCCTAATATTTGGGTTTTATGTTTCTTAGGGTTGGATGTTAACATTTAAGGTGTCTGAGTTTTTTGGGTCTTTTAGGATTTAGGAGTTAGGGTTTAGGGTTTATTATTTTAGGATTAGGGTTGTTTAGGGTCTAGGTTTGTTAGGTTTAAAAAATTTTAGTGGCCTTTTAGGTTTAATATTTTTAATTATTATTTTTAATTGATTTTAGGGTTTAGGGTTTCTTAGTGTTATTTTAGGTTTACGATTTAAGTTTTGGCTTATGATTTGTAAGGGTTAATGATTTACCCTTTCTTGGGTTTTAGGGTTTAGGATTTTGAGCTTGGGATTTAGGGTTCCTCAGGTTTTTAGGGTTTAGGTTTTCTTGATAATTTTTAGGGTTTAGGTTGTCTTAAGTTTTTTTTTAAAAATGATTTTATGGTAAATTATGGTGTAGCGACTACTATTTTTTAGGTTTGAGATTTTTAGGGGTTTTAAAAGGGATTTTTTTAGAGTTTTTAGATTTAGAGCATTTACATGATTTTTAAGGGGTTTATGATTTTTATGATAAGGGTTTTGAAATCTTTTAGGGTTTCTTTTATTTTTTTTACAAATTTGGATTTCTTAAGATTTAGGGTTATGTTGGATTTAGGGCATAGGATTTTAAGTTTAGGGTTTTTGAGGGCTTTGGGTCATAAAGGGATTTAAATTTTTTCCCGAGCATAATAGTTTTAAGGGTTTTAATGGATTTTTAAAGTTAACTATTCTTAGGTTTTATTAGGGTTTAGGGTTTCTTAGTGTTCCATATAATTTGCGGTTTTGAATTTAGCCCTATGGTAAGGTTTTTAGAGTTTTGGATTGAAGGTTAAGAGTTTTTTACGCTTCGCGATTTTATTTAGGTTTATGATTTTTATGATTAGGATTTTTGTTACATCCGGGTTTACCCCCTAGATGTAACCGTCGTCGTCGTCCTCTTTGAGGACTGAGACAAGCCTCTTAGTCTTACATCATTGCATTCATCCATTAAAAATACGGAAGAATTAAAACTTTTTCAACTAAATCTAATCGGAGGTTTACATCGACCTCTGCATACACATAGTCATAATGATATCGAGTATACATAGACTCGTTCGCATAAGAAGATTACATAGTCTTCTACTTTTATTTCACACACTTATATAATAAGGAAATAGAGTCATAAATCTGTCTCATCTCATAAACCATCTAAATGACAATAACAACATTGGGCATAGCCCTACATCAATAAAAGTAAGCCACATATAGGCTTTATACAACTTTGTCTCAAATAGGAAATAGAGTCAATAAAAAAGTTGTAGCAACTAAATAACTTTGTAAAGAGAATATTGGCATCGTCCTCGGGAAAATGAGGACCTACCACTTGGATGATAGAATATCCAAGTCTTCCTTCAAAATCACCTCAAACCAACTTCAACGACCGGAACCTAAAATGTTTGGGAAAAAGGGAGAAAATGAGATTAGTACGCCACATGTACTAAGTATGAGACCATATGCACAAATACCAACAAAATATGCTAAAAAGGGACATTTAATGAAATCATGTCATTTAAACCAATCCTTTAAACATACTACACAAGTTAATTATATCATATGCATATCATCCTATCTAAACCCATAATCTCATATAACTCTATCATCAAGTAATAACATCACAACATGAATAAGATTATATCATGTAAATAGCAAAGCAAATCAACCAACTATAATCCTTAAGAAGCCACAAGTGCAATAACCAAGCAAAGCCCCATAACCCTACCTAATCAAGTAACCTACCAAAGATCATAATTAGAAATTCACTTCACATAGCATAGTCTTCCATCTCATATGGTATTCTTTCTTTAACAATGATAATCAATTTCATATTCATGAGCATCCTATTCAACATATAAAGTCATTTAGATTATATCATCATTCATATACATAATATTAACTCCTCAAGTTCCTATCAAGGCAAACTAGTGCAAGGCATAGGTAGAGTCCCATACCCCTACCTAGGCTAAAGTCAAACCCCTCAAGTTATTTTAATGAGTCTATACTCCATTCATTCATTTTAGTTTATGGAACTCTTGCCTCAACCGACATAGACCACATGAGCTAATGTGGAATCCGGTTTCAGGAAACCTTACACCGATGGAAGTTGGTCTACCGGCCAAGGTAGAACCTAACATAAACTTAGCTATGTAGGTGGATCCACTAGCTAGTATCCTATGGTGGCAACATAGTTCAAGAACTAAGAGGTAGATATCCCTATTCATACCATGTGGTAATTGGGCCGCTCCTCATAGGAATCCCTTAGATGACATACCCCATAAGCAAGGGAGTTAACATCACACGGGCAACTTTAGGATGAATCTTTCCTTTTATGAACAAGTCATCACCTCCCATTGTCAAGTTCACTCGGTGCTAAACAAAATTCCCTTTTTATAGGATGTATTTATAGCCTTATTACCATCATACACTTAGTTAGGTCATAGGGTCTAGCCCTTGTATATTCATTATAATATCTCAATAAGAATTGTATGAGAAATAGTCCTTTCATTCACAATTCATATAAGTGAGGTCAACCCTTTGCATGTCACATCATAATAGGGTGCATAATTACATGTTATCATTCTTATGGCATGCACACCCTAAGGAACCTCACAACCAAAGCATAAGACATTTTAATTCAATCATCATACCATCCTATCACTCTAAACAAGGTATACTTCAACACAACATCATGACTTGATGATAATTAACCACAATTGAAGTGAGAATTAGGATAGACAAGACTTACCAACACTCCTCCATAGTTCATCATAAAGGTCCTTACCATCAACCCATAAATCAACCCAATTTAATTCATCACACCAATGTAATCCAATAACCAACATGATAATGAATTTAGAAGAATCACTGCACCATAATTCAATACTAAATAAAAGCTTGAAAACATGATATCTAAGTCTATCTTCTTAACCTAGATCAATACTCATGGACTAGCATTAAGGACTTCAATTCATCACTATAGATTCATGATCAATGTAATAACAATCATTAAGAATGATCTAACCAATAATAAAATCAATTGCATCAAACCCAACATAATTCATATCAACATCATGCCTAGGGTTAAGGGTTAACGGTCATAATCTACAATCTAGACCAAACCATCTCAATTCATCCCAGTTAAGTTACATTACATGATAATCTACTTATTGTACCCTTAAGAAAGTATAAACAACTCAATTCATAACATCAATTTCGTAATTGAATGAAACCCACTTAAAAACTCAACTTTTTGGAAAACCTTTGGAGGAGCCCTTTGAGGAAAGAAGTCTCAAAGGTGAATTAGATCCTATACCTTAAGATTTTGATGAAGATTAAAGATGAGTTCGCCCTTAATCAGCGCCCAATTCAACTCCCAAGCTAAGCTTCTATGGTGTCTTCCAAAAGAGAGAGAAAGTAGAGAGAAGGAAGAGAGTTTATTTTGATTGTTGTGTTTAGGCTAATGAGAGTTGGGATATTTATATGAGGGGTTAAATTACTTAATTAGACTTTCTAATCCCCAACTAACCACCAAAATTAATTAATTAATTAATAGAGGTCATTTTAAAAATCTTGACAGTAAGTTGGGCCGTCACAGACGAGACCTCAACCACGGTCCATCTGTGAGTCGACGCCCAATCATTCCCTCCTCCGTCGCCTGGAACAGTGGCTATTTAATCAAGGTATTTCTTGAAGATTTCGAAGTGTGGTACGATGGTGGCCTCGACGCCCTGTCGAGCCACTCACGCCCCGTCAACAGTTCCGTCGATGCACACTGCCAGGTAGTGTTGCATCCAAACTACAATGGTCCTCCTCAAGGGCCCTTGGTTGGTCCTTGGGGAGTCGTACCCGTATATTTCAACCATGAAACATCCCTATCACGTGTTACACCTATTTCTACCAACTTTCGTTCGATTCCAACTCTTAAAACTAGTCAAACGGCTAAGACACACTAGCCCTCTTATGAACCAACTTTCCGAACGTTATGGATGTTCTTGAATATTTTGGTTCTTAAACACCTTAACCACTCTATATAAACCTAATTCGACTTAGAATAGTGATTAGACCTCACGGAACCTAGGTTAGGTTTTACAACATGCCTTGGGATTTTGAAATGTTACAATTTTTAAATGTTTTAGGCTTATAATTTTATGATTAAGTTTTAAATGTTTTAGCGTTTCTTAGGATTTAGGATTTAGAGTTTCAATATTTTATGTTTAGGCTCTTAAAAGTGTTGATCTTATATGTTTATGAAGGTTATCTTGGGGTTAGCCGTGATCCTATGTACAGTGTTACGTCAAGGGGGTAACCTCGGGGCGTGTAACTAGGGATGCTGGAACATTCCTCCGGCTAACTCTATCAAATCTAAAAGTAAGATGGAAGATTCATTATAAAATATGTCAATCATCCTCGGAGAACGAGGACTCACCACTGACATTGTTGAATACGGATCGAGAACTAATTTCTGCGTGACCTGAATGCTAACGACTAGAACCTACATTATGAAAAGTTGTAACGTAGAGTATGTGTCAGTACTTGCAAGATTTTGTAATGCATGATATTTAGTTAAGGATTTTTAGGTTAGGGTTTAGAGCTTAAGTTTTTGTAGGATTTTTTTAGGTTAAGGTTTTTTTTACTTACGACTTTGATCGATTTTTTATGATCATTATTGTTTTTGGTTTAGGAGTTATTAGGTCTTAAGACTTAGGGTTATGGATTATTATTTTTTAGGGTTTCAAGGATTGTTTTCAGAATTTTTAGTTTTAGTGATTTTAAAGGTTTGCAGTGTTTAGTGTTTCTTAGGATTTAGGTTTAAGATCTTCTTAATGTTCTATAAGGATTAGGGTTGGGGTTTTATCCCTAAGTTTTTGGTTTTAAGTTTCTTTGTGTTTGATGTTAACATTTAAGGTCTCTAAGTTTTTTTGGGTCTTTTAGGTTTTAGGCACTTTAAAGTTTTTTTTAGATTTTTTAGGGTTTAGGTTTCCTTAGTGATTTTTAGGGATTAGGTTTTCTAATGATTTTGGGTTTCATACGATTAAGGGCTAAAAATGATTTTATGGTAAATTACAATGTCGAGCTTACTATTTTTTAGATTTTTTTAGGTTTGATGGTTTCAAAAGGGATTATTTTAGAGTTTTTAGATTTAGAGTTTTTACATGGATTTTATGGTTTCGTAGGATTTAGTGTCTTAGAGTTTCTTAGGCATAAGGTTTCTCAGGGTTAAGGTTTTAGGATCTTAAGATTTATAAGGGTTCAAGGTTTAATGTTTATTAGTGAAGTGTTTCTTAGCATATGTTAGGATTTCTTGTTGTAGGATTTAGGTTTTAGGAATTTAGATTTTTATTTTTTTTATATTTTAGGGTTTATAGCTTACAATTTTCTTAATGGGTTTAAATTTGTCACGCCTCAAATCCCATTAAGGCGGACAGGCACCCGATGCTCTAAGGGCTCGAGAGAACCAACCTGAAATATGTTCTTACTATGCATATAACAATAGCATTCGTGACAAGTTCACAAAGGACGCAGTGATAAAAAAACATAAGTAGACCCAAAAAGTTATATTTAATACTTGGCCGTTGAGGCCACAACTCCTTAAGACACAACTGAACCATGTACATACGTCTACAAAGCCTCTAAAAAGATAGAAGACCTAGAGTAGGTCGGCACAGACTCTGCCTTAACCTTAACTATGATACAATACCAAAATGAATTTACCAAGGACTCAGTAAAGCTCTGAATCAACCTGGAGCTCACCAAAAGTATCTGAGTGTCGTATGCTCCTACTAAGGAGGTCTACTAGATGGAGTACCTGTTCCTGCAGCTTGAAATGCAGCGTCCCCAGCGAGGGACACCAGTACGAAAAACTGCACTTAATATGTAAGGCAATATAGCATATGTATTACGAGGACTCAAATGAAAATCAAGTATCAACATATGAGTGCATAAATTAGGAGAGAACACCACCTTTGCTTACTCTTGTGAGATCATGTAATTTACATTGGTTTCTTTACTTTTCTGTATGTTATAATTTTTGTAGGACATGTGATACAAATGACCAGATGATCAGTGGTAGAAGAGGATGACCCATGCTAGGCATATTAACCCCTAGGATGCGGTCCTCATAATTACACAATTTGGGATCGGCTCATGCTAGGCTCTCGGCCCTAAGCTGCCACCCTTCTATACCAATAGGGGTCGGCCCATGCTAGGATTTCGCCCCTGAGCTGCCATCCTTATGTACCAGTTGGGATCGACCCATGCTAGGCTTTCGCACCTCGTCTGCCACCCGTAATTATATAGATTTCTTCACTTAGATTCTTTAATTTTTGAGATTATTATTTATCAGTTTATAACTCTTTTGGGATTGTTCTTTGGATAATAATAACTCTTTTGAGATGTTATTTTGGTGGTCATAACCATTTTGGAGATATGGAAGTATGGACCAGTAATAGAAGACATGAAAATAACACTTCAAGGCAATAACAATGATATAAGGAGCTATGTAACATCAACACATCACTTTAAGAGATTAATGACACAATTGACTTCAAACAACAAAGAGGAGGATTCACCAGACTTGCTTTTGCAAATACCATTTCTATACCAACACATGGGTGGATAATTACACAAGTATAAAATAGTGAACATATAATGAATTAGGTCTATGCACTATGGAGAGGGGTAAATATTGTTAGCTATTTGGAGATAGTACGCTGCCACTATGTTTCCTTTTTTAGGAATAGAACCTATGAGATTCACTTCAGTGATATTGTATCAGATTTCATGCCAAAGGGATATAGAATCGAATAGCCTTACATACCTTATCCTTTGACCGATATAACTATCAGGATCTAGCCTCCCCTTTTCGGTTTTAATCTACAAATTAAGTCATGATAAACTAAAATTAGCAGTTATCACAGTGTGAGCCTCGCAAAACAATAGCTAACTTTGGCAGATAATGAAACCATCCCGCCCTTAACATAATGTGTATCACCACACCCTCATTCCATGTCCAACACATACATTATATATCATTTCCACAAGATCAACCAAGCTGCACCAACAATAATACACATAGAACAGCCCCAAATATTCTTTATCATACAACCAATTATTGAATTCACCACCCCCTTGAGTTTTTCATTACAGCATACCCCTAATTCCTCACTCAAACTCATACACAAGAAAGACAAAATAAATGGGGCAGTCACCTTACCTCAATTTCTGCAACTTTTCCTAATAACTTGAATTCTTCTACAACTTCAGCTTCCCTTCACACTTAAACCAAAGAAGAAGAAAAAGGTCTCTTAATAACTAAGGAAGTGAGCATCAATAACATATTTTTATAATTATCCATGGGAGAATTAAGCAAAATGCAAGTGTTTTCACTTACCTTGGTTTGCAAATATGAGGGGTTCTTGAAGAACCCTAGAATAACTAAAAATTGTTTTTTTAATCTTGAAGATAAAAGAGAGAGAGAGCTGGAGATAATTCTCAATGTTGTGTGTTAAAATGGGTGAATAATATATGCTCATATTAGATATATATGGAGCTTTATTTACCACAAAAATATCCTCTAGAACCTCCTTTTTTGGGGTACATTTTCAGCCAATAATTGGTCAAGTAGGTGATGCACCTGCTGATGCACATCAAGCAGCTCAAAAGGTCAAACTAGGTGATGCACCTAGTTGCTTTCACTTGGGCTTTATCTATATTGGACCTTTGCAGATTTGGCTGTTGGGCTTTCTTTCATTTTTATTTTCTTTTAATAGGTTTGCGATTCAAGCTAGCCCATTACTATAATTCTAAATCTGGTCCATCAAGCTTGGGCCCTTTAACAATATCCATATAGCTGA
Organism: Solanum sitiens; assembly: GCA_016801875.1. Taxonomy (NCBI): domain Eukaryota; kingdom Viridiplantae; phylum Streptophyta; class Magnoliopsida; order Solanales; family Solanaceae; genus Solanum; species Solanum sitiens. The sequence continues at coordinate 4,061,659 of JABWTJ010000110.1, read as the reverse complement.
AGTAGGTGATGCAGCTGCTAGCTTAATAAATGCAAGCAAGCAGCTCAATTATTTTATTCCATTTCATGAATATTACATCCTTTTGCTTCAACTTAGTACTTAAACTTTTAAATTAAGTTCAATTACCACCTTACTATCTCTAGTTTAAATACATCCGGCGGAGTCAACTTACAGTAAACACGCTGAAACGTGCATGGCATGATACATCACTTTCTGACTAGTTTAAACCAACACTAATCATATAAGAAACACGGTCCCTCACATATACCATAAGGCCAGCAGTATCACAATAATAGAACAAGCATATGCGTAAGACGAGCTATTACATCAATTTGTAGAGTTTTTTTATGTTAAGGATTTAGGGTTTAATCCCTAAGGTATTTCATTTAAAGTTTAGTGTATCAAATCTTAGGTTAAGAGTTTTTAGGAAATACGTTTTTTTAAGTTTTATGATTTTTATGATTAGGGTTTTAAAACCTTTTAGGTTTTCTTTTGTTTTTCTTTACAAATTTGATTTTCTTAAGATTTAGGGTTATGTTGAATTCAGGGCATAGGATTTTGAGTTTAGGGTTTTATTAGGACTTAGAGTTTAAAGGGGATTTAAATTTTTTCCCTAGCATAATAATTTTAGAGGTTTTCATGAATTTTTAAAGTTTTTTCTTAAGTTTAAGGTTTTCTTAGGGTTTAGGGTTTCTTAGTGTAGAATATAATTTGGAGTTTTGGGTTTAGCCCTATGATAAGGTTTAAGGTATAGAGTTTTGGATCTTAGGTTAAGAGTATTTTACGCTTTACAATTTGATTTAGGTTTATGATTTTTATGATTAGGGTTTTTAAATATTTTAGGTATATGATTTTTATGATGAGGGTTTTTAAATGTTTTAGGTATATGATTTTTAAAATTAATTTTTTAAATGGTTTAGTGTTTCTTAGGGTTTAGGCTGTAGGGTTTCAATTTCTTATGTTTAGGCTCTTAAAGGTGTTGATGTTATATGCTTATGAAGGTTATCTTGGGGTTAGTCGTGATCCTATGACCAATGTTACGTCAAGGGGATAACCTCGGGGTGTGACAAAAACTATGCATGAATAAAAGCCTAAACTAACTAGAGATGTTGGAACATTCCCCCAGCTAACTCTAGCAAAATTGAAACTAAAATGAAAGATTGAATATAAGACATGTCAATCATCCTCGAGGAACGAGGTCTCACCACTGATATTGCTAAATACGGATCGATGACCCATGTCCGCGTGACCTGAATGCTGAGGACCCGAACCTACTTTATGAGAAGATGTTATGTAGAGTATGTGTTAGTATTTCAAAGATATTGGCATGCATGATATTATAAAGCTGACCAAATATATATAACTTAATAGAGCATATTAAACAATGATATATTGTGAACATGAGGAATAAGAGGCTACATATTCGATTAAGGATTTTTAGATTAGGGTTTAGAGCTTAAGTTTTTCTAGGATTTTTTAGTTTATGATTTTTGTTTACTTACGACTTTTATCAATTTTTTATGATCATTAGTATTTTACGGTTTAGGTTTTCTTAGGGCTTAGGACTTAGGGTTTTAGATTATGATTTTTTTAGGGTTTTTAAGGTTTGTTTTCGAAATTCTTAATTTTAATATTTTAAAGGCTTTAGTCCAAAGGTTTAGGTTTTGAGTTTCTTAGGATTTGATGTTAACATTTAAGTTCTCCAAGGTTTTTTGGGTCTTTTAGGGTTTAGGATTTAGGGTTTAAAGTTTATTATTTTAGGTTTAGGTTGTTTAGGGTTTAGGTTTGTTAGGTTTAAATTTAATTAGAGGCTTTTGAGATTTAGAGTTTTTAATTTTTTTTGTTGTTTATTTTAGGGTTTAGGGTTTCTTAGTGTTATTTTAGGTTTAGGATTTGGATTTTGGTTTATGATTTTTAAGGGTATACGATTTAGCCTTTCTTAGGTTTTAGGGGGTTCCTTAGGTTTTAGGGGCCATAAAGTTTTTAATTTAGTTTTTTTAGGGTTTAGGTTTTCTTAGTTATTTTTAGGGTTTATGTTTTCTTATGATTTATGGTTTCATAGGATTAAGGATTTTTTTAAAATGATTTTATGGTAAATTACGGTGTCGTGCTTACTTTTTTTTAGGGTTTTTTTAGGTGTAAGATTTTTCGGGGTTTCAAAAGGGATTTTTTTAGAGTTTTTACATAGTTTATAAGGTTTTGTAGGATTTAGTGATTTAGGGTTTCTTAGGTATAATGTTTCTAAGGGTTTAGGTTTTAGGATCTTAATATTTACAAGGATTCAAGGTTTAAAGTTTGTTAGAAAGTGTTTCTTAACGTATGTTAGGATTTCTTGGTTTAGAGTTTAGGTTTTAGGAATTTAGATTTTAGTTTTTTTTTTTTTTTTGCATTTTTTAGGGTTCATCTCTTACAATTTTCTTAATGGATTGAAAAGATATTTTAGGGATTTTTTATGTTAAGGATAAAGGGTTTAAGCCCTAAGGTTTGGTTTTGCATTTAGTGTTTTGGATTTTAGGTTAAGAATTTTTAGGTTTCACGTTTTTTTAGATTTATGATATTTATGATTAGGGTTTTAAATCTTTTAATGTTTCTTTGTTATTTTTACAAATTTGGATTTCTTAAGATTTACGGTTATGTTGGATTTAGGGCATAGGATTTCATGTTTAGGGTTTTTTAGGGCTTAGGGTTTTAAAATTATTTAAATTTTTTACCGAGCATAACCATTTTAAGGGTCTTATTGGATTTATAAAGTAAAATTTTCTTAGGTTTTAGGTTTTCTTAGGGTTTAGGGTTTCTTAGTGTTCCATATAATTTGAGGTTTTAGGTTTATCCCTCTTGTAAGGTTTAAGAGTTTTTTACGCTTTATTATTTTATTTAGGTTTATGATTAGGATTTTTAAATGTTTTAGGTTGATGGTTTTATGATTAAGTTTTTCAATGTTTTATCATTTCTTAGGGTTTATGATCTAGGGTTTCAATTTCTTATGTTTAGACTCTTAAGGATGTTGATCTTATATGCTTATGAATGTTATCTTGGGGTTAGTCGTGATCATATGTCCAATGTTACGTCAAGGGGGTAACCTCGGGGCGTGATAAAAACTATGCATGAATAAAAAGTCTCTAAATAACTAGAGATGATGGGACATTCCCCCAGCTAGCTCTAGTAAAACTGAACTTAAATGAAAGATTAAAAATATAAAACATGTCAATCATCCTTAAAGAACGAGGACTCACCACTGATATTGCTAAATACGGATCGAGAACTGATGTCTGCGTGACCTGAACCTACATTATGAGAAGATGTAACGTAGAGTACGTGTCAGTTCTTTAAAGATATTGGCATGCATTGTATTATAAAGTTGACCAAATATGTATAACTGAATAGAGCATATTAAACAAGGATGTATTCTGAACATGATGAATAAGAGGTTAGGTATTTGGTTAATGGTTTTTTTTGTTAGGGTTTAGAGTTTTTCTAGGTAAAGAAAATATGTCTGTGATAAACTATATCATAGATAAAACCTGTAGCTGTTAAACACAAGCAATCTCATGTTTTTACTAGAGATCTTGAAAAGAGCAATCAGAAAAACATAGACAACTCCACCGATAGATATTAATATACCAGCACCCTGTAAGAACATGATAACATTAAGTGAGCTTAAGGACAATAGAGCATACCTTCATCTTTTCATGAGTTTTATTAACTATTTCACCATCCTTCTTCTTCCTCCAATGGTTACCATATTAATGGAAATCTTGTAGTACCTTCCAATCAAAAAGAAACATGGAACCACCTAAAACCAAAAATTTATATTAGTTAAAAAAAAAAAGGAAGGAAAATCACTTGGCCAGATTGCGATAAACCTGGAGTTGGAGTGGGGGTTGTTCATGTAAGATATGCTACAACTACCACTAATTTAAAGAAAACATTGATTGGATGGGACAGCAAAAACCACCTGAAATATTTAGTTGGCGTTCACAAAGCTTCCAGAACTTTTGAAGAATTGATTCATCTAGGGAGTACCCTAAAGCCTCCAGCTCTGTGGATGCAAAGGTTGCTTATCTGAACAACCACCACTGTTCTGAAATAACACAACCTAGACAAAAAAAAATCAATCAATCAAAAGAGAACATAGAAGGCACTAACAAGAGATGAGTGAACATAAAAGTTTGAAATAATAGTTACCGTGCATGAAAGTTGACTTGCACGAAGACCTGCCAAAGATTTCGTAGTCAGGAAGAACTCAAGTAGTTCAAACAAGACACTGTGCTTGGAGATAAAGGAAAATATAGTTTGTTCCAGGACGTATCCAGAGTTTACGATAAAGTGTAGGCAATAGCAAATATGCAGATGCATGTTAAGAAGAAGAAATCCAATAACCTGAATAGTAAGCCAAAGCAGTTGAATATAGGCAAGAGTACGAAAAATAATTATTCAAACTACAGTACACCCACCTTGTCATCAATACATCTACCCACCTTGTCATCAATACATCTGACGTTTTGAAAGTCTTTGTAGGATCTTTATATAAGCTTTCAATGAAAATTTGCCTAGACAATTGAAGTTCACACAACCTTTTCAAGTTAAAAAAGAAGTGAATATTCATCATTACCATCCTGCAACAAAAAAATTGCACATTTGACCAAAACACATTAGTAAAACACAGTCCCCTTCTATTTGTTAATGGCACATACCACAACTTCTTTTAATGCAGATTTAAGTTTGATAACAAGCTCATCTTCAGTCCCCTTAAATTTATTAAGGGCAAAGTCCTGCAACTCCCCACAACTCACAGTAGCACAGAAGTTCAGTGTTTTTACACAAGATCTCAGAGCTTTCTTTACACCATGCTAAGGAATGCCTTTTTCTTTAGAAGGACAGCAGATGTAAAATTCTGGAAAAGCAACAGAAAACAACTTTTAGTTAACAGTTCAAAAACATGTTACTTCATATTATCAATCCCCATTTATAGTTCTTGATCATAATAAGTTCCAAAAACGCACCTGATCTTGTCTTTTAAGTGAATCACGCTCAAGGTTCATATAAGACATAAATTTGTTAGGAAGTTGTGGATAATTCCTAATAATTGAAATGGTTATATAATGCTTAGAAATTTCAAACACGTCATGGATATGACAACATAAGCATTCAAAAAATTCAGTATCCCGGAGTAGTATGGCTGAAACCTGAAAAAGACCAATATAATTTGTCATTGACAAAGAACATTAACGAAGGAACCTATCTAAAATAATCTAAACAAATATTTAACTAGAGGGGATACTCAATGAATTGAAAAAATCAAACATAGACAATCTCATTCTGCGTATAGCTTTGAATAATGTCCCAACTGAGCAAACACATTTATCGTCTATGTTCCATGGTACACCGTACATGAAAATAATCTGACTACTCACTCTATTATCAAACTCCAAGTACAATAAAACATCTTATGTTAGAAAAATTTTAAAGATGGTAACATGATAATATACGAAAATGGCACCTCTTCTGAAATAACACAACCTAGACCTAGAAAAACAAGAAACTCAATCAATCAACAGAGAACATATAATGTACTAACAGGAGATAAGTGAACATAAAAGTTTGAAATAATGGTTACCATACATGCAAGTTGACTTGCACGAAGACCTTCTGGAGATTTCGTACTCGAGAAGAACTCAAGTAGTTCAAACAAGGCACTGCGCTTGGAGATAAAGGAATATATAGATTGTTCTAGGACATATCCATAGTTTACGATAGAGTGTAGGCAATAGCAAATTTGCAGATGCATGTTCAGAAGCAGAAATCAATAACCTGAACAGTAAGCCAAAGTAGTTGAGTATAGGCAAGACTACGAACAAGAATTATTCAAATTACATATATATACCCACCTTGTCATCAATACATCTGAAGTTCTGAAAGTCTCTGTAGGATCTTTATGCAAGCTTTCAATGAAAATTTGTCAAGACAATTGAAGTTCACATAACCTTTTCAAGTTAAAAAAGCAGTGAATATTCATCATCACCATCCTGCAACAAAAAAATTGAACATTTGACTAAAGTGCATTAATAAAACACAGTCCCCTTCTATTTGTTAATGGCACATACCACAACTTCTTTTAATGCAGATTTAAGTTTGATAACAAGCTCATCTTAAATCCCCTTAAATTTGTTAAGGGCAAAGTCCTACAACTCCCCACAACTCACAGTAGCACAGAAGTTCAGAGTTTTTAGACAAGATCTCAGAGCTTCATTTACACCATGCTTAAGGAATGCCTTTTTCTTTAGAAGGATAGCAGATGTAAAAATCTGGAAAAGCAAAAGAAAACAACTTTTAGTTAACAGTTCAAAAACATGTTACTTCATATTATCTATCCCCATTTATAGTTCATAGTAGTAAGAAGTTCCAAAAACGCACTTGATCTTGTCTTTTAAGAGAATCACGCTCAAGGTTCATATAAGTAGATGGTGAAATTTTTATTTGTCAGACATAAACTTGTGAGGAAGTTGTGGATAATTCCTCATAGTAGAAATGGTTATATCACGCTTAAAAAATTCAAACACGTCCTAGATACGAAAGCATAAGCATTCAGAAAATTCAGTATCCCGGAGTAGTATGGCTAAAATCTAAAAAAGACCAATATAATTTGTCATTGACAAAGAACACTAAAGAAGGAACCTATCTAAAATAATCTAACCAAATATTGAACTTGAGGGTATACTCAATTAATTCAAAAAAGCAAACATAGAAAATCTCATTCTGCGTACATCTTTGAATGATGTCCCTAATGAGCAAACACTGTTACCATCTATGTTCCATGGTACATGAAAATAATCTGACTGCTCACTCTATTGTCAAACTCCAATTACAATAAAACGTCTTAATGATGTTAGAAAAATGTTAAAGATGGTAACATGATAATATACGAAAATGGCACCTTTTCCACTAAATAATATTAGTAAGTAATCTAGATGTATTTGATCAACTGACCTGATTTAAGACAAACATACTGTTCAAAAAAATTGCAGCAGAAAGACGTTAAAACAAGAAAGGTCTACCAAGTTGCAGAAAGTAAAGAACCTCACCTTTTGTGCTTTGGTGTAATATTTCTTTTTATTATCACTAGCACGAACAATCTTCTACAAAACTGCCTTCCTAGTTGATGCAAAAGGTAGCTGAATTAGGTTTCTTGCATCTTCATCACTTAATTCAGCTGATAGCTCTTCTTCCAAGAGCATACACGGGATAAGTTTCAATCCTGTAAAGACATAATTTTCAAGTGAATATTTTCCTAAACCAAGGAACATACTAAGGGATCCATAATGAGAAGACCCTTCTTAAGTTTTTGTATGATAAAATAGGAATATAGTTGTCAAATCAATAAAAGTAGAAAATGCCTATAAAGGCAAGTTGTAGATATTACTAGTCTAACCAAAATCCATATAATTGTATATAACATTCATACTAACCACAGGGAAATACGAGTCAAATTAAGAAATTATACAGTAACTTATAACGTCTTCCAAACAAAGATGAGCCACTAGAAGACTAGGCTCATTGAAAGTTGTAGGGAGATACTACTCTAACCAAAACTACATACTATCTCTATGTAGCAATGTAATGTCCACTCTACTCAGATGACAACTCATTTACAGCATATCCTCGAGTCCATAAAAATAATTGAAGACTATGACAGACTTAAACTAGTAGATCTAATTTGGGATGAAAAGGGTGTGTGCTTTGTATTGGTGGGAAAAATTATGAGATCCCTGCATCATGTGTTCCTCATTTTTAAGGTACGTTATTTCTCTGTGATTGTATCACCTAGAACATTTATATCTAAGCACAAATGCCAACTTTCTTCTGATCGAGTTGGACTGCAGTGTGGTCTGTTGATTCTTATTTTGTGGCTGTTTGATGTTTATATGTTAATCTTGTGTTTCTTGTCTTATTGGTGCTTCTGTCCAGTGATTTTTAGTGTTAACGTTCACTCATACTTAGATCTTGAAAAATGTCATTGTGTTTATCCTTTAAAAATAGTGCATTTCTGAAAGCACAGGTTTAACAACATTTCTAGAGAGTCCGAGCTACTTATGATTATGGTATAGAAGAATTAGCATTGTTTGGTTGACTGAAGAAATGCAAGAATGGATGTTTGTGTGGACAAATTTGAGTACATTTAGAAATGTGTTGAATTTTTTTGGGTTATCCTTGGCATAGACAAACAGATCATGTTATTTTCATTTCTTAATTTAAGTATGTCTATTCATCAGTTTTACATGTCTTAGATGTATCGTTTTTATTTCCAGTAGCTATACCAAAACAGAGCATCACAAATGCTAAAGTGAAAAACCATGCACAGTTGCAATATTCTTTACCAATGATGATTTTAAAGGCAATAACGAAACTGCCAGTGGATATTTACAGGGATATAACTCCACTGGTGATGACTCTGAAGAATAAAAAAGTAATGAATCTGAACTCTCTAATGATTATGGAAGTGATGTTCATGCAGAACATAGGGTGGTGAGAGAAGATTTAAGGGAATATAAAAGGTCAAGGCTCCTACTAAGGAGAAACCGGATGGATTTCTTAGTGAAGATGAGTTAGATGAAGGATTCATATTGATAACGGAAGAACAAATTTGACGTACAATTTGGGAGGTGATGATGATGAGCCATATTATGACTCATGAAATGTAGATAGTTTAGATAGAGAATTTGAAGGTGAGCATGATCGTGAATCCTGATGATGGAGGAGGGCAGTTTAAGGCTAGGAAAAAGAGTAGCACGGTAGTCTATCATCCAGATTGTGAGAAAGTCATCTGGCAAGTTGGCCAAGCATTTAAATGTAAGACCCCGAAAATGATTTAGGTCAACTAGAGCCTAACGTGTTGGTAATGGTGGTCTAAGGTTCTAATGTGGTCTATTATATGGTTTAGAGGCAGTATCTAAGAGTTTAGGTGCATTCTAAGTCAAACGTTAAAGGACGACCAAGACGTTCGACGACTAAGTCACCTAAGTGTCTCCTGTGAGGGTCTATGTGTTTATGTGTAACTCATGAGGTTGTAAGGTCTTAAATGAGTCTAATATTATGTTTATAGGTAGTGTGTCAAGTTTCGTAAAGTTTGGAGGTCAAACGTCCAAGAACGTTTATGAAGTTCGAAAGATATGCCTTGTAATGACCTTGTGTGTCTAGGCATGTTTCGTCGAGTTTTACGTGTTTGTTTTGGATGAAATTCATGTGATAGGTGTTAAACTTGTATATGTTCATGTTTGGGTTGGAAACGTCAGGGCAAACATCCCCAAGGACCATCCAAGGGTCCTTGAGGAAGGACCCAAAATGGTGGCCAAAACTGCCCAAGGCAGTCCACCTACGGAAGGCAATCGACGTCCAGTGGCCTTGTCGACGCCCCATAGGTGGTGGTCATTGTTGGAGACTTAGCCTAGGAAGACAAGCTTCCATTTTCCAGGCTCTGACCAAGTCGACGGTGGACAGCACGGTCTGTAAGTGGACTGACGCCCCGTCGATGGGTTAGTCGTCTCTAAGCCTGTGCCTACGTGCAGCTCACTGTTAAGTTAAGGGGTGATGTTGTAATTTCACCCCACTTCTAAATAGATGTATTGGCGGTTTATTAAGGGTATTTTGGGTATTTTAAGAATGTATATAAGTGTTTAACACTTAGAAGATTTCATTCTTCAAAAATCAAAACCCCAAAATACCTTAGAAATTCCCCATGACTCCATTGAAGTCCAAAATCAAGTAAGAGCTTGATGTAACGTTTTGAGTGGAGATTTTTCATCAAAGTGAAGAATTATCTTCATTGAGGTATGGCTTTTGATCCTTGAAACTCGTTTCATCAAGGAGCCCAACTTTGAAATATGTTTTCAAAGTTTTCCAAAGGTGAATTGTCCAATTTCATGATTCTACCATGGGTTCTTGCATTAATGGTTTTCAAACGTCTATTATGGATTAGATTGATGTTGTATTGATGATTTTAACCTAAATTACCTATGAACCCATGAAATTAATGAACCTAAGATTTTGACTAAATTATGGGTTATTTGATATTGACTTAATGTTGATGAAGTCATGTGTAGTTTCTTATGGGCTTTCTATTGATGTAAGAATTGTATTCAATTGTTATCAAATTGGTATTGGATTGTTGAATGTATGTTGAATTGGTTTAGATTTCATTGATTTCTAAAATTGTGTATTGAATTGGTGTTCATGGACATGGGTAAGGGTCTTATGATGTTGAAGTGGGTGATTTGGTATTGGATTGAAGTGTTGATGATGAATTGGTGGTACGCTTCCCTATTTCTTCTTATTCAATGTTAATTATACTTCAATTATGTTATGATTGGTTTGGTCCACCTTTGGTGGTGGTGCTATCTCAATTGATGTGGTCTTGTCGGCGTTACTTTCTAGTACATTGATGATCATGGCCTTGTCGGCACTACTTGAACTTATATGTCTATTTGTGTAGTTGATTTGATGATGTATGATCATAGCTACCTATATGTGAAAGTAAGTGTTAGACTATTGATACTATTTAGTTAATCATGTTATGCTTTGACTATGTGTTAATTATGTAGTCTTAGAGTTGGATCATGGTTGTTCCTAATTTGGCTATATGAGTCTAAAATGGTTAAGTTGATAATGTTAAGATAATAAATAGTTTGACTAAATAAGGTAAAGGGTTATTCCTAAGTGTCTAAAGAAAATAGGCTATATGTGTTAAATGGATGTATGTTGTGTCTTGTTTAGGTAGACTTGTGTCCCTTACTTAATAATTATGTGAATATGTGATGTCTTGACTTAGGAACCTAAAGGGTCTTAGTCTTGAATAAATGAATATAGGCGAGACTTAGAATGATGATTAAAGCGTCATTTATGTGGAACCTTGAACCAAGTGGTAAGGTTATGAATCGTGAAGTAGTAAGATGTAATGGTATCCTTCATGTAATGAATGATGGAATTAAGGTTGATTGTCTGGAAAGGCATCAAATCAATCCTTAGGAAAGTCATGATGGTCTTCTTGTCTCCATAGTGAGATAGCCCTAATGGACCTTGCTTTGGTAGGGTAAATGTAATTGGGTCATGAACTTGATATGGGACCCATTTGTATGAACCTTAATTTGAATTGATCTATGAGAACTAAGGCTAGCACCGAGTGATCATGGTAAAGGGAAGTAGTTCTAGTTAAGTATGAGACTAGAATACAAAGTACGCCCTTCATAATAGTTAACCATGTGCCTACATGGGATCTCTATGTTCTACCATTGGCAAGTAGAACACCTCATTGAAGTAGGATAGAACTTCGGATTCCATGCTTTGCTACCATGTTCTATGTCGGTTATTGTCTATTCTCATCATATGGGATACCTATTAGCATTAGAGAAGTTCTATGAAGTTTAGGTGGTGGTATGGGACGCTACTTAGACATTGCACAATAGGCTTTGAAGATGTTAATCAGAGTCCCTAGGTCTTGTCTAAGATCATTATTTGAATGTCCTTTATGTGATGTATGTCTTCTAAATGAACTAATTGAACTAATGACGTAATGATAATGAGTATATAAATGAATAAATACCTAACCTAAAGTGACTTAAGGATTCCTTAGCTAAAGTGTGAAGAGGGCATAAAGGATGATCTCTTCATGCCTTATCTTTGGAAGTCATGAGAACGACTCTAGTTAGGTAATTTGCTTGATATGTTTGACATGATCTAAACCTAGGAAGTCTTATGGATTATTTAGGTAGCCTTGAAGTGAATGTATGGGCGTTCTCTTCTAGGAGTACTTCAGTAAATCTTTTTATAGCCTTGGTAGAAGAGATTGTCATATTATGTATGTCTTGTATGTTGGTGTATTGTAGGTGTGTATGTGTCTCATTATGAGTAATCTTGAGGATCGTTTAGGCACATCTAGAGAGGGTGAATGTGAGGTATCTCTTTGTGTGAATTAAGTGAATCTTAGAATGGCTTTAGTGAGAACACTACATGCTAAAATATGTTTTAAAAGGAAGGCTAGGACTTCACTGTAACAGTGAATGGACTTCAATGTACAGTGAAGTGAACTCACTGTAAAGTGAGCTCTAAATTTATGATTTCGGGTTAAGTGTTTTCTTGTGTGATTCTAAGTTTCTAAATGTTATTCTTATGATGATATTATAATGTTTTAAATAAAAGATGCATATTTCCAATAAATGTCTATTTTCATGATTTTATGCATAATGCCATACTTAGTACATGTGGTTGTACTATTTCCATGCTTTATTTTCTATCTATATAGTTCTTGGTAGGTGAAGAGATTTGGCAAGAAAACTTGGACAAGGAGATCGCTCAAGAAGAGTTAAAGTATGTCCTCACTTGACTGAGGGCATATATGTCATTTCATTTTCTTTAATGAAGTTTTGTAATAGACTATTAGTAGTATGTCTTCAATTCGTATGGGCCATTTCCCAAGTGTTATCGTGTCTTAAGATGATGATCGAGACTTAGTGTTTTCCTATTTCCATATATGAAAGAGTTTATGACTACTATATTGTTTTACGAAAAGTATTAATTTCGCACTACTTTTCGTTATGTATATGCGATGAATGATATGATAGGCTTGTATAAGACCTCTGAGAGGTCGAATACGCCGGTCGCAATCCAAGATTTCACCCTAACTTGTAGGGTGTGGTTTCGGGATGTGACAAGCTTGGTATCAGAGCATAGGTTAATGAAAGTAGTCTTAGGTATCAAAAAGTCTCGAAAAGTCACGTCTAGTAGAGTCTCAACCAGCGGTGTGAGTTGTGACACATCTATGGGCGAGAGGCTATAGGACGATAGTGTTTCCCTTCATTTCTACTTCTATGTCGTGCGGTAGAGTAATGTTATGAGTATCCTTCTGAATGTATTTCCTGGTGTTTCTAGGAGATGAATACTAGAAGGATGGCCGCTAGAAGGATGGAAGAGGGAAGGGTGAATGAGGAAGCTCCTCCTCAAGTTGAGCAAGTTGAGCAAGTGCTTCAAGATGGGCAAGGTGTCCAAGGTGCTCAAGGTGCTCAAATGCCTCCTCAAGTTGATCATGCCCCTAATATGGGAGGAGGTAATGAGGTGCCGGAGTTGACTAATCAGGAGATTAGGGAGGCGTTGCTTGCTTTATCGCAAGCCGTGACTACTCAAATTAACTTGAATATGGTGCCTAGGGGTAATGCTATGGAGAGTACTATATCATCGAGGTTGAGAGACTTTGTGAGGTTGAATCCTCCAATCTTTCTTGGCTCTAAGGTGAATGAAGATCCCCAAGAATTTCTTGATGGTGTGTACAAAGTTTTGAGTGCTATGGGGGTTACATCTACGGAGAAGGCGGAGTTGGCTTCTTATCAATTGAGAGATGTGTCACAAATTTGGTACACTCAATGGAAAGACAATAGGCCAAATGAGTTGGGTCCTATTGAGTGGGAAGAATTCAAGGAGGCTTTTCTTGGTAAGTACTTTCCCCGTGAGAGGAGGGAAGTGAAAGTAGAGGAGTTGATCAATCTCAAGCAAGGCAATATGAGTGTTGAGGAATACTCTTTGAAATTCTCAACTTTTTCTAGGTATGCACCTTCCCTAGTGTCTAATCCAAGGGATGAAATGAGTCTCTTTGTGATGGGTGTAGCCGAATTAGTGAGGGAAGAATGACGTACGGTTATGTTGCATGATAATATGACTTTGTCTAGACTCATGGTGTATGCACAATCAATTGAAGAGTCTAATCTTAGGAGGATGTCAAGGAACTTGAAAAGGAGTGTTGCTAGTGATCAAGTGCAACCTAGGTTCAAAAAGAGGGCTCAAACTCAAGGAGAATCTCGGGATGCTAAGTTCAAGGTTGAGAAAAGAGGTAGTTTCAAGGATGGCAAACCTACATGTGCCACTTGTGGTAAGAAACATTTTGGTGAGTGTCTATTGGGTACCTGTAGTTGCTTTGGATGTGGAAAAGATGGGCACAAAGTGAGAGATTGTCCAAACATTGCTTCTAGGATGGAGTGTAAAAAGGTTAAGCCTAGTGTGCCAAAGGAAGATGATCCAACTAGGAGGTGTTTCTATGCACTCCGTACTAGAGGTGAGAAGCCGGATGAGAGTCATGATGACATTGGAAAGTTTTTGTTTCTCTCATTTAGTATGAATTCCTTCTAAGTGGGGTAGTTTGGTTAGAAGTTGTGCTAGAAGTTGTTGGATGTGCATGATGTTTAGGAGTTTGGTTGAAATTGGATTTCATTAACTTCTTGCATTGTGTGTTTTTTTGAGTTATGAGCATGTTGTAAAAGGTGTTTATATGATGTTACCTTGCATATTAACATGTCTATATCATGAATTGCTTAAGATTGCATTTTTGGAAATATTTGCTAAAAAATAATTTTGCACTGTACACTGTTCACTGTAATATTTTTTGGAAATTGATTAATTGATTATTTGGTCTAAAATTGTTGTTATGTGGTTATAACTGATGTGTATGAGTATATTAATGAATATAAAATGAGTTTTTGCTATTTTGAATGAAGCATGTGAGTTTTGTAACATAATGAATTATAGAATTGTATTCTAGTTTCTTGTTGTGTTGTGTGAACTTGTAAAATTGATGTTTCTCCTTGATTGTGTGTTGAGTTAATTCTCTAATCTTGGAAATGTTCGGAGAGTGGCAAGTGTCATTCGAGGACGAATGTTGTCCAAGTGAGGGAGAATGTAAGACCCCGAAAATTATTTAGGTCAACTAGAGCCTAACATGTTGGTAATGGTGGTCTAAGGTTCTAATGTGGTCTATTATATGGTTTAGAGGCATTATCTAACAGTTTAGGTGCATTGTAAGTCAAACGTTAAAGGACGACCAAGACGTTCGACGACTAAGTCACCTAAGTGTCTCCTGTGAGGGTCTATGTGTTTATGTGTAATTCATGAGGTTCTAACGTCTTAAATGAGTCTAATATGATGTTTATAGGTAGTGTGTCATGTTTCGTGAAGTTTGGAGGTCAAACGTCCAAGAACGTTCATGAAGTTCGAAAGATATGCCTTGAAATGACCTTGTGTGTCTAGGCATGTTTCGTCGAGTTTTACATGTTCGTTTTGGATGAAATTCATGTGATAGGTGTTAAGCTTGTATACGTTCATGTTTGGGTTGGAAATGTTAGGGCAAACATCCCCAAGGACCATCCAAGGGTCCTTGAGGAAGGACCCAAAATGGTGGCCAAAACTGCCCAAGCAAGTCCACCTACAGAAGGCAATCGACGTCCAGTGGCCTTGTCGACGCCCCATAGGTGGTGGTCATCATTGGATACTTAGCCTAGGAAGCCAATCTTCCATTTTCCAAGCTCTGACCAAACCGACGGTGGACAGCAAGGTCTGTAAGTGGACTAATGCCCCGTCGATGGGTCAGTCGTCTCTAAGCCTGTGCCTACGTGCAGCTCACTCTTAAGTTAAGGGGTGATGTTGTAATTTCACCCCACTTCCAAATAGATGTATTGGCGGTTTATTAAGGGTCTTTTGGGTATTTTAAGAATGTATATAAGTGTTTAACACTTAGAAGATTTAATTCTTCAAAAATCAAAACCCCAAAATACCTTAGAAATTCCCCAAGACTCCATTGAAGTCCAAAATCAAGGAAGAGCTTGGTGTGACGTTTTGAGTGGAGATTCTTCATCAAAGTGAAGAATTATCTTCATTAAGGTATGACTTTTGATCCTTGAAACTCGTTTCATCAAGGAGCCCAACTTTCAAATATGTTTTCAATGTTTTCAAAAGGTGAATTGTCCAATTTCATGATTCTACCATGGGTTCTTGCATTAATGGTTTTCAAACGTCTATTATGGATTATATTTATGTTGTATTGATGATTTTAACCTAAATTACCTATGAACCCATGAAATTGATGAACCTAAGATTTTGACTAAATTATGGGTTATTTGATATTGACTTAATGTTGATGAAGGCATGTGTAGTTTCTTATGGGCTTTCTATTGATGTAAGAATTGTATTCAATTGTTATCAAATTTGTATTGGATTATTGAATGTATGTTGAATTGGTTTAGATTTCATTGATTTCTAAAATTGTGTATTGAATTGGTGTTCATGGCCATGGGCAAGGGTCTTATGATGTTGAAGTGGATGATTTGGTATTGGATTGAAGTGTTGATGATGAATTGGTGGTACGCTTCCCTACTTCTTCTTATTCAATGTTAATTATACTTCAATTATGTTATGATTGGTTTGGTCCACCTTTGGTGGTGGTGCTATGTCAATTGATGTGGTCTTGTCGGCGTTACTTTCTAGTACATTGATGATCATGGCCTTGTCGGCACTACTTGAACTTATATGTCTATTTGTGTAGTTGATTTGATGATGTATGATCATAGCTACCTATATGTGAAAGTAAGTGTTAGACTACTGATACTATTTAGTTAATCATGTTATGCTTTGACTATGTGTTAATTATGTAGTCTTAGGGTTGGATCATGGTTGTTCCTA
The DNA here is from genome assembly GCA_016801875.1 of Solanum sitiens. Taxonomy (NCBI): domain Eukaryota; kingdom Viridiplantae; phylum Streptophyta; class Magnoliopsida; order Solanales; family Solanaceae; genus Solanum; species Solanum sitiens. The sequence continues at coordinate 4,045,171 of JABWTJ010000110.1, read as the reverse complement.
ATTTGGCTATATGAGTCTAAAATGGTTAAGTTGATAATGTTAAGATAATGAATAGTTTGACTAAATAAGGTTATGGGTTATTCCTAAGTGTCTAAAGAAAATAGGCTATATGTGTTAAATGGATGTATGTTGTGTCTTGTTTAGGTAGACTTGTGTCCCTTACTTTATAATTATGTGAATATGTGATGTCTTGACTTAGAAACCTAAAGGGTCTTAGTCTTGAATAAATGAATATAGGCGAGACCTTGAATGATGATTAAAGCGTCATTTATGTGGAACCTTGAACCAAGTGGTAAGGTTATGAATCGTGAAGTAGTAAGCTGTAATGGTATCCTTCATGTAATGAATGATGGAATTAAGGTTGATTGGATGGAAAGGCATCAAATCAATCCTTAGGAAAGTCATGATGAACTTCTTGTCTCCATAGTGAGATAGCCCTAATGGACCTTGCTTTGGTAGGGTAAATATCACTGGGTCATGAACTTGATATGGGACCCATTTGTATGAACCTTAATGTGAATTGATCTATGAGAACTAAGGCTAGCACCGAGTGATTATGGTAAAGGGAAGTAGTTCTAGTTAAGTATGAGACTAGAATACAAAGTACGCCCTTCATAATTCTTAACCATGTGCCTACATGGGATCTCTATGTTCTACCATTGGCAAGTAGAACACCTCATCGAAGTAGGATAGAACTTCGGATTCCATGCTTTGCTACCATGTTCTATGTCGGTTATTGTCTATTCTCATCATATCGGATACCTATTAGCATTAGAGAAGTTCTATGAAGTTTAGGTGGTGGTATGGGACGCTACTTAGACATTTCACAATAGGCTTTGAAGATGGTAATCAGAGTCCCTAGGTCTTGTCTAAGATCATTACTTGAATGTCCTTTATGTGATGTATGTCTTCTAAATGAACTAATTGAACTAATGACGTAATGATAATGATTATGTAAATGAATAAGTACCTAACCTAAAGTGAGTTAAGGATTCCTTAGCTAAAGTGTGAAGAGGGCATAAAGGATGATCTCTTCATGTCTTATCTTTGGAAGTCTTGAGAACGACTCTAGTTAGGTAATTTGCTTGATATGTTTGACATGATCTAAACCTAGGAAGTCTTAAGGATTATTTAGGTAGCCTTGAAGTGAATGTATGGGCGTTCTCTTCTAGGAGTACTTGAGTAAGTCTTTTTATAGCCTTGGTAGGGGAGATTGTCATATTATGTATGTCTTGTATGTTGGTGTATTGTAGGTGTGTATGTGTCTCATTATGATTAATCTTGAGGATCGTTTAGGCACATCTAGAGAGGGTGTATAGGAGGTCTCTCTTTGTGTGAATTAAGTGAATCTTAGGATGGCTTTAGTGAGAATACTACATGCTAAAATATGTTTTAAAAGGAAGGCTAGGACTTCACTGTAACAGTGAATGGACTTCAATGTACAGTGAAGTGAACTCACTGTAAAGTGAGCTCTAAATTATGATTTCGGGTTAAGTGTTTTCTTGTGTGATTCTAAGTTTCTAAATGTTATTCTTATGACGATATTATAATGTTTTAAATAAAAGATGCATATTTGCAATAAATGTCTATTTTCATGATTTTATGCATAATGCCATACTTAGTACATGTGGTTGTACTAATTCCATGCTTTATTTTCTATCTATATAGTTCTTGGTAGGTGAAGAGATTTGGCAAGAAGACTTGGAAAAGGAGATCGTTCAAGAAGAGTTGAAGTATGTCCTCACTTGACTCGAGGGCATATATGTCATTTCATTTTCTTTAATGAAGTTTTGTAATAGACTATTAGTAGTATGTATTCAATTCATATGGTCCGTTTCCCAAGTGTTATCGTGTCTTAAGATGATGATCGAGACTTAGTGTTTTCCTATTTCCATATATGAAAGAGTTTATGACTTCTATATTGTTTTAGGAAAAGTATTAATTTCGCACTACTTTTCGTTATGTATATGCGATAAATGATATGATAGGCTTGTATAAGACCTCTGAGAGGTCGAATACGCCGGTCGCAATCCAAGATTTCACCCTAACTTCTAGGGTGTGATTTCGGGATGTGGCAAGCTTGGTATCAGAGTATAGGTTAATGAAAGTAGTCTTAGGTATCAAAAAGTCTCGAAAAGTCACGTCTAGTAGAGTCTCAACCAGCGGTGTGAGTCGCGACACATCTATGGGCGAGAGTCTATAGGACGATAGTGTTTCCCTTCATTTCTACTCCTATATCATGCGGTAGAGTAATGTTATGAGTATCCTTCTGAATGTATTTCCTTGTGTTTCTAGGAGATGAATACTAGAAGGATGGCCGCTAGAAGGATGGAAGAGGGAAGGGTGAATGAGGAAGCTCCTCCTCAAGTTGAGCAAGTTGAGCAAGTACTTTAAGATGGGCAAGGTGTCCAAGGTGCTCAAGGTGCTCAAATGCCTCCTCAAGGTTATCATGCCCCTAATATGAGAGGAGGTAATGAGGTGCTGGAGTTGACTAATCGGGAGATTAGTGAGGCGTTGCTTGCTTTATCCCAAGCCGTGACTACTCAAATTAACTTGAATATGGTGCCTAGGGGTAATGCTATGGAGAGCACTATATCATCTAGGTTGAGAGACTTTGTGAGGTTGAATCCTCCAATCTTTCTTGGCTCTAATGTGAATGAAGATCCCCAAGAATTTCTTGATAGTGTGTACAATGTTTTGAGTGCTATGGGGGTTATATCTACGGAGAAGGCGGAGTTGGCTTCTTATCAATTGAGAGATGTGTCACAAATTTGGTACACTCAATAGAAAGACAATAGGCCAAATGAGTTGGGTCCTATTGAGTGGGAAGAATTCAAGGAGGCTTTTCTTGGTAAGTACTTTCCCTGTGAAAGGAGGGAAGTGAAAGTAGAGGAGTTTATCAATCTCAAGCAAGGCAATATGAGTGTTGAGGAATACTCTTTGAAATTCTCAACTTTGTCTAGGTATGCACCTTCCCTAGTGTCTAATCCAAGGGATGAAATGAGTCGCTTTGTGAGGGTGTAGCCGACTTAGTGAGGGAAGAATGACGTACGGTTATGTTGCATAATGATATCACTTTGGCTAGACTCATGGTGTATACACAATCAATTGAAGAGTCTAATCTTAGGAGGATGTCAAGGAACTTGAAAAGGAGTGTTGCTAGTGATCAAGTGCAACCTAGGTTCAAAAAGAGGGCTCAAACACAAGGAGAATCTCGGGATGCTAAGTTCAAGGTTGAGAAAAGAGGTAGTTTCAAGGATGGCAAACCTACATGTTCAACTTGTGGTAAGAAACATTTTGGTGAGTGTCTATTGGGTACCGGTAGTTGCTTTGGATGTGGAAAAGAGGCGCACAAAGTGAGAGATTGTCCAAACATTCCTTCTAGGATGGAGTGTAAAAAGGTTGAGCCTAGTGTGACAAAGGAAGATGATCCAACTAGGAGGCATTTCTATGCACTACGGACTAGAGGTGAGAAGACGGATCAGAGTGATGATGACATTGGAAAGTTTTTGTTTCTCTCATTTAGTATGAATTCCTTCTAAGTGGGGGAGTATGGTTAGAAGTTGTGCTAGAAGTTGTTGGATGTGCATGATGTTTAGGAGTTTGGTTGAAATTGGATTTCATTAACTTCTTGCATTGTGTGTTTTATTGAGTTATGAGCATGTTGTAAAAGGTGTTTATATGATGTTACCTTGCATATTAACATGTCTATATCATGAATTGCTTAACATTGCATTTTTTGAAATATTTGCTAAAAAATATTGTTGCACTGTACACTGTTCACTGTAATATTTTTCGGAAATTGACTAACTGATTATTTTGTCTAAAATTGTTGTTATGTGGTTAGAACTGATGTGTATGAGTATATTAATGAATATAAAATGAGTTTTTTCTATTTTGAATGAAGCATGTGAGTTCTGTAACATAATGAATTATAGAATTGTATTCTAGTTTCTTGTTGTGTTGTGAATGTCTTGAACTTGTAAAATTGATGTTTCTTCTTTATTGTGTGTTTAGTTGATTCTCTAATCTTGGAAATGTTCGGAGAGTGGCAAGTGTCATTCGAGGACGAATGTTGTCCAAGTGAGGGAGAATGTAAGGCCCCGAAAATGATTTAGGTCAACTAGAGCCTAACATGTTGGTAATGATGGTCTAGGGTTCTAATGTGGTCTATTATATGGTTTAGAGGCATTATCTAAGAGTTTAGGTGCATTGTAAGTCAAACGTTAAAGGACGACCAAGACGTTCAACGACTAAGTCACCTAAGTGTCTCCTGTGAGGGTCTATGTGTTTATGTGTAATTCATGAGGTTCTAACGTCTTAAATGAGTCTAATATGATGTTTATAGTAGTGTGTCAAGTTTCATGAAGTTTGGGGGTCAAACGTCCAAGAATGTTCATGAAGTTCAAAAGATATGCCTTGAAATGACCTTGTGTGTCTAGGCATGTTTCGTCGAGTTTTACGCGTTTGTTTTGGATGAAATTCATGTGAGAGGTGTTAAACTCGTATACGGTCATGTTTGGGTTGGAAACGTCTGGGCAAATATCCCCATGGACCATCCAAGGGTCCTTGAGGAAGGACCCAAAATGGTGGCCAAAACTGCCCAAGGCAGTCCACCTACGGAAGGCAATCGACGGCCAGTGGCCTGGTCGACGCCCCATAGGTGGTGCGCATCGTTGGAGCCTTAGACTAGGAATCCAAGATTCTATTTTCCAGGCTCTGACCTAATCGACGGTGGACAGCATGGTCCCATCGATGGGTCAGTCGTCTGTGAGCCTGTGCGTGCGTGCAACTCACTGTTAAGTTAAGCGGTGATGTTGTAATTTCACCCCACTTACAAATAGATGTATTTGCGGTTTATTAAGGGTCTTTTGGGTATTTTAAGCATGTATATAAGTGATTAACACTTAGAAGATTTCATTCTTTAAAAATCAAAACCCCAAAATACCTTAGAAATTCCCCAAGACTCCATAAGTCCAAAATCAAGGAAGAGCTTGGTGTGACATTTTGAGTGGAAATTCTTCATCAAAGTGAATAATTAGCTTCATTGAGGTATGGATTTTGATCCTTGAAACTCGTTTTATCATGGAGCCCAACTTTCAAAGATGTTTTCAAAGTTTTCAAAAGGTGAATTGTCCAATTTCATGATTCTACCATGGATTCTTGCATTAATGGTTTTCAAACGCCTATTATGGATTAGATTGATGTTGTATTAATGATTTTAACCTAAATAACTATGAACCCATGAAATTGATGAACCTAAGATTTTGACTAAATTATGGGTTATTTGATATTGGCTTAATATTGATGAATTCATGTGTAGTTTCTTATGGGCATTCTATTGGTGTAAGAATTGTATTCAATTGTTATCAAATTGGTATTGGATTGTTGAATTATGTTTAATTGGTTTAGATTTCATTGATTTCTATAATTGTGTATTGAATTGGTGTTCATTGCCACGGGTAAGGGCCTTATGATGTTGAATTGGGTGATTTGGTATTGGCTTGAAGTATTGATGATGAAGTGGTGGTACGCTTGTAACAACCCTAAAAATGACTATGCTAAGTAATGCTTAATGTGTCTAGAATGCCTACGATTAGACCGGGTTCACACGGATTGATGCGCGTAGAACCAGACCTCTGAACCCTTGCAACAGCCAAGCCAACCAACATGGTGAGTTAGTTGAGCTAGGAAAGGTTGGGTCCATCCATGTAGGGCACCCGAATATGAAGATTTACCCGGATGAGTCTCAACCGGACTTAAAAAGCGGTAATCTTAAGTTTGGAGGGTCTAGGGGTAAAATGGTCTTTTCCAGGCTAAGGGTAGTATTGTAATTACCCTAAATAATTAATTAATTAATTAATTAATATGTTTAAGGGGCAATTTGGATAGAGGTGGCCGAAATTGACCCTTTAAGCAAAATCTAGCTCCACCCGAGTTCGAGCCTTGGTGGAAGCAAGGATTAAATTGATTTAATTTTATTTAGTGAATTAGTTGAATTAATTAAAAAAGCTGATTTAACCAAGGGAAAAATCAGATTTTTAATAAAAAAAATAATAATAATAAAATTAATAAATAATGAGGAGTCCTAGTTTGACTTAGTCTCCACCTAACTCTCCTAATCCTAATCATAATTCTAGTCCTCTCATTCTCACGTCTCTCACTCTCATTCTCACGTTTTTTATCATTAAAATAACTGAAAATAATAGTTGTTCACTCTTGAAGAACTTACACACAAAAACTCAAACGAAAAACTAAGCTAAAAACGAAAATCGACAACAAGTTCTTGACGGGATTGTGCTTGAAGTTTCGGTGGTGAGTCTTGGTTTCATGGTAAATTGGCAGCATTTAAACAAGTTTTGAATGACATTAAGGTGTGGGTTCTCTTCTCTCTTGGTACTTTTCCCAAGAGACCCCTTAAGATTCAGATTATTCAGTCCGAAAACTAGGGTTGTTCCCCATTGCATGTCCCTGTCACTAGCTCCCAATGATTCGTAGGTTGGGTATGATTGCAGGTAGATTAAGGTGTATGTTGTGTTTTCGTGATGAATATGTTTATGTTTGTGTATTTGAAATCGTATGAATGACAACTTATGTGTTCCGAAACTATGTGCATGTGTGTGCAAAAATGTGGCAATGACTATGAGTTCTCGGCTTGAGGCTCCAAAATTGATAATGTTATGGTTGTTATTTTACGTGCATAAAACTATGTAAATCGTGATGTTCATTAAAATGGAAGTGTGGCTGATTTGAGTATCAATCTTTTGGTTAAACGAATCTATGAAAAATGTACCCCAAAATGTGTTAAATGATATATTAATTTCCCTAAGAGTTCAAGTGAAAATGTTGGTGAAAATGAGCTGAAAAATGACCAAATTTCCAGCAAACTTAAAAGTTTAGTTTAGGCTAAATGTAGATGAACAAATCTGGAAAATTAAATGAGTGAAAAATGAGGTGAGGTCACCAGGATTCGAACCCGCGACCTCACCCGTATAATGCCTTAAAATCGCAAAAAAAAAAGGAAATGGGGGTCAAGGGGAATCGATCTCGGGTGTGCTGGCTGAAAGATAAAGTACAAAAATATTAATAAAATAAAACGGGAGGCGTGGGAATCGAACCCACGACCTCCAGGCAGCGAGTGGGAGTAAAGGAAAAATAAAAGAAAAGAAATGTGAGGCGTGGGAATCGAACCCACGACCTCAAGGTAGTGAAGGAGAGTAAAGGAGAAAGGGAAAATAAAAAGAAAAGAAAGGTGAGGCGTGGGAATCGAACCCACAACCTCAAGGCAGTGCAGGGAGTTAAGAGAAAAATGAAGATAAAAGAATTGTGAGGCGTGGGAATTGAACCCACGACCTCTAGGCAGTAACTGCAAAATAAAAGAAAAATAAAGAGAGGTTGTAGGGGTTTGATCCCACAACCTCATGGTCTATTCGAATTAGACAAGGAGAATTAAATGAAAAAAATAAAAGGGGTTGTGGGGGTTCGATCCCACAACCCCTCGGCCAAGTAAGAGGAGATTCTAAGAAGAAAAATAAAGAGGGAATGTTGATGTTGGGGCTCGATCTAGGGTCCCAATGTCATGTGGACCAAAAATAAAATAAATGAAAAATGTAAAGTGTTGTCCAAGGGATTTGAAATCGGGTTTCCTTGCCCAAATTTCGTATTGATACATAAGTCATACGTGAATTTAATGTTCAAGATAACGCCGCCTACTTAGATCAAAATCCATATCTTGGCATACATACAAGATGCATAAGTCTTGTATTACATAATCTTAGCAAGATATGAATCACTTAAACGAACTATGAATGAAGCCTCATGGCTTGTATGTATAGACCCATAAGTCTAGCATACGTTTAAAAATAAGTGAACCTAAGATGTATGTAATGAAATGATGTAACCCTAGAAGGGTTAAGTACGAGTATAAAATACACTAAATGGCCAAGAGCATTGGCATACGATGAAATGATTATTATGTAATGAAATGATGAAACCCTAGAAGGGTTAAGTAAGAGTGTGAAACACACAAATGGCCAAGTGCATTGGCAAATGATGAAATGAACATTCACGTAAAAAGGGGTGAGTAATTATGAAGAGAAAATGTGCTAATGTTAATGAATGTGGTGAGAACATGATATGAGGCTAAGGTAAAAGATGAGAACAATCTCAAATGAGCCTAAGTAAATGTTACCAAAACGTACTCACCTATGAGAGTGTAAAGTTAATGAAGAGACCAGTCTCTATGAACACTCTAATGAAAGTATTGAGATTAACACACTTAATACTAATGATGAGATGAGAAATCATCTATTGAGCTACGATGTCCCATACTAGAAGACAGCTTCCATGACATATGAGTTGAATGTAATGGAACTTTATACTAAGCACCGATAGACTAGCTATGAGAGGTGATGCCTTCTTTCGGTAAGGGAGGAGGTTCACGTAACTCTCATGAGATGAGACTGTCCGGCATGCCGGGTATGGGTCTCTTTATATCTCCTAGTCTTCGAACCTATACTGCCAATATAGGGATCTGGCGGGGTTAAATTCCCATGTACGCTAGCATATTTTGGGCCACTTTGGTCGGTGATTCCACCTCTTTTCGGTGTGGGGGAGACACTGGATTTCATAATGCTCACATGATCTATGTCGGTTAAAGTTAAAGTTCCCAATGAATAAATGAGGCCAGCCTCAAATGATGCACATAATGAAATGAACGATACCAAAGCTGTTAGGATAGGATAAACAAGAGGTGAGCTACACTCAAGTAATAACACTAGGTTATTTTTTATCATTGCACAGCAAACCCGATGAGAGTCTTAAACTACATCCTAGGTATAGCTGGTGTTTACACTAGCTTATGAATGAATGAAATGAAGTACGTATGAATGAATGAAGCAGACTCTGTGTTTGTTAAATAAGGATCCCTAGTTGTGGTATCATATGTTGAGCACTCATTTTGGGAAGTTCTAATGTCAAGTCCATGATTCCAAGGGCTCATGGCATATGAAAGAATGATATGAACTACGTGATATGATATGTGCAATATGTTATGTGCTGCTTGCAAAATGATAAGTATGATGATGCATGTTACTCTCATGGAATGACTTTCCTAATCCAAATTTGGCAAGTCCACTGACTTTCCTAATCCAAATTTGGCAAGTCCACTGACTTGATTTTCCATAAATCATATTGTTATGAAAGAGCTATTCTTACTCATGCATGTCCTTGGTGTGTGATTGCATATACCCATACTTAGTACAAGTGTGTACTAATCCCATACAACTCTACATTTTTAGGTGCAGGCACAGGTGGACGCTAGAGCTTACATGTCGACGCTGAAGCTATCCGGACGTGGAGCATTCATCCGGACTTGGTAGGCCCTCGTGCTTTCGAGGACGCTTGCCCATTATTTTCTAGCTTAGATATAGGTTTGAGTTAGTGGAGTATGTTCAACTAGCGTTTCTTTCTCATCTTATTTCAGACATTGTATTTGTGCCATTTTGGCAAGTATACACTTAATGCAATATTGAACTATTTCTTTCATTTGATGATCTTAATATTAGATGGTTGATTGTCAACATTTATGAGTTTAAGTAAAATGTCTTATGTAAATGTTAAGTAACAAAAAGTTCAAATTTTCCGCTAAAATTAACCTGGATGAAGTAACGATGACGTATGTAGGCTTGTCTGCGACCTCTGAGAGGTCAACGACGCTGATCTTGTCTGGGGTCTAGATTCCGATCGTGACAACGCTGCCTATTTCTTCTTATTCAATGTTAATTATACTTCAATTATGTTATGATTGGTTTGGTCCACCTTTGGTGGTGGTGTTATGTGAATTGATGTGGCCTTGTCGGCGTTACTTTCTAGTACATTGATGATCATGGCCTTGTTGGCACTACTTGAACTTATATGTCTATTTGTGTAGTTGATTTGATGATGTATGATTATAGCTTCATATATGTGAAAGTAAGTGTTAGACTATTGATACTATTTAGTTAATCATGTTATGCTTTGACTATGTGTTAATTATGTAGTCTTAGAGTTGGATCATAGTTGTTCCTAATTTGGTTGAATGAGTATAAAATGGTTAAGTTGATAATGTTAAGATAATGAATAGTTTGACTAAATAAGGTTAAGGGTCATTCCTAAGTGTCTAAAGAAATATAGGCTATATGTGTTAAATGGATGTATGTTGTGTCTTGTTTAGGTAGACTTGTGTCCCTTACTTGATACTTATGTGAATATGTGATGTCTTGACTTAGGAACCTAAAGTGTCTTAGTCTTTAATAAATGAATATAGGTGAGACCTTGAATGATGATTAAAGGGACATTTATGTGGAACCTTGAACCAAGTGGTAAGGTTATGAATGGTGAAGTAGTAAGCCGTAATGGTATCCTACATGTAATGAATGATGTACTTAAGGTTGATTGGTTGGAACGGCATCACATCAATCCTTAGGAAAGTCATGATGAGTTTATTGTCACCATAGTGAGATAGCCCTAATGGACCTTGCTTTGGTAGGGTAAATGTAATTGGGTCATGAACTTGATATGAGACCCATTTGTATGAACCTTAATGTCAATTGATCTATGACAACTAAGGCTAGCACCGAGTGAGTATGGTAAAGAGAAGTAGTTCTAGTTAAGTATGAGACTAGAATACAATGTACGCCCTTGATAATCCTTAACCATGTGCCTACATGGGATCTCTATGTTCTACCATTGGCAAATAGAACACTTCATCGAAGTAGGATAGAACTTTAGATTCCATGCTTTTCTACCATGGTCTATGTCGGTTATTGCCTATTCTCATCATATGGGGTACCTATTAGCATTAGAGAAGTTCTATAAATTTTAGGTGGTGGTATGGGACGCTACTTAGACATTGCACAATAGACTTTAAAGATGTTAATGAGAGTCCCTAGGTCTTGTCTAAGACCATTATTTGAATGTCCTTTATGTGATGTATGTCTTCTAAATGAACTAATTGAACTAATGACTTAATGATAGTGAGTATGTAAATGAATAAGTACCTAACCTAAAGTGACTTAAGGATTCCTTAGCTAAAGTGTGAAGAGGGCATAAAGGATGATCTCTTCATGTCTTATCTTTGGAAGTCTTGAGAACGACTCTAGTTAGGTAATTTGCTTGATATGTTTGACATGATCTAAACCTAGGAAGTCTTAATGATTATTTAGGTAGCCTTGAAGTGAATGTATGCGCGTTCTCTCTAGGAGTACTTGAGTAAGTCTTTTTATAGCCTTGGTAGGGGATGTTGTCATATTATGTATGTCTTGTATGTTGGTGTATTGTAGGTGTGTATGTGTCTCATTATGAGTAATCTTGAGGATCGTTTAGGCACATCTAGAGAGGGTGTATGGGCGGTCTCTCTTTGTCTGACTTAAGTGAATCTTAGGATGGCTTTAGTGAGAACACTACATGCTAAAATATGTTTTAAAAGGAAGGCTAAGACTTCACTGTAACAGTGAATGGACTTCACTGTACAGTGAAGTGAACTCACTGTAAAGTGAGCTCTAAATTTATGATTTCGGTTATGTGTTTTCTTATGTGATTCTAAGTTTCCAAATGTTATTCTTATGATGATATTATGATGTTTTAAATAAAAGATGCATATTTCCAATAAATGTCCGTTTTCATGATTTTATGCATAATGTCATACTTAGTACATGTGGTTGTACTAATTCCATGCTTTATTTTCTATCTATATAGTTCTTGGTAGGTGAAGATCTTTGGGAAGAATACTTGGACAAGGCGATCGTTCAAGAAGAGTTGAAGTATGTCCTCACTTGACTCGCGGGCATATATGTCATTTTATGTTTCTTTGATAAAGTTTTGTAATAGACTATTAGTAGTATGTTTTCAATTCATATGGGCCGTGTCCCAAGTGTTATCGTGTCTTAAGATGATGATCGAGACTTACTGTTTTCCTATTTCTATATATGAAAGAGTTTATGACTTCTATATTGTTTTCCAAAAAGTATTAATTCTGCACTACTTTTCGTTATGTATCTGCGATGAATGATATGATAGGATTGTATAAGACCTCTGAAAGGTCGAATACGCCGGCGCAATCCAAGATTGGACCCTAACTTCTAGGGTGTGGTTTCAGGATGTGACATTAAAAATGTTAATAAATTTAGCAAAGATTTGACCAACTATGCATTAAAAAAAGGACTCCAACAAGAAAAGGAGAGGAATGATCAAAATCAGGTAAGGGCCAAGTGTAGGAATTGTATAGGTCTTGATGGTTGTTTTCTCAAAGTCCGATTCCTCTAACCATGATGGTGCTTCTAGTCTGAGGAAGGAGTACAGAGTTCGTAAGCTGAACTGCACAAATTCAATCACCTTCGGTATATACAATGGGCTTTAAAGATCTGTTTTTTATGTGTTGATTTGGGTAAGAGCACTGCTCGAATAGTAACACTTGTAGAATGAACTCAACTTGCCCACATAATTTAAAAACCAAACAGGTCAGGTTTAGTTACAGAGAGGGAGGGTCATCATTAAATGAGTCATGTCACTATTAAAGGGTTAAAGCCATAATTATAAAATAACAAAGAAAGAAAAAAATTTGAATATATGACTATTGTGGCTAATTGGTGCACCTTCTTCTATGTGGTTTGGCCAGTGGAGATATTTCAATAGGATAGTCCAAGACAATGGTCGGTTGTAGAAGCTTTGGTTCTACTACCATCTCAATGACCTGAACATGGTAACATCACAAAGCAGAACACATAAAAAGAACCATCTAAACCAATAAGATACACTGGCATGTGGTTAAAAGATGCTAATTCTATGTATCTACAGACGGGAACAGAAAAAATACTAAACAACATTATTCAAACTTGATTAAGAATGACCAACAGAAGAGCATGCTTCAATTGAACTCTTATCAAGATCATCACCAAGAATATCAATTGCTTTAAGTCATCTTCTTTAGCGGCATTAAGATCGTCGCCTAAGTTTTTAAAATCAATCCCAACTTCTTTCAAAAGATTATGCATTGTTTCCCTCCTCGAAGGTCTTTCCAAGAAGATCTCCACACCCTGCATCAAAGCATAAAGTTTAATTCCTTCAATTAAAGTTAAGGTGAGAGAAGAAAGAAAATGAGATACCAAAAGTGGGACCAAAAGCTTATTAACCATAAAACTCATAATTCAATGAGAAGTTGGTTCAACTCATTATGTGTAAATCTATTTGACCATGTTCCAAAACAAGTGCAGAAACATTTCACATACTCCAAAAACATATGCAGCATATGAAATGTCATGAGCTAGGATCTCTTGAAAAGATAAAATAAGACCAGATGGTTTGCACCAACACAAAGAAATAGGTCAGGTATCCAAATAGTAACTAAAAATGTTTAGTTGAACATTTTTGGGCGAACATTGTTTAACCATTCAAAATTATTTTGTTATGATGAGATAATACTTTGTCACCAGAAACAAGATGGCTGAGTAAACAAGATGTTGGCACCTAAGGAAGTTCCCTATAAATGGAAATGGAAAAGGTGCCAAACAAAATAACTTAATGCCATTGAGAAAGATGAAGTTCACATGATTCCTCTTATCTCTCATGGTCCATTCTTGTAGCCAGATAAAGAAAGAACTAGGTTGTTTTCTAAGGGAACTCAAAAGATCAATCAAAGCCAGAAGTCCCAAGTTCAATCAATTCTCAGTATTATGCCTCCAATATAAGAATACTTGCAAAGTTAAGGTTTAGTTACAGAGAGGGAGCTGACTTTTATCATCATTCAAAAATTGAAGTTCTTTAATGCCCTTTTTAAAAGATCCCAGGCACTTATCGCAAGACAATTTTCAATGAACCCTTCCGGTCATTAGGAAGCCAAAATCCGGTGAACTTCCTTTGCTAGAAAACGCAATCCCTTTTTTTTCGTCTTCCTTATTTTCTTTTTCCCATGGATAACTGAATTATTAAAGACGTGGGGTCAAATCATACGATATTACTGAGTCTAGAAACACGAAAGGAAACTGGTTTGAGTGGGTGGAGAGTGCGAAGCCACACGTGAGGAGAATGAAGCTGAGTAGGGATGCTGTATCATGGATATGCAAAGGCTAGGGGAGGCATTAGGCATTAAAGGTAAGTCATTTAAGACGTGGATATGCAAGGACTTTTCTCCCTACATTTATTGTTCATTGAAGTTCAATAAATACTGTAGGTTCATATCAATCATTGCCGTTAATGGCCATGAACGTTCGGTGATTATTCTTCTAGAGAACATCTTTAATGAGGGATGGGGTGGCCTATCAAATAAATTGAAAGCTTCATCATTAAGGAGACAAGACATGTCACTGAGAAATAGGGAAACTCTGCGTTTATGAGGCTCAGGGGAGAGGAATGTTATAAGGAGGTCATTCAAAGGAGCAAATGGGGGGTCATATCTGATAGGAGAGCAAAAAATCAGGTGGAGACACTATGAAGAAGAAGGTTTCCTTAGCAGATGTCTGGTGGGAATCTTCCCAGAGTATGACGAAATTCCCTCGCGGAAGGAATTAACAAGGTGGGCTATTCTAACGTGGAAAGGCATCCATAATGGCAACAATTACGACATGAATGGTACTAAGTTTATTTTTGAATTCCAGTCAAGAAAGGAAGCAGAGCTTATCTTTATGGTGAAGTGGAGAAGAAAGAATCACCATTTACAGATGGAATGGTGGTCTCCCAAAGCAGGAACGATGCAAGCTGACTTCAAGTTTGATTTGTTTTGGGTTCGGATTTTAGGTATTCCTCTACATGTATGTACAGACAAGGTGATGAAACAAATTGGTGACCAATGTGGGGGGGGTTGGTGACGGAGGAGGAAACAACCCTAAAAACCATCTAAGATGGGGTCGAATTAGAATGGAGGCCTATTGGGAACATCAGAAACTGCCCAAGAATTATGGAAGATGAAAAAGAAGTTTTGCATGGAGAAACTGAAGAACAAGAAGTATATAACTATCTCAAAATACGTGCAGCAGACAAAGCCCCAGGCCCAAACGGTTATACTATGGGATTTTACATCAAGTGTTGGGAGGTTCTGAAGTAGAATATCATGCAAGCTTTCCACAACTTCCATTTCTAAAGAGATGTTTGAAAATAGTTTCAATGCTACTTATATAGCCCTGATACCAAAAAGAAAGGGGCAAAAGAGTTGAAAAATTTCAGATCGACTAGTCTTGTAGGGAGTTTCTACAAATTGGTCTCCAAAGTTTTGACAAAAGGGTTAAAAAGAGTGGACACATTGGTAGACTCGCAACAAATGGCTTTTATTAGAGGTAGACAAATTATGGATGATGTGTTGATAGCCAGCCAATAAGGCAGTCGATTAAAAAAAACCTCAAAAGAAACTTGGCATTATATGCAAACTTGACATTGAGAAAGCCTATGATCATGTAAATAGGGAATTCATCTGGCAAGTCCTTAGGCAAATGGGTTTTGGTGCAAAATGGGTCAACTGGTGAAGTTTTGTATCTCACCAGTGAAGTTCTCCATTCTTGTCAATGGTGGCAATGAAGGTTTTTTCAATACTCAGAGAGGGATCAGGAAAGGGGACCCCATGTCCATGTTTTTGTTCATTTTAGCCATGGAAGGGATCTGGACACAATATTCGAGAAGTGTGAGAAGAAATTGACAATGTGGAAATCTCAGTATTTGTCCCTTGGAGGTAGACTAACTTTGATTAATGTTGCCTTGGATGCTTTGCCTACTTATATGCTTTCCCTATTCCCAATCCCTCCCGGAGTCATTCAAATGCTGGACAAGGTCAGAGATCCTTATTGTGGCAAGGGAATAAAGAAAAAAGAGCTTTTCATCTAGTCAAGTGGAAGGAAATCACCAGATGCAAGAGACAAGAGGGCCTTGGCATCAGGAATAAGAAGCATCGTAAGAGACTGTTGAAGCTTAAATGGCTCTGGAGATATTTAAAGGCACCTCAAACATTATTGAGCAGAGTCATAATGAAATACCGTCTCGTATCCTAACAAAATTTGTAGAGCTTAAGCATTTGAACCCCCCTTCCCTTACAAATATACAAGTTATTTAAATTTTGGTTGGGATTACATTACACTCATGTTTCGTTCATTCAATTCAAAATAAGCTATGAGAGGTGAATTTTCAGGCGGCATACATTTAATCAGCTAATTAGCAAACAAAAAAGGAATGTGCAATTACACAAAATATACACTTCAAGATACTTATAAATAAATTTTCAGAATACATGTCGTCCTTCCAGAACTTCTAGACAGCAAATAAGTTTCGCATTTTGTTGACCAAAGAAAAATAGAGGCTTCAAATAATGTTTCGCAAGCATCGTCCCCAAGAAAAATGGAAGCAAGGTTCAACCAGAATCTGAAATACACAACCCATATATAGGGCTCTAATGTCCATCTAACAAGCAAGTTAACATCGGGACTACATGCTTCCCAACACTAGTTCTAGTTTCTTTAATAATTAAAAAGGTTATATAAGGTATCGTACCTTCACATTACTCTCTTGCACTAGAATATCCTTCGCTTTCTCACACTATCCTTTTACCTACCCAACAAAGACCTTTATCAATTATTTTTTGTTTCATTAACAATTTATTATATGAAGTTCTGAGTTGTATATAGAATGAATATCAACTTTGAAAACATGCATATTTCAAAGAAACTGAAAATATTTCAAAATGAAAACGAGCAACACATATGATTTCCTTCTGATTTCCTAAAAGTTGTTTTTATACAGTAAAGATACCAAAAATATTATGTCTATGATAAATAAATCATAGATAAAACCCGAAGTTGTTAAATACAAACAATGGCTATGTCATGTTTATTACTACAGATCATGAAAATAGCAATCAGGAAAACATAGACAACTCCACCAATAGATACTAATTTACGAGCAAGGGTAGAAATTGTCTTTGAAAATGACAAGAACATGATAATAGAAAGTGAGCTTAAGGAAAATAGAGCATACCTTCATCTTTTTGTGAGTTTATTTAACAGTTTGTCAACATTTTATCCATCCTTCTTCTCCCACCAATGGTAACCATTTTAAGCAAACTTCTTTGTGCTACGTCTGCCCTAGATTGATCTCTTCCGAGGGAGTATGTCAACTTTGCTGACTGGGTAAAGATTTTCTAGGAGAAGAGACAACATGAACATATCATACATCTCGACCTTCCGGGCGAAGTAAGACCAGATTCCTTCATGAAGTTTGCAGAAACAGCGGTGAGATACTTAGCTGAATCTGGTGTAGACAGGCCATCTATGGGTGAGGTGCTACTGGATTTGCAGTAACCACTTCATCTCCAAGAACCTGTCATTTAAGAAAACAGTACCATCTCTATTGGCCAGCTATCACTGCAATCATATAGAGGCATGTTCAACAGTAAGCCAAAGCAGTTGAGTAATTGAAAAACTATGGGAAACAAAGAATTTTTCAAACTATAGTATAGTATACCCACCCTCTCATCAAAATTATTGGAGTTCCCGAAAATCTCTGCAAGATCTGTTTGTTTTTTTTGTAAATCGAGAAATCCACATGTGACCCGTCCTTTAGACCAATCATATCCTTCTAAACTCGGTGGATAATGGGCCTGTCTGTCTACCCAGCTTCTCCACTTAAATGCCGGGCTTCACTTTGCATGGTCCTTGAACCTGCGAACTAAGACACAAATCCACCACCTTTTTCCACTCGAGCTAAGCCTTGGGGGCAGTCTGTACAACATCATTATGCAAGATTTCAATGGAATTTTGCCTTGACAAATGAAGATCATCCAACCTTTTCAAGTTTACACGCAGTGCATCACCATCCTACAACAACAAAAAACGCACATTTAATTAAAATGCATCAATAAGACACATAGTCCCCTTTAATTCTTAAGGTGCTACCGCAACTTCTTTTAATGCAGATTTAAGAATAGGTGTTAGGTATAGGTGATTTTCTTCTAGTATTCAAGGATCTTTATTTTGGGGGCAAGTATAGGGTAGAACAATAAACCTTGAAGATGCTAAAACTTCTAAAATTTATCAATTAATGTAGGCATTCTAAAGTCATAATTTAAAATCATAATGAAACACCATCAAGTATCCTAAACAAATGTGTAGAGCTTAGGCATTCGAACCCCCCTCCCCTTAAAAATATACCGAGATCATTTTTGGTTGGGATTACATTACAATCATGTTTTTTCATTCAAGTCAAAATAAGCTAACGAGAGGTGAATTTTCAAGCGGCATACATTTAATCAGCTAATTTGCAAACAAAAAAGAAATGTGCAATTAGAAACAATATACACTTCAAGATACTTATAAATAAATTTTCAGAATACATGTCGTCCTTCTAGAACTCCTAGACAGCAAATCAGTTTTGCATTTTGTTGACCAAACCAAAATAGAGGCTTGAGATAATGTTCAGCACACATCGTCCCCAAAAAAAATGGAAGAAAGGTTCAACCAGAATCTGAAATACACAACCCATATATAGGGCTCTAATGTCCATCTAACATGCAAGTAAACATAGGGACTAGATGCTTCCCAACACTAATTCTAGTTTCTTTAATAAATAAAAAGGTTATATAAGGTATTGTACCTTCACATTACTCTCTTGCACTAGAATATCCTTCGCTTTCGCACACTATCCTTTTACCTACACAATAAAGACCTTTATTAGTTAATTCATCCATCACTCTTCGGTGGTTCTTGACTTCCTTTAAATTCAATTTGGTAATTCTATTTTACCAAATGTTGAAACAAACTTTGCAAGCATAGGGAACCTATATTTGTATATTTCTAATATACAGTATTTTTCCCCCACAATATCAATAAACCGTTACACCCTCCCCCAACCAAAAAAAAAAGCAACCTGATTTCCTAAAACTTTCTTTTAAGCAAAAATATCAAAAACATTATGTTAGTTGATAAACTAAATCATAGATAAAACCCGAAGTTGTTAAACACGGGCAAACTAATGTTTTTACTACGGATCTTGAGAAGAGCAATCAGAAAAAACATAGAAAACTCCACCAATAAATACTAATTCACCAGCAACGGTAGAAATTGTCTTTGAAAATAACAAGAACGTGATAAGAGCAAGTGAGCTCAAGGACAATAGAGCATACCTTCATTTTTTTGTGAGTTTCTTTAATAGTTTCACCATCCTTCTTCTTCCTCCACTGGTGACCGTTTCATGCGATGTTCTTTGTGCTAGGCCTGCCCAAGATCGATCTCTTCCAAGGGAACATGTCAACTTAGCTGACTGCAAATGAATTCGCAGGAGAAGAGACAACTGGAACATGTCATAGATCCAGATCTTCTGGGCGAAGTAAGACCAAATCCCTACAGGAAGTTTGGAGAAACAGCGGTGAAATGCTTAGTTGAATCTGGTGCAGATAGGAAATCTATGGGTGAGGTGCTATGAAATTTAGAGTATGAACTGCGTTTCCAAAAGCCTATCATTCAAGAAACCAGTTCCATCCCTATAGGCGAGCTATCACTGCAAATGAATGATTTTAATTATCTTGATGTCAGTTATAATCTCGATCAGGTTTGAAGTCCTTGCTAACTTAGTGAAAATGGTTCATAACTTCCTTAGGTGTTTGTTAATTCCACTTAGGTTCATGAATTGTATGAAGATTTTTATTTTTCGTTTTATTAACAATTTATTGTATGAAGTTCTGAGTTGTATATGGAAAGAATATTAACTTTGAAAACATGCATTTTTCAAAGAAACTGAAAATATTTCAAAATGAAAATGAGCAACACATATGTTTCCCTTCTGATTTCCTAAAAGATGTTTTTAAGCAGTAAAGATACCAAAAATATTATGTCTATGATGAATAAATCATAGATACAACGAAGTTGTTAAATATAAACATTGACTATGTCATGTTTTTTACTATAGATCTTGAAAATAGCAATCAGAAAAAAATAGACAACTCCACCAATAGATACAAAATTACCAGCAAGGTAGAAATTGTCTTTTAGAATGAAAAGAACAAGATAATAGAAAGTGAGCTTAAGGAAAATAGAGCATACCTTCATCTTTTTGTGAGTTTCTTTAACAGTTCATCAACAGTTTAGTCATCCTTCTTCTTCCACCAATGGTAACCATTATATGCAAACTTATTTGTGCTAGGCCTTCCCTAGATCGATCTCTTACGAGGAAGTACGTCAACTTATCTGACTGCGCAAAGAATTTCCAGGAGAAGAGACAACACGAACATATCATAGATCTCGACCTTCTAGGCAAAGTAACACCAGATTCCTTCATGAAGTTTGTATAAACAGAGGTGAGATACTTAGCTGAATCTAGTGTAGACAATCCATCTAGGGGTGAGGTGCTACTAGATTTGGAGTAACCACTTCATCTCCAAGAGCCTGTCATTCAAGAAAACAGTACCATCTCTATTGGCCAGCTATCACTGCAAACATATAGAGGCATGTGAAATAGTAAGCAAAAGAAGTTGAGTAATTGAAAAACTACAGGAAAAAAAGAATTTTTGAAACTACAGTATACCCACCCTGTCATCATAATTTATGGAGTTCTCGAAAGTCTCTGCAAGATCTGTTTTTTTTTGTTAATCAAGAAATCCACCTGTGACCTGTCATTTGGACCAATCATAGACTTCTAAACTTGGTGGATAATGGGCCCACCCCTCTACCCTTCTCCACTTAAATACCGGTCTTCACTTTGCATGGTGTGCGGCTTGAAACTATGACCTAAGACACAAATCCACCACATTTTTCCACTCGAGCTAAGCCTTGGGGGAAGTTTGTGCAAGATCATTATGCAAGCTTTCGATGGAAATTCGCTTTGACAATTGAAGATCATCAAACCTTTTCAAGTTTACACGCAATGCATCACCATCCTGCAACAACAAAAATTGCACATTTAACAAAAATGCATCAATAAGACAGATAGTCCCCTTAAATTCTTAAGGTTCTACCGCAACTTCTTTTATTGCAGATTTAAGAATGGTGCTAGGTATGGGTGCTTTTCTTCTAGTATTCAAGGCTCTTTATTTTGAGGGCAAGTATAGGGTAGAACAACAAACCTTGAAGATGATAAAACTTCTAAAATTTATCAATTTATGTAGGCATTCTAAAGTCATAATTTAAAATCATAATGAAACACCATCAAGTATCCTAAACAAATGTGTAGAGCTTAGGCATTCGAACCCCCCTCCCCTTAAAAATATACCGAGATCATTTTTGGTTGGGATTACATTACAATCATGTTTTTTCATTCAAGTCAAAATAAGCTAACGAGAGGTGAATTTTCAAGCGGCATACATTTAATCAGCTAATTTGCAAACAAAAAAGGAATGTGCAATTAGAAAAAATATACATTTCAAGATACTTATAAATAAATTTTCAGAATACATGTCGTCCTTCCAGAACTCCTAAACAACAAATCAGTTTCGGATTTTGTTGACCAAACCAAAATAGAGGCTTGAGATAATGTTCAGCACACATCGTCCCCAAAAAAATGTAAGAAATGTTCGACCAAAATCTGAAATACACAACCCATATATATGGCTCTAATGGCCAAAGATCGGGACTACATGCTTCCCAACAATAATTCTAGTTTCTTTAATAATTAAACAGGCTGTATAAGGTATCGTACCTTAACATTACTCTCTTGCATTAGAATATACTTCGCTTTCTGACACTATCCTTTTACCTACACAATAAAGACCTTCATCTGTTAATTCATTCATCACTCTTCGGTGGTTCTTGACTTCCTTCAAATTCAATTTGGTAATTTTATTTATCCAATGTGGAAACAAACTTTGCAAGAATAGGGAGCCTATATTGGTATATTTCTAGTACAGAGTATTTTTCCCCCACAATATCAATAAACTATTACACCCTCCCCCAACCAAAAGAAAACGCAACCTGATTTCCTAAAAGTTGTTTTTAAGAAGTAAAAATATAAAAAAAAACATTATGTTTGTCGATAAACTAAATGATATATAACACCCGAAGTTATTAAACACGGGCAATCTAATGATTTTACTACAGATCTTGAAAAGAGCAATCAGAAAAAACATGGAAAACTCCACCAATATATACTAATTCACCAGCAAGGGTAGAAATTATCATTGAAAATAACAAGAACATGATAAGAGCAAGTGAGCTCAAGGACAATAGAGCATACCTTCATTTTTTCTTGAGTTTCTTTAACAGTTTCACCATCCTTCTTCTTCCTCCAATGGTGACCGTTTTATGCAAAGTTCTTTGTGATAGGCCTGACCTAGATCGATCCTTCTGAGGGAGCAGGTAAACTTAGCTGACTGCGAATTCGCAGGAGAAGAGACAACTGGAACATGTCATAGATCCAGATCTTCTGGGAGAAGTAAGACCCTATTCCTACAGGATGTTTGGAGAAACAACGGTGAAATGCTTAGTTGAATCTGGTGCATATAGTCCATCTATGGGTGAGGTACTACGCAATTTAGAGTATGAACTGCCTCTCCAAGGACAATAGAGCATACCTTCATCTTTTCAAGAGTTTCATTAACTGTTTCACCATCCTTCTTCTTGCTCCAATGCTAACAAAGGACAACGGAAATCTTGTAGTACTTTACAATCAAATAGAAACATGGAACCACCTAAAACCGAAAACCTATATTAGTTAAAACTTTTATTTAAAAAAAAGGAAGAAAAATCGATTGGCCAGATAGCGATAAACCTGGAGTTGGAGTGGGGGTTGTTCATGTAGATGTGCTACAGCTTCAACGAATTTAAAGAAAACATTGATTTAATGGGACAGCAAAAAACACCTGAAATGTTTAGTTGGCGTTTACAAAGCTTCCAAAACTTTTGAAGAATTGATTCATCTGGAGAGTACCCTAAAGCCTCCATCTCTGTGGATGCAAAGGTTGCTTATCTGAACAACCACCACTGTTCTGAAATTACACAACCCAGAAAAAAAAACTCAATCAATCAAAAGAGAACATAGAAGGCACTAACAAGAGATAAGTGAACATAAAAGTTTGAAATAATGGTTACCATACATGAAAGTTGACTTGCACGAAGACCTTCCGAAGATTTCGTAGTCAGGAAGAACTCAAGTAGTTCAAAAAAGACACTGTACTTGGAGATAAAGGAAGATATAGATTGTTCCAGGACGTATCCAGAGTTTACGATAGAGTGTAGGCAATAGCAAATATGCATATGCATGTTCACAAGCAGAAATCCAATAACCTGAACAGTAAGCCAAAGCAGTTGAATATAGGCATGACTACGAAAAATAATTATTCAAATTACAGTACACACACCTTGTCATCAATCCATTTACCCACCTTGTCATCAATACATCTTACGTTTTGAAAGTCTCTGTAGGATCTTTATACAAGTTTTCAATCAAAATTTGCCTAGACAATTGAAGTTCACATAACCTTTTCAAGTTCAAAAAGCAGTGAATATTCATCATCACCATCCTGCAACAATAAAATTGCACATTTGACCAAAACACATTAACAAAACACAGTCCCATTTTATTTGTTAATGGCACAGACCACAACTTCTTTTAATGCAGATTTAAGTTTGATAACAAGCTCAGCTTCAATCCCCTTAAATTTGTTAAGGGCAAAGTGCTGCAACTCCCCACAACTCATAGTAGCACACAAGTTTCGAGTTTTTACACAAGATCTCAGAGCTTCCTTTACACCATGCTAAGGAATGCGTTTTTCTTCAGAAGGACAGCAGATGTAAAATTCTGGAAAAGCAAAAGAAAACAACTTTTAGTTAATAGTTCAAACACATATTACTTCATATTATCAATCCCCACTTATAGTTATCGATCCTAATAAGTTCCAAAAAGTCACTTTATCTTGTCTTTTAAGAGAATCACGCTCAAGGTTCATATAAGACATAAATTTGTTAGGAAGTTGTGGATAATTCCTAATAATCGAAATGATTATATCACACTTACAAATTTCAAACACGTCCTGGATATGACAACATAAGCATTCAAAAATTTTAGTATCCCAGAGTAGTATGGCTGAAACCGGAAAAATACCAATATAATTTGTCATTGACAAAGAACATTAAAGAAGGAACCTATCTAATATAATCTAAACAAATATTTAACTTGAGGGGATACTCTATGAATTGAAAAAATCAAACATAGATAATCTCATTCTGCGTACATCTTTGAATAATGTCCCTACTAAGCAAACATAGTAACAGTCTATGTTCCATGGTACACCGTACATGAAAATAGTCTTACTACTCACTCTACTATCAAACTTCAAGTACAATTAAACGTCTTATGTTAGAAAAATGTTAAAGATGGTAACATGATAATATACAAAAATGCCACCTCTTCTGAAATAACACAACCTAGACCTAGAAAAACAACAAACTCAATGAATCAACAGAGAACATAGAAGGTACTAAAAAGAGATAAGTGAACATAAAAGTTTGAAATAATGGTTACCATACATGCAAATTGACTTGCACGAAGACCTTCTGGAGATTTTTTAGTCAGGAAGAACTCAAGTAGTTCAAACAAAACACTGCGCTTGGAGATAAAAGAATATATAGATTGTTCTAGGACATATCCACAGTTTACGATAGAGTGTAGGCAATAGAAAATATGCAGATGCATGTTCAGAAGCAGAAATCCAATAACCTGAACAGTAAGCCAAAGCAGTTGAGTATAGGCAATGCTACGATTCAAATTACATATATATTGTAACGGCCTGTATTTTTGTATGTGGTAGTTCTATTCATGTTATACTTGACATAGACTTATAGTGTAGGTGAGGGATCATGTTTCTTATGTGATTAGTGTTGGTTTAAAGTAGCTTGGAAGGTGATGTAATGCCTTGCACGTTTTAGCATTTGTATTGCAAGTTAACTCCGATGGAAAGTATTTAAGTAATTATAGTAAGATGGTAATTGAGCTAGCAGCTGCATCACCTACTTGATCTATATTATAGTTAAAGGGACCAAGTTTGATTGACCAGAATTAGGCTTATATTTAGGGGCTCATTTGAAGCCCAAACCTATTAAAGAAAATTGTGAATGAAAGAAGGCTCAGCAGCCAAATCTGCCAATTGGCCCATTATGGATAAAGCCCAAGTGAAACTAGGTAAGTGCATGACCTCCTAAGATTTGTTTTACCATGTTATTGGGCCAAGTGTGTACCACCTACTTGCAATAAGCTGTCCCAAGTGGAAAAAAAGAACAAAGGGAAAATGGACAGCCAAGGTCCAATAATATTAAGTCCAAAAAGGCCCAAGTTAAAAGGACAAGCAGGTAGGGCACCTACTTGACATTATATGGCCCAAAATTGGTCAAGAGTGTCGGCCATAACACCTCCTTTTTCAATGGATAAGGATCAAGTCTTATTCTCCATTTTGAACTTGCAAAAGTTTCAGATTTTCTAAGTTCTTTCTTGGTCTCTCTTGGCTTCAATTAGCAGCCCTAAGGCACCTTAGAGTTCTTGAGTGCTGTCTAATTTTTCAAGTAAGAGTTTGAAGGAGAGTTTGAATTCTTGAAGTACAAGTTTAGAGGATAAATTTCCAGAATTAAGGTAAGACTTCAACCCATTTGTTTTCCTCTCTTTGATAATGTTTGGAGTGGAGAATTTTGTATATGTTTATCAAGAATTCATGGATTGTGATAAATCTTTGAGTAAATATTCTCCTATTATGCTGAAAGATTTGAGATTGATAGTGGCTGCCTTATGAATATTGTTGTTGAGGGCTGTTTGGGTAGCTTGGGAGATGATGTATGAAGTTGTATTAATGTGTAGAGGAAGGGTGTGGTGGTTCACCATTTATGTAAGGGTTGTTTGGGCCTGATTTCCATCAAATATTTTAGCTACTGTTTTGGAGGACCTTATTGTGATTAGCTGCTGATGTTAGCTTAATCATGACTTATGTTGTAGATTAGCACCCAATAAGGAAGGTTGAATCGTGATAGTGGTATTGGTCAGAAAAATAAGGTATGTAAGGCTATTCGATTCTATATCCTTTTGGCATGAAATCTGGCACCTGCAATTAATATCAATGAAGTGTTTCCCATAAGTTCTATTTCTAGAAAAGGAAGCATAGTGGCAGCGTACTATCTCCAAATAGCTAACAATATTTCTTTCCCCATTCTAAGTGCATAGAACTACTTCATTATATGTTCACTACTCTATACTTGTGTAATTATTCCCCTTGTGCTGTTATAGAAATGGTATTTGCAAAACAAAGTTTGATGAATCCCTCTCCTAAGCCAATTGAAGTCAATTGTGCCATTAAGGTCTTAAAGTAAGGTGTTGATGTTTCATAGCTCCTTATGTCATTGTTACTGCCTCAAAGTATTATTTTCATGTATTCCACTACTGTTCCGTATTTCCATATCTCCAAGATGATTCTGACCACCAAATCAACATCTCAAAAGTGTTAAGATTATCCAAAATAACATCTCAAAAGAGTTATGAACTGATTAACAATAATCTCAAAGATTAAAGAATCTAAGTGAAGAAATCTATTTAATTAAGGGTGGCAGCTCAGGGGCGAAAGCCTAGCATGGGCCGATCCCTATTGGTATAGAAGGGTGGTAGCTCAGGGGCAAAAGCCTAGCATGGGCCGATCCCAAGTTGTGTAATTATGAGGACCGCATCCCAGGGGTTAATACGCCTAGCATGGGTCATCCTCTTCTACCACTGATCAGCTGGTCACTTGTATCACATGCCCAACAAAGATTATAGCATACAACAAGGTAAAGAAAAGAATGTAGCTTACTTGATCCCATAAGAGTAAGCAAAGGTGGTCTTCTCTCCTAATCTATGCACCCTTATGTTGCTACTTGATTTCATTTGAGCTTTGTATTACATATACTATTTGTCTTACATATTCAGTACATTTTTCGTACTGACGTCCTGTATTGGGGATGCTGCATTTCATGCTGCAGGCTCAGGTACTCCAGCTAGTAGACCTCCTCAGTAGGAGCACTCAAAATTCTGCTACTTTTGGTGAGCTCCAAGTTGATTCGGAGCTTTATTAAGTCCTTGTTAAATTCGTTTAGTATTGTATCGTAGTTAAGGGTAAGTCGGGGTCTGTCCCGACCTACTCTAGTCTTCTATCTTTTAGAGGCTTTGTAGACGTATGTACATGGTTCAGTTGTGTCTTAAGGAGTTGTGGGCTCAACGGCCAAGTCTTGTATATAACTTTTGGAACTACTTACGTTGTTTTGTATCGCTACATACTTGTCACAATTGTTATAGTATATGCACAGTAAGAACAGGTTGCAGGTTGGTTCTCTCGGGCCTTTAGGGCATCGGGTGCCTGTCCGTCTTAATAGGTTTTGAGGCGTGACAAAAGTGGTATCAAAGCAGGTCATCCTAGGGAGTCTACAAAGCCGTGTCTGTGTAGAGTCTTGCTTATGGATGTGTTGTGCACCACATCTATAAACAGGAGGCTACGGGACATATAGGAGTTGTCTCATTTCTTTCATTTCTTAGATCGTGCGATAGAACCAGTGTTGTAGGTGAATCATATCTAATTTCTCAATTGTTTTATTATAGCATAGATGCCGATTACGAGAAGGAGTAAAAGTACTGGTAAACGAATAGATGTGGCTGTCCAAGAAGGGACCAGCCAACCACCACCAAGTCAAGCTGTTCAAAGTGGGGCTTAAGATGAGTCTCTATCGCAGACTTCCTCGACGCCTCCATCTCTTGAAGAACTAAGGAGGGAAGATGAACCTCAGGAACCCCCTATTAATGCTACCGAGCAAGATTTGAGGAATGCAGTCCAATTATTGACTCGTATAGTTGCTGGTCATGGCCAAAGGGAAGAAGGTCCAGTTGCAGGTACTAGTGGTGTAGATAGATCAGCTGGAACACGGATACGTGATTTTCTTAACTTGGACCCTCCATCATTTACCGGGTCAGATCCTAATGAAGATCCCCAAGACTTTATAGATCAAATCCAACGCACTTTGGACATTATGCATGTAAGTGGTAAAGAAGCACTTGAGCTAGCTGCATACAGATTAAAGGGTGTGGCTATATTGTGGTATGAAGCTTGGAAGCAATCTAGGGGAACAAATGCACCTTCAGCTATGTGGAAAGAGTTCAAAAAGGCATTCCTTGATTATTATCTGCCATTGGAGATCCGAGAGGCCCGTGCGGATCAGTTCTTAAATCTCCACCAAGGAAATATGAGTGTGAGGGAGTATAGTCTCAAATTTAATTCCTTGGCCAGGTATGCCCCTAATGTAGTAGCTACTATGGAGGATAGAGTTCATCGTTTTGTGGACAGGTTAGATTCATATCTGGTTAGAGACTGTACAATTGCTTCATTAAATAAAGATATGGATATAGCAAGGATGCAGGCTTTTGCACAAAAATTGGAGGATCAAAGGCAAAGAAGAAGAACACAAGAGTTGGAAACAGGGCATTCTAAGAGGGCCAGATCAATGGGGCAGTTTACACCATCCCAAGGTGAGTTTAGGCCTCGGTTCTCTAATAGATCACCTAGGCCATCATCTTTCTACTCTACAGCTAGTGCTCCACCACGGTTCCAAGGGTTTAGAGGTAATCAGTTTGGGCAAAGAAGTGAAAGCCAAGACAGTCATCAAGAGCAAGGAAGTACGAGCCAATCAAGGCCTCCACGACAGCCTTGTAAACAGTGTGGGAGGAATCATCTAGGTGCATGCAGGTTTGGGACGGATGTTTGTTTTTGGTGTGGCACACAAGGGCATATGATGAGAAACTGCCCTCATAAGGGAGTGGGTGTCTTTGTTCAACCAACTAGATCAGTTGTTGCGTCGACCTCATCAACCCCTTCTTTAGGTAGGGGACTACATATGCCTACAGGTCGTGGTAGAGGATCTAGGGGAGCAACTAGTTCTAGTGGAGGTCAGAATCGCACATATGCACTAGGGGATCGACAAAATTTAGAAGCCTCGCCGGATGTGGTTACAGGTACATTGTCCATCTTTTCACATATTGTATATGCATTAATCGATCCGGGGTCTACGCTATCATATGTTACACCATTGATTGCTGGAAAGTTCAAAAGAACACCAGAATTATTAGCAAAGCCATTTGAAGTGTCTACACCGATTGGTGAATCTATTATAGCTAGGAGAGTTTATCGTAATTGCATTGTAACTGTTTGTGATCGCGATACATTGGCTGACCTTGTTGAGCTAGACATGGTAGATTTTGATGTTATAATGGGTATGGATTGGTTAGCTTCTTGTTATGCCACGGTAGATTGCCGAACTAAGATAGTGCATTTCCAGTTTCCAAAAGAGGTAGTCCTCGAATGGAAGGGTAATATTGGGATGCCAAGAGGTAAATTTATTTCTTATCTTAAGGCAAAGAAGATGATTTCCAAAGGATACATATGCCATCTGGTTAGAGTGGAAAATGTAGATGCAGAGCCACCAACCCTTCAATCCATTCCGGTGGTAAATGAATTTCCAGATGTGTTTCCTGAAGATCTTCCAGGTTTGCCTCCTGAACGAGAAGTAGAGTTCGGTATTGATGTGCTTTCAGATACTCAACCTATCTCAATTCCTCCATATAGAATGGCTCCGGCAGAATTACGAGAGTTGAAGGAGCAGTTAAAAGACTTATTACAAAAAGGATTCATAAGGCCTAGTGTGTCTCCATGGGGAGCACCAGTTTTATTTGTGCACAAAAAAGATGGCTCATTAAGAATGTGTATCGACTACCGGCACTTGAATAAGGTAACAATTAAGAACAAATATCCCCTTCCTAGAATTGATGATCTGTTTGATCAATTACAAGGTGCTAGGTGTTTTTCAAAGATCGACCTGAGGTCAGGTTATCACACTAAGTGAGGGTCAAGGACAAAGATATACCCAAGACAGCTTTTCGAACACGGTATGGTCATTTTGAGTTCTTAGTCATGTCATTCGGGCTAACAAATGCACCAGAAGCTTTTATGGATTTGATGAATAGGGTGTTCAAGCCATTCTTAGATGTGTTTGTGATAGTGTTCATAGATGACATTTTGGTGTATTCAAGATCGGAAGAGGATCATGCTAATCACTTGCGGCAGGTTTTACAAATTCTCCGTGATCGTAAATTATATGCAAAGTTCTCTAAATGTGAGTTCTGGTTGAAATCTGTGGCATTCCTAGGTCATATCGTATCCGAAGAAGGAATAAGGGTTGATAACCAGAAAATAGAAGCCGTGAAAAGATGGCCAAGACCTACAACGCCTACGGAGATCCGTAGTTTTCTTGGATTGGCAGGTTATTACAGAAGGTTTGTTGAAGGATTCTCTTCCATGGCTGCACCCTTAACAAAGCTAACACATAAAGGAACCAAGTTTCAGTGGAGAGATGAGTGTGAAAGAAGCTTCCAAGAGTTGAAGAGTAAATTAACTTCTACACCTGTGTTGGTACTTCCAGAAGGTACAGAAGGCTATGTAGTGTACTGTGATGCTTCGGGAGTGGGATTAGGTTGTGTATTGATGCAGTGTGGTAAAGTTATAGCTTATGGATCGAGGCAGCTGCGGCCACATGAGAAAAATTATCCAACCCATGATCTAGAGCTAGCAGCAGTTGTGTTTGCTTTGAAGATATGGCGCCACTACTTGTATGGAGTTCATGTTGACATGTACACTGATCACAAAAGCTTGCAATATATTTTTAAGCAAAAAGACTTAAATCTGAGGCAGCGAAGGTGGCTGGAGCTATTAAAAGATTATGACATTGACATCTTATATCACCCCGGTAAAGCTAATGTAGTAGCTGATGCTTTAAGCCGTAAAATAATGGCAAGAACTTATGGGAAGTCTGTGGAAAGACAAGGAATGACTAAGGATCTGTCCCAACTAGCGAACTTGGGTGTTCGCCTTCTTGAATCTCAAGGCGAATGGGTTATTGTGCAAAATGCGGCAGAATCCTCATTAATAGTGGAAGTGAAAGAGAAGCAGTACACTGATCCAATTCTTTTACAACTTAAAGAGAATGTACTACATGGTATGACAAAGGCATTTGAGCTTAAGCAAGACGGAGAACTTCGATGTCAAAACAGATTGTGTGTACCTAATGTAGATGAACTAAGAAAGAGGATCAAGATGGAAGCACATAATTCAAGATACTCTGTTCATCCGGGGTCAACTAAAATGTATCATGATTGAAAGAAATGTATTGGTGGGGGGACATGAAGAAGAACATTGCAGAATTCGTGGCTCAGTGTCCAAATTGTCAACAGGTAAAAGTAGAACACCAAAAGCCCGGAGGTTACATGCAGCGTATAGAACTTCCAATTTGGAAATGGGACATGATCAACATGGATTTTATTACTGGTTTGCCTCGCTCATTCCGGAAGTTTGACTCCATATGGGTAATAGTTGATAGACTTACCAAAGCAGCACACTTCTTGCCGGTGAAGACTACCTATACAGCTGAAGAGTATGCGAGGTTGTACATTAAAGAGATAGTTCGAATACATGGAGTGCCAATCTCTATAATATCTGATAGAGGAGCTCACTTCACAGCAAATTTTTGGAAGTCATTTCAAAAGAGTTTGGGAACATAAGTGAATTTAAGTACAGCCTTTCATCCTCAAACGGATGGTCAGGCAGAACGTACAATTCAGACATTGAGGATATGATGCGAGCTTGTATATTAGATTTCAAGGGTAGCTGGGATGATCACCTACCACTTATTGAATTTGCTTATAACAATAGCTATCATTCGAGCATTAAAATGGTACCTTATGAAGCTTTATATGGTCGAAAGTGTAGATCACCAATTGGCTGGTTCGAAACGGGTGAAACTGCCTTATTTGGGCCAGATCTTGTTCATCAAGCTATGGAAAAAGTCAAAGTGATACAGCAGAGGCTAGAAACAGCTCAAAGTCGACATAAATCATATGCAGATATTAGAAGGAGAGGACTAGAATTTTCTATAGGGGATTGGGTGTTCTTGAAGGTGTCTCCGATGAAAGGGGTAATGAGGTTTGGTAAAAAAGGAAAGCTGAGCCCACGCTATATAAGGCCATATAAGATTATCCGAAAATTTGGCCAAGTAGCCTATGAGTTAGCTACCACAAGAGCTTTCATCAGTTCATCCGGTGTTCCATGTCTCAATGCTACGGAAATGCGTAGGTGACCCATTTTGTATTACTCCTACTGAAGACATACAGGTTACGGGAGATCTCACTTATGAAGAAGTACCCATTGCTATTCTGGATCGACAAGTTAGGAAGTTAAGAAATAAAGAAGTAGCTTCTGTAAAAGTACTATGGAGAAACCAACAAGTAGAAGAAGTTACATGGAAAGCAGAAGAAGCAATGAAATTGAAGTATCCTCACCTCTTTCACACTAGTGGGAATGATCAAAATGTTAGTGGAGGCATTGACAAGTAAGTATAAGTCTATATGTTCAATGTTATTAATAGTAGTACTAACTTAGGCTTGAACTTGTTTAGGCTGGGCAACCATGCTAACATTCGAGGACGAATGTTCCAAGGGGGGAAGGATGTAACGGCCTGTATTTTTGTATGTGGTAGTTCTATTCATGTTATACTTGACATAGACTTATAGTGTAGGTGAGGGATCATGTTTCTTATGTGATTAGTGTTGGTTTAAACTAGCTTGGAAGGTGATGTAATGCCTTGCACGTTTTAGCATTTGTATTGCAAGTTAACTCCGATGGAAAGTATTTAAGTAATTATAGTAAGATGGTAATTGAGCTAGAAGCTGCATCACCTACTTGATCTATATTATAGTTAAAGGGCCCAAGTTTGATTGACCAGATTTAGGCTTATATTTAGGGGCTCATTTGAAGCCCAAACCTATTAAAGAAAATTGTGAATGAAAGAAGGCCCAGCAGCCAAATCTGCCAATTGGCCCATTATGGATAAAGCCCAAGTGAAACTAGGTAAGTGCATGACCTCCTAAGATTTGTTTTACCATGTTATTGGGCCAAGTGTGTACCACCTACTTGCATTAATCTGTCCCAAGTGGAATAAAAGAACAAAGGGAAAATGGACAGCCAAGGTCCAATAATATTAAGTCCAAAAAGGCCCAAGTTAAAAGGACAAGCAGGTGTGGAACCTATTTGACATTATATGGCCCAAAATTGGTCAAGAGTGTCGGCCATAACACCTCCTTTTTCAAAGGATAAGGATCAAGTCTTATTCTCCATTTTGAACTTGCAAAAGTTTCAGATTTTCTAAGTTCTTTCTTGGTTTCTCTTGGCTTCAATTAGCAGCCCTAAGGCACCTTAGAGTTCTTGAGTGCTGTCTAATTTTTCAAGTAAGAGTTTGAAGGAGAGTTTGAATTCTTGAAGTACAAGTTTAGAGGATAAATTTCCAGAATTAAGGTAAGACTTCAACCCATTTGTTTTCCTCTCTTTGATAATGTTTGGAGTGGAGAATTTTGTATATGTTTATCAAGAATTCATGGATTGTGATAAATCTTTGAGTAAATATTCTCCTATTATGCTGAAAGATTTGAGATTGATAGTGGCTGCCTTATGAATATTGTTGTTGAGGGCTGTTTGGGTAGCTTGGGAGATGATGTATGAAGTTGTATTAATGTGTAGAGGAAGGGTGTGGTGGTTCACCATTTATGTAAGGGATGTTTGGACCTGATTTCCATCAAATATTTTAGCTACTGTTTTGGAGGACCTTATTGTGATTAGCTGCTGATGTTAGCTTAATCATGACTTATGTTATAGATTAGCACCCAATAAGGAAGGCTGAATCGTGATAGTGGTATTGGTCAGAAAAATAAGGTATGTAAGGCTATTCGATTCTATATCCTTTTGGCATGAAATCTGGCACCTACAATTAATATCAATGAAGTGTTTCCCATAAGTTCTATTTCTAGAAAAGGAAGCATAGTGGCAGCGTACTATCTCCAAATAGCTAACAATATTTCTTTCCCCATTCTAAGTGCATAGAACTACTTCATTATATTTTCACTACTCTATACTTGTGTAATTATTCCCCTTGTGCTGTTATAGAAATGGTATTTGCAAAACAAAGTTTGATGAATCCCTCTCCTAAGCCAATTGAAGTCAATTGTGCCATTAAGGTCTTAAAGTAAGGTGTTGATGTTTCATAGCTCCTTATGTCATTGTTACTGCCTCAAAGTATTATTTTCATGTATTCCACTACTGTTCCGTATTTCCATATCTCCAAGATGATTATGACCACCAAATCAACATCTCAAAAGTGTTAAGATTATCCAAAATAACATCTCAAAAGAGTTATGAACTGATTAACAATAATCTCAAAGATTAAAGAATCTAAGTGAAGAAATCTATTTAATTAAGGGTGGCAGCTCAGGGGCGAAAGCCTAGCATGGGCCGATCCCTATTGGTATAGAAGGGTGGCAGCTCAGGGGCAAAAGCCTAGCATGGGCCGATCCCAAGTTGTATAATTATGAGGACCGCATCCCAGGGGTTAATACGCCTAGCATGGGTCATCCTCTTCTACCACTGATCAGCTGGTCACTTGTATCACATGCCCAACAAAGATTATAGCATACAACAAGGTAAAGAAAAGAATGTAGCTTACTTGATCCCATAAGAGTAAGCAAAGGTGGTCTTCTCTCCTAATCTATGCACCCTTATGTTGCTACTTGATTTCATTTGAGCTTTGTATTACATATACTATTTGTCTTACATATTCAGTACATTTTTCGTACTGACGTCCTGTATTGGGGACGCTGCATTTCATGCTGCAGGCTCAGGTACTCCAGCTAGTAGACCTCCTCAGTAGGAGCACTCAAAATTCTGCTACTTTTGGTGAGCTCCAAGTTGATTCGGAGCTTTATTAAGTCCTTGTTAAATTCGTTTGGTATTGTATCGTAGTCCCGACCTACTCTAGTCTTCTATCTTTTAGAGGCTTTGTAGACGTATGTACATGGTTCAGTTGTGTCTTAATGAGTTGTGGCCTCAACGGCCAAGTCTTGTATATAACTTTTGGACCTACTTACGTTGTTTTGTATCGCTGCATCCTAGGTTAACTTGTCATATGCACAGTAAGAACAGGTTGCAGATTGGTTCTCTCGGGCCTTTAGGGCATCGGGTGCCTGTCCGTCTTAATAGGTTTTTAGGCGTGACATATATACCCACCTTGTCATCAATACATTTGAAGTTCTGAAAGTCTCTGTAGGATCTTTATGCAAGCTTTCAATGAAAATTTGCCTAGACAATTGAAGTTCACACAATCTTTTCAAGTTAAAAAAGCAGTGAATATTCATCATCACCATCATGCAACAACAAAATTGCACATTTGACCAAAATGCATTAATAAAACACATTCCACTTCAACTTGTTAATGACACATACCACAACTTCTTTTAATGCAGATTTAAGTTTGATAACAAGCTCATCTTCAATCCCTTTAAATTTGTTAAGGGAAAAGTCCTGCAACTCCCCACAACTTACAGTAGCACAGAAGTTCAGAGTTTTTACACAACATCATAGATCTTTCTTTAAACCATGTTTAAGGAATGCCTTTTTCTTTAGAAGGACAGCAGAATGTAAAAATCTGGAAAAGGAAAAGAAAACAACTTTTAGTTAACAGTTCAAAAACATATTTTTTCATATTATCTATCCCCATTTATAGTTCATGATCGTAATAAGTTCCAAAAACGCAACTTGATCTTGTGTTTTAAGAGAATCACGATCAAGGTTCATATAAGTAAATGGTGAATTTTTGCTTTGTCAGACATAAACTTGTGAGGAAGTTGTGGATAATTCCTCATAATAGAAATGGTTATATCACGCTTAGAAATTTCAAACACGTCCTGGATACGACAACATAAGCATTAAAAAAATTCAGTATTCCGGAGTAGTATGGGTGAAATCTGAAAAAGACCAATATAATTTGTCATTGACAAAGAACACTAAATAAGGAACCTATCGAAAATAATCTAACCAAATATTTAACTTGAGGGGATACTCAATGAAATAAAAAAAGCAAACATAGACAATCTCATTTTGCGTACATCTTTGAATGATGTCCCTAATGAGCAAAGATAGTTACCGTCTAAGTTCCATGGTACATGAAAATAATTTGACTGCTCACTCTATTGTCAAACTCCAATTACAATAAAATGTCTTAATGATGTTAGAAAAATGTTAAAGATGGTAACATGATAATATACAAAAATGGCACCTCATCCACTAAGTAATATTAGTAAGTAATCTGGATGTATTGGACCAACTGAACTGATTTAAGACAAACATACCGTTCAAAAAAATTGCAGCACAAAGACGTTAAAACAAGACAGGTCTACCAAGTTGCAGAAATATTATAGAGTAATTGTTTTACTAGCACTCTTTCTTGGAATCCATTCTCAAGTGTAAACGGTGAAGTTTAAAGCAAATATATAACATTTACTTAAGAGTATCAACAAGAAGAAGTAAAGAACCTCACCTTTTTTGCTTTGGTGTAATATTTCTTTTTATTATCACTAGCCAGAACAATCTTCTCCAAAACTGCCTTCCTAGTTGACGCAAAAAGTAGCCGAATTAGGTTTGTTGCATCTTCATCACTTAATTCAGCTGATAGCTCTTCTTCAAAGAGCATACACGGGATAAGTTTCAATCCTGTAAAGACATAATTATCAAGTTAATATTTTCTTAATCCAAGGAACATACTAAGGGATCCATGATGAGAAGACCCTTCTTAAGTTTTTCTATGATAAAATAGGAATATAGTTGTCAAATCAATAAAAATAGAAAATGCCTACAAAAGGAAAGTTGTAGAAATTACTAGTCTAACCAAACACCAGATAATTGTTTTATAGCATTAATACTAACCACAGGGAAATACGGGACAAATTCAGAAATTATACAGTAACTTATAACGTATTCCAAACAAAGTTGAGCTACTAGAAGACTAGGCTCATTGAAAGTTGTAGGGAGATACTACTCTAACCAAAACTACATACTATCTCCATGTTGCAATGTAATGTCCACTCTACTCAGATGAAAACTCATTTACAGCATATCCTCGAGTCCATAGAAATAATTGAAGATTATGACAAACTTAAACTAGTAGATCTAATTTGGGATGAAAAGGGTGTGTGCTTTGTATTGGTGGGAAAAATTATGAGATCCCTGCATCATGTGTTTTTCATTTTTAAGGTACGTTATTTCTCTGTGATTGTATCACCTTAAACATTTACATCTAAGCAAAAATGCCAACTTTCTTCTGATCGAGTTGGACTGCAGTGTGGTCTGTTGATTCTTATTTTGTGGTTGTTTGATGTTTATATGTTAAGCTTGTGTTTCTTGTCAAATGGTACTTCTGTCCAGTGAGTTTTTGTGCTAACGTTCACTCATACTTGGATCTTGAAAAATGTCATTGTGTGTCGCATCCTTTAAAAGTAGTGCATTTCTGAAAGCACGGGTTTAACAACATTTCTAGAGAGTCCGAGCTACTTATGATTATGGTACAGAAGAATTAGCATTGTTTGGTTGACTGAAGAAATGCAAGAATGGATGTTTGTGTGGACAAATTTGAGTACATTTAGAAATGTGTTGAATTTTTTTGGGTTATCCTTGGCATAGACAAACAGATCATGTTATTTTCATTTCTTAATTTAAGTATATCTATTCATCAGTTTTACATGTCTTAGATGTATCGTTTTTATTTCCAGTAGCTACACCAAAACAGAGCATCACAAATGCTAAAGTGAAAAACCATCCACAGTTGCAATATTCTTTACCAATGATGATTTTAAAGGCAATAACGAAGCTTCCAGTGGATATTTACAAGTAGATAACTCCACTGGTGACGACTCTGAAGAATAAAAAAGTAATGAATCTGAACTCTCTAATGATTATGGAAGTGATGTTCATGCAGAACACACGGTGGTGAGAGAAGATCTAAGGGAATATAAAAGGTCAAGGCTCCTGCTAAGGAGAAACCGGATGGATTTCTTAGTGAAGATGAGTTAGATGAAGGATTCATATTGATAACGGAAGAACAAATTTGAGGTATAATTTGGGAGGTGATGATGATGAGCCATATTATGACTCATGAAATGTAGATAGCTTAGCTAGAGAATTTGAAGGTGAGCAGGATGATGAATCCTGATGATGGAGGAGGGCAGTTTAAGGCTAGGAAAAAGAGTAGCACAGTATTCTATCATCCAGATTGTGAGAAAGTCATCTGGCAAGTTGGTCAAGCATTTAAAAATGTTAATAAATTTAGCAAAGATTTGACCAACTATGCATTAAAGAAAGGACTCCAACAAGAAAAGAAGAGGAATGATAAAAATTAGGTAAGGGCCAAGTATAGGAAGTGTATAGGTCTTGATGGTTGTTTTCTCAAAGCTGAACTGCACAAATTCAACCACCTTCGGTTTATAAAATGGGCTTGAAAGATCTATTTTATGTGGTAATTTGTGTAAGACCACTGCTCGAATAGTAACAGTGGTAGAATGAACTCAACTTGCCCACATAATTTTAAAACCAAACAGGTCAGGTTTAGTTACAGAGAGGGAGGGTCATCATTGAATGAGTCATGTCACTATTAAAGGGTTAAATCCATATTTATAAAATAACATAGTAAGAAAAAAATAACCTGAAGATATGACTATTGTGGCTAGCTGGTGCACCTTCTTCTATGTGGTTTGGCCAGTGGAGATGTTTCAATAGGATAGTCCAAGACAATGGTCGGTTGTAGAATCTTTGGTTCTACTACCATCTCAAATACCTGAACATGGTAACATCACAAAGCAGAACACATAAAAAGAACCATTTAAACCAATAAGAGACATTGGCATGTGGTTAAAAGCTGCTAATTCTATGTATCTGCAGACGGGAACAGAAAAAATACTAAACATCATTATTCAAACCTCATTAAGAATGGCCAACAGAAGAGCATGCTTCAATTGAACTCTTATCAATATCATCACCAAGAATATCAATTGCTTTACGTCATCTTCTTTAGCGGTATTAAGATCATCGCCTAAGTTTTAAAAATCAATCCCAACTTATTTCACAAGATTATGCATTGTTTCCCTCCTCGAAGGTCTTTCCAAGCAGATCTCCACACCATGCATAAAAGCATAAAGTTTGATTCCTTCAATTAAAGTTAAGGTGAGAGAAGAAAAAAAATGAGATACCAAAAGTGGGACCAAAAGCCTATTAACCATAAAACTCATAATTCACTGAGAAGTTGGTCAAACTCCTTATGTGTAAATATATCTGACCATGTTCCAAAATAAGTGCAGAAACATTTCACATACTCCAAAAACATATGCAGCATATGAAATGGCATTACCTAGGATCTTTGGAAAAGATAAAATAAGACGAGATGGTTTGCACCAACCCAAGGAAATAGGTCAGGTATCCAAATAGTAACTAAAAATGTTTAGTTGAACATTGTTGGGCGAACATTGTTTAACCATTCAAAATTATTTTGTTATGATGAGATAATACTTGGTCACCAGAAACAAGATGGCTTAGTAAAGAAGATGCTGGCACCTAAGGAAGTTCCCTATAAATGTAACTGGAAAAGGTGCCAAACAAAATAACATAATGCCATTAGAAAGATAAAGTTCATATGATTCCTCTTATCTCTCATGGTCCATTCTTGTAGCCAGATAAAGAAAGAACTAGTTTGTCTTCTAAGGGAACTCAAAAGATCAATCAAAGCCAGAAGCCACAAGTCCAAACAATTCTCAGTATTATGCCTCCAATATAAGAATAGTTGCCAAGGTCAGGTTTAGTTACAGAGAGGGATCAGACTTTTATCATAATTCAAAATTGGAGTTCTTTAATGCTCTTTTTAAAAGCTCCTAGGCACTTATCCCAAGACAATTTTCTAGGGACCCTTTCGGTCATTAGGAAGCCATAATCCGGTGAATTTCCTTTGCTGGAAAACCCAATCCCTTTTTTTTTTCTTCCTTATTTTCTCTTTCCCATGGATAACAGATATATTTCAGACTTGGGGTCAAATCATACGATATTATTGAGTCTAGAAACACGAAAGGAAACTGGTTTGAGTAGGTGGAGAGTGTGAAGCCACACGGGAGGAGAATGAAGCTGAGTAGGGATGCTTTATCATGGATATGCAAAGGCTAGGGGAGGCTTCTAGCATTAAAGGTAAGTTATTTAAGACTTGGAGATGCAAGGACATTTCTACCTACATTTATTGTTCATTGAAGTTCAATAAATACGGTAGGTTCATCTCAATCATTGCAGTTAATGGCTATGAACGTTCGGTGATTATTCTGGGAGAGAACATCTTTAATGAGGGATGAGGTGGCCTATCAAAAAAAATTGAAAGCTTCAACATTCAGGAGACAAGACATGTCACTGAGAAATACAGAAACTTTGCGTTTATGAGGCTCAGGGGAGAGGAAAGTTATAAGGAGGTCATTCAAAAGAGCAAATTGGGGGTCATATCTGATAGGAGAGCAAAAAATCAGGAGGAGACACTGTGAAGAAGAAGGTTTCCTTAGCAGATGTCTGGTGGGAAGCTTCCCAGAGGATGACGAAATTCCCTTACGGAAGGAAGTCAGAAGGTGGGCTATTCAAACGTGGAAAGGCATCCATAATAGCAATAGTTATAATATGAATGGTATTTAGTTTCTTTTCGAATTACAATCAAGAAAGGAAGCAGAGCATATCTTTGTGGGGAAGTGGAGAAGAAAGAATCACCATTTACAGATGAAATGGTGGTCTCCCAAAGCAGGAACGATGCTAGCTGACTTCAAGTTTGATTTGTTTTGGGTTCGAATTTTAGGTCTTCCTCTACATCTCTGTATAGACAAGGTGATTAAACAAATTGGTGACCGATGTGGGGGGTGGTTGGAGATGGAGGAGGAAACAACCCTAAAAATCATCGCGGATGGGCTCGAACTAGAATGAAGGCCTATTGGGAACATCAACATCTGCCCTAGAATTACGGAATATGAAAAAGAAGTTTTGCAGGTAGAAACTGAAGAAGAAAAAGTATATAACTGTCTCAAAATACGTGCAACAGACAAAGCCACAGGTCCAAACGGTTATACTATGGGATTTTACATCAAGTGTTGGGAGGTTCTAAAGTAGAATATCATGCAAGCTTTCCACAATTCCATTTCTAAAGAGATGTTTGAAAATAGTTTCAATGCTACTTATATTGCCCTGATACCAAAAAGAAAGGGGAAAAGAGTTGAAAAATTTCAGACCGACAAGTTTTGTAGGAAGTTTCTACAAATTGGTCTCCAAAGTTTTGACAGAAAGGTTAAAAAGAGTGGACACATTGGTAGACTTGCAACAAATGGATTTTATTAGAGGTAGACAAATTATGGATGATGTGTTGATAGCCAGCCAATAAGGCAGTCGATTAAAACATTTCTCAAAAGAAACCTGGCATTCTATTCAAACTTGACATTGATAAAGCCTATGATCATGTCAATATGGAATTCATCTGGCAAGTCCTTAGGCAAATGGGTTTTGGTGCTAAATGGGTCAACTGGTGAAGTTTTGTATCTTACCAGTAAAGTTCTCCATTCTTGTCAATGGTGGCAATGAAGGTTTTTTCAATACTCAGAGAGGGATCAGAAAAAGGGACCTCGTGTCCATGTTTTTGTTCATTTTAGCCATGGAAGGGATCTGGGACACAATATTCGAGAAGTGTGAAAAGAAATTGACAATGTGGAAATCTCAGTATTTGTCCCTTGGAGGTAGACTCACTTTGATTAATGTTGTCTTGGATGCTTTGCCTACTTATATTTTTTCCCTATTCCCAATCCCTTCGGGAGTCATTCAAATGTTTGACAAGGTCAGGAGATCCTTCCTATGGCAATGGAATAAAGAAAAAAGAGCTTTTCATCTTGTCAAGTGGAGGAAATCACCAGATGCAAGAGACAAGAGGGCCTTGGCATTAGGAATATGAAGTATCATAAGAGAGTGTCGAAGCTTAAATAGCTCTGGATATATTCAAAGGCACCTCAAACATTATTGAGCAGAGTCATAATGAAATACCATCACGTATCCTAAAGAAATCTGTAGAGCTTAGGCATTTGAACCCCCCTTAT
Source organism: Solanum sitiens (assembly GCA_016801875.1). Taxonomy (NCBI): domain Eukaryota; kingdom Viridiplantae; phylum Streptophyta; class Magnoliopsida; order Solanales; family Solanaceae; genus Solanum; species Solanum sitiens. Next base: position 4,003,162 of record JABWTJ010000110.1, on the reverse strand, counting down.
ACCAGTTATTTAAATTTTGGTTGACATTACATTACACTCATGTTTGGTTCATTCAAGTCAAAATAAGCTATGAGAGGTGGATTTTCAGGCGGCATATATTTAATCAGCTAATTACCAAATAAAAAAGAAATGTGAAATTACACAAAATATAAACTTCAAGATACTTATAAATAAATCTTAAGAATACATGTCGTCCTTCCATAACTTCTAGACAGCAAATCAGTTTCGCATTTTGTTGACCAAAGCAAAATAGAGGCTTGAGATAATGTTCAGCACACATCGTCCCCAAGAAAAATGGAAGAAAGGTTCAACCAGAATCTGAAATACACAACCCATATATAGTGCTCTAAATGTCCATCTAACAAGCAAGTAAATATCGGGACTATATGCTTCCCAACACTACTTCTATTTTCTTTAATAATTAAAAAGGTTATATAAGGTATCGTACCTTCACATTACTCCCTTGCACTAGAATATCCTTCGCTTTCTCACACTATCCTTTTACCTACCTAACAAAGACCTTTATCAGTTATTTTTTGTTTCATTAAAAATTTATTGTATGATGTTCTGAGTTGTATACAGAAAGAATATTAACTTTGAAAACATGCATTTTTCAAAGAAACTGAAAATATTTCAAAATGAAAACGAGCAAGACATAAGTTTCCATTCTGATTTCCTAAAATTTGTTTTTATGCAGTAAAGATACCAAAAATATTATGTCTATGATAAATAAATCATAGATAAAACCCGAAGTTGTTAAATACAAACACTGGCTATGTCATGTTTATTACTACAGATCTTGAAAATAGCAATCAGAAAAACATAGCCAACTCCACCAATAATACTAATTTACAAGCAAGGGTAGAAATTGTCTTTGAAAATGACAAGAACATGATAATAGAAAGTGAACTTAAGGAAAATAGAGCATACCTTCATCTTTTCGTGAGTTTATTTAACAGTTCGTCAACAGTTTAGCCATCCTTCTTCTCCCACCAATGGTAACCATTTTATGCCAACTTCTTTGTGCTAGGCCTGCCCTAGATCGATCTCTTTCGAGGGACTACATCAACTTAGCTGACTGGGTAAAGAATTTTTAGGAGAAGAGACAACATGAACATATCATACATCTCGAACTTCTGGGCGAAGTAAGGCAAGAATCCTTCATGAAGTTTGCAGAAACAGCGGTGAGATACTTAGATGAATCTGGTGTAGACTGGCCATCTATGGGTGAGGTGCTACTGGATTTGTAGTAACCACTTCATCTCCAAGATCCTGTCATTCAAGAAAACAGTACCATCTCTATTGGCCAGCTATCACTGCAATCATATAGAGGCATGTTCAACAGTAAGCCAAAGAAGTTGAGTAATGGAAAGACTACAGGAAAAAAAGCAGTTTATAACATAAGTGGAAGTAGCAGAGTAGTTATCGTAAGTTGGAACACACTAATTGATTAATCACAAGAAGTGTGACAAAAATAGATCTTTCCATTAAATGAAATAAGAAGTGTTACCCGTATGACAAACATCCACCGAGCTCAGTCCTTGCACTTCATAGTTCAAGTTTATCCCATCTGATACATTGAGAAAAACCAGACTCTTCAGGTCCATAGGATCTTCTCAATTCCATATGCATGGAAATAAGGGCATCCATCTTCAGTTTACCAAGTCTGGAAGCTGCTTCTGTTGCATATATCTGATGAGTACCCCAAAGCTTCTAACTCCGTGGATGATACAAGGGTTGCTTTCCTTCTGATAAAAGAACACAACCTTAGACCAAGAAAAACAATAAACTCAATCAACCAAAGGAGAACATTGAAAGTACTAACAGGATATGAGTGAACATTAAAGTTAGGAATGCAAGTTGACTTGCTTGAACACCATCCCAAGATTTAGTAGTCAGAAGGACTCAAATAGATCAAACAATGCACGGCGCTTGGAGATTAGGAAGATTAAGATTGTTCGAGAGAGAGTAGCCTGCATGTTTACAAATGCATGTTAAGAAGCAGAAATCCAATAACCTAACCAGTAAGCCAAAAAAGTTGAGTATTGGCAAAACTATAAAAAAAAAATCAAACAACATTATACCCACCTCGTCATTGTCATCAATACTTCTGAAGTTTTTTGAAAGTCTACGCAAGATCTTTTTTTACATAGCCGAGAAATCCGTCTGTGACCCGCCCTTTCGACCAATCATTGCATTCTCAACTAGGTGGATAATGGGCCAGACTCTCTACCCTTTTCCACATAAATACTGGTCTTCGCTTTACATGGTGTGGGGCTTGAACCTGCAACCTAAGCCACAAATCCTCCTCTTTGTTCAACTATAGTTAAGCCTTGGGATCCACTAGGCTTTGCTTTGCATGGTGTGGGGCTTGAACTTGTGACCTAAGCAAAAAATCCTCCACCTTTATCAACTAGAGCTAAGCCTTGGGATCCACTAAGCTTCCCTTTTGCATGTTATGGGGCTTGAACCTGCGATCGAAGGCACAAATCCTCCACCTTTTTCTACTAGAGCTAAGCCTCGGACTCCACTAGGTTTCTGTTTGCATTGTGAGAGGATTGAAATTGCGACTAAGCCACAAATCCTCCACATTTTTCCACTAAACTAAGCCTTGGGATCCACTAGGCTTCACTTTGCGTGGTGTGAGGCTTAAACCTGCGACCTAAGCCATAGATCCTCCACCTTTTCCCAATAGAGCTATGCTTTGGGCTCCACTAGGCTTCGCTTTTGATGGTGTAGGGCTTGAAGTTGCGACCTAAGACACAAATCCTCCACCTTCTTCCACTAGAGCTAAGCCTTGGGCTCCACTAAGCTTCGCTTTGCATGGTGTGCGTCTTGAACCTGCGACCTATGCCACAAATCCTCCACATTTTTCCACTAGAGCAAAGCCATGGGCTCCACTAGGCTTCGCCTTGCATGGTGTCGGGCTTGAACCTGCGACCTAAGCCACAAATCCTCCACCTTCTTCCACTAGAGCTAAGCCTTGCGCTCCACTATGCTTCTCTTTGCATGGTGTGGGGCTTGAACCTGCGACTTAAGCCACAAATCCTCCATCTTTTTCCACTAGAGCTAAGCATTAGGCTCCACTAGGCTACGCTTTGCATGGTGTGGGGCTTGAACATGCGAATTAAGCCACAAATCCTCCACCTTTTTGCCACTAGATCTAAGCCTTGGGCTCCACTGGGCTTCGCTTTGCATGGTGAAGGGCTTGACCCTGCGACCTAAGCCACAATTCCTCCACCTTTTTCTACTAGATCTAAGCCTTAAGATCCAATAGGCTTCGCTTTGCATGGTCTGTGGATGAACATGCAACTAAGCCACAAATCCTAACCTTTTCCACTAGAGCTAAGCCTTGGGCTCCACTAGGCTTCGTTTTGCACGGTTTAGGGCTTGAACCTGCGACCTAAGCCACAAATCCTCCACCTTTTTCAACTAGAGTTAAGCCTTGTGGCTTGAACCTACGACCTAAGTGACAAATCCTCTACCATTTTCCACTAGAGCTAATCCTTGGGCTCTAATTGGCTTCATTTTTTATGGTTTGGGGCTTGACCCTGCGACCTAACCTACAAATCCTCTACCTTCTTCCACTAGAGCTAAGCCTTGGGATCCACTAGGCTTTGCTTTGCATGGTGTGGGGCTTGAACCTGCGACCTAAACCACAAACCCTCCACCTTTTCCACTAGAGATAAGCCTTGGGCTCCAATGGGCTTCGCTTTGCATGGTGTAGGGCTTGAACCTGCGGCCTAATCCACAAGTCCTCCACCTTCTTCCACTAGAGCTAAGCCTTGGGCTCCACTAGGCTTCGCTTTGCATGGTATGGCTCTTGAACCTGCGACCTAAGCCACAAATCCGTTACCTTTTTCCACTAGAGGTAAGCCTTGCGCTCCACTAGGCTTTGCTTTACATGGTGTGGGGCTTGAACTTGCGACCTAAGCGACAAATCCTCCTCCTTTTTCTACTAGAGCTAATCCTTAAGCTCCACTAGGATTCGCTTTGCATGGTGTGGGGCTTGAACATGCAATTAAGCCACAAATCCTTACCTTTTTCTACTAGAGATAAGCCTTGGGCTCCTCTAGGTTTTGTTTTGCACGGTGTGGGGCTTGAACATGCGACCTAAGACACAAATCCTCTACATTTTTCCACTAGAGCTAAGCCTTGGGGCTTGAACCTAGGACCTAAGTGACAAATCCTCCACCTTTTTCCACTAGAGCTTGTCCTTGGGCTCTAATTGGGTTCGCTTTGCATGGTCTTGGCTTGAACCTGCGACCTAAGCCCCAAATCCTCCACCTTGTTCCACTAGAGCTAAGCCTTGGGCTCCACTGGGCTTCCATTTGCATGGTCTGGGGCTTTAACCTGCGACTTAAGCCACAAATCCTCCTCCTTTTTCCACTAGAACTAAGCATTGGGATCCACTAGGCTACAATTTGCATGACGTGGGGCTTGAACCTGCGAACTAAGCCACAAATCCTCCACCTTTTGCCACCAGAGCTAAGCCTTGGGCTCCACTGGGCTTCTCTTTGCATGGTGTGGTGCTTGAACCTGCGACCTAAGCCACAAATACTCCACCTTTTTCTACTAGATCTAAGCCTTAAGATCCACTAGGCTTCGCTTTACATGGTGTATGGATGAACATGCAACTAAGCCACAAATCCTTACCTTTTGCACTAGAGCTAAGCCTTGGGCTCCACTAGACTTTGTTTTGCACGGTGTAGGGCTTGAACCTGCGACCTAAGCCACAAATCCTCCACCTTTTTCAACTAGAGTTAAGCCTTGGGATTGAACCTACGACCTAAGTGACAAATCCTCTACCTTTTTCCACTAGAGTTAATCCTTAGGCTCCAATTGGCTTCTCTTTTTATGGTTTTGGGCTTGAACCTGCAACCTAACCTACAAAACCTCCACCTTCTTCCACTAGAGCTAAGCCTTGGGCTCCACTAGGATTCGCTTTGCATGGGGTGGAGTTTGAACCTGCGACCTAAACCACAAACCCTCCACCTTTTTCCACTAGAGATAAGCCTTGGGCTCCAATAGGCTTCGCTTTGCATGGTGTAGGGCTTGATCCAGCGTCCTAATCCACAAATCCTCCACCTTCTTCCACTTGAGTTAAGCCTTGGGCTCCACTAGGCTTCGCTTTGCATGGTGTGGCGCTTGAACATGCGACCTAAGCCACAAATCCTTTACCTTTTTCCACTAGAGCTAAGCCTTGGGCTCCACTAGACATCACTTTACATGGTGTGGGGCTTGAACCTGCGACCTAAGCCACAAATCCTTCTCCGTTTTCCACTAGAGCTAATCCTTAAGCTCCACTAGGATTCACTTTGCATGGTGTGGGGCTTGAACATGCAACTAAGCCACAAATCCTTACCCTTTTCCACTAGAGATAAGCCTTGGGCTCCACTAGGTTTTGTTTTGCACGGTGTGGGGCTTGAACATACGACCTAAGCCATAAATCCTCCACATTTTCCCACTAGAGCTAAGTCTTGGGGCTTGAACTTACGACCTAAGTGACAAATCCTCTACCATTTTCCACTAAAGCTAATCCTTGGGCTCAAATTGGCTTCGCTTTGCATGGTTTGGGGCTTGAACCTGCGACCTAAGCCCCAAATAATCTTACTTCTTCCACTAGAGCTAAGCCTTGGGCTTAACTAGTCTTAGCTTTGCATTGTGTGGGGCTTGAACCTGCGACCTAAGCCACAAATCTTTCATCTTTTCCACTATAGCTAAGCCTTGGGCTCCACTAGGCTTCGCTTTGCATGGTGTGGGGTTTGAACCAGCGATCTAAGCCACAAATACTTTTCCTTTTTCCACTAGAGCTAATCCTTGGGCTCCACTAGGATTCACTATGCATGGTATGGGGCTTGAACCTACGACCTAAGCCACAAATCCTCCACCTTTTTCCAATAGAGCTAAGCCTTGGGCTCCACTAGGCTTCTCTTTGCATGGTGTGGTGATTGAACCTGCGACCTAAGCCACAAATCCTCCACCTTTTTCCAATAGAGCAAGCCTTAGGGCTTGAACCTACAACCTAAGTGACAAATCCTCTACCTTTTCCCATTAGAGCTAATCCTTGAGCTCCAATTGGCCTCGCTTTTCAGGGTGTGGGTCTTGAACATGCGACCTAAGCCACAAATCCTCCACCTTCTTCCACTAGAGCTAAGCCTTGGGCTCCACTAGGCTTCGCTTTGCTTGGTGTGGGGCTTGAACCTGCGACCAAAGCTACAAATCCTCCACCTTTTTCCACTAGACCTAAGCCTTGGGCTCCAGTAGTCTTCGATTTGCATGGTGTGGGGCTTGAACCTGCGACCTAAGCCACAAATCCTCCACCTTTTTCCACTAGAGCTAAGCCTTGGCCTTCGCTTTGCATGGTGTGGGGCTTGAAGCTGCGACCTAACCCACAAATCCTCCACCTTTTTCTACTAGATCTAAGCCTTAAGATCCACTAGGATTCGCTATGCATGGTATGGGGCTTGAACCTACAACCTAAGCCACAAATCCTCCACCTTCTTCCAATAGAGCTAAGCCTTGGGCTCCACTAGGCTTCGCTTCGCATGGTGTGGTGATTGAACCTGCGACCTAAGCCACAAATCCTCCAACTTTTTCAACTAGAATTAAGCCTTGGGGCTTGAACCTACGACCTAAGTGACAAATCCTCTACCTTTTTCCACTAGATCCAATCCTTGGGCTCCAATTGGCTTAGCTTTTTATGGTTTGTGGCTTGAACCTGCGACCTAGCCTACAAATCCTCTACCTTCTTCCACTAGAGATAAGTCTTGGGCTCCACTAGGCTTCGCTTTGCATGGTGTGGAGCTTGAACCTGCGACCTAAACCACAAACCCTCCACCTTTTTCCTCTAGAGATAAGACTTGGGCTCCAATAGGCTTCGCTTTGCATGGTGTAGGGCTTGAACCTGCGGCCTAATCCACAAATCCTCAACTTTCTTCCACTAGAGATAATCCTTAGGCTACACTAGGCTTCGCTTTGCATGGTGTGGCGCTTGAACATGCGACCTAAGCCACAAATCCTTTACCTTTTTCCACTAGAGCTAAGCCTTGGGCTCCACTAGGCTTCACTTTACATGGTGTGGGGCTTGAACCTGCGACCTAAGCCACAAATCCTTCTCCGTTTTCCACTAGAGCTAATCCTTAAGCTCCACTAGGATTCACTTTGCATGGTGTGGGGCTTGAACATGCAACTAAGCCACAAATCCTTACCCTTTTCCACTAGAGATAAGCCTTGGGCTCCACTAGATTTCGTTTTGCACGGTGTGGGGCTTGAACCTACGACCTAAGCCATAAATCCTCCACATTTTCCCACTAGAGCTAAGTCTTGGGGCTTGAACTTACGACCTAAGTGACAAATCCTCTACCATTTTCCACTAAAGCTAATCCTTGGGCTCAAATTGGCTTCGTTTTGCATGGTTTGGGGCTTGAACCTGCGACCTAAGCCCCAAATAATCTTACTTCTTCCACTAGAGCTAAGCCTTGGGCTTAACTAGTCTTAGCTTTGCATTGTGTGGGGCTTGAACCTGCGACCTAAGCCACAAATCTTTCATCTTTTCCACTATAGCTAAGCCTTGGGCTCCACTAGGCTTCGCTTTGCATGGTGTGGGGTTTGAACCAGCGATCTAAGCCACAAATCCTTTTCCTTTTTCCACTAGAGCTAATCCTTGGGCTCCACTAGGATTCACTATGCATGGTATGGGGCTTGAACCTACGACCTAAGCCACAAATCCTCCACCTTTTTCCAATAGAGCTAAGCCTTGGGCTCCACTAGGCTTCTCTTTGCATGGTGTGGTGATTGAACCTACGACCTAAGCCACAAATCCTCCACCTTTTTCCAATAGAGCAAGCCTTAGGGCTTGAACATACAACCTAAGTGACAAATCCTCTACCTTTTCCCATTAGAGCTAATCCTTGGGCTCCAATTGGCCTCGCTTTTCAGGGTGTGGGTCTTGAACATGCGACCTAAGCCACAAATCCTCCACCTTCTTCCACTAGAGCTAAGCCTTGGGCTCCACTAGGCTTCGCTTTGCTTGGTGTGGGGCTTGAACCTGCGACCAAAGCTACAAATCCTCCACCTTTTTCCACTAGACCTAAGCCTTGGGTTCCAGTAGTCTTCGATTTGCATGGTGTGGGGCTTGAACCTGCGACCTAAGCCACAAATCCTCCACCTTTTTCCACTAGAGCTAAGCCTTGGCCTTCGCTTTGCATGGTGTGGGGCTTGAAGCTGCGACCTAACCCACAAATCCTCCACCTTTTTCTACTAGATCTAAGCCTTAAGATCCACTAGGATTCGCTACGCATGGTATGGGGCTTGAACCTACAACCTAAGCCACAAATCCTCCACCTTCTTCCAATAGAGCTAAGCCTTGGGCTCCACTAGTCTTCGCTTCGCATGGTGTGGTGATTGAACCTGCGACCTAAGCCACAAATCCTCCAACTTTTTCAACTAGAATTAAGCCTTGGGGCTTGAACCTACGACCTAAGTGACAAATCCTCTACCTTTTTCCACTAGATCCAATCCTTGGGCTCCAATTGGCTTAGCTTTTTATGGTTTGTGGCTTGAACCTGCGACCTAGCCTACAAATCCTCTACCTTCTTCCACTAGAGATAAGTCTTGGGCTCCACTAGGCTTCGCTTTGCATGGTGTGGAGCTTGAACCTGCGACCTAAACCACAAACCCTCCACCTTTTTCCTCTAGAGATAAGACTTGGGCTCCAATAGGCTTCGCTTTGCATGGTGTAGGGCTTGAACCTGCGGCCTAATCCACAAATCCTCAACTTTCTTCCACTAGAGATAATCCTTGGGCTACACTAGGCTTCGCTTTGCATGGTGTGGCGCTTGAACATGCGACCTAAGCCACAAATCCTTTACCTTTTTCCACTAGAGCTAAGCCTTGGGCTCCACTAGGCTTCACTTTACATGGTGTGGGGCTTGAACCTGCGACCTAAGCCACAAATCCTTCTCCGTTTTCCACTAGAGCTAATCCTTAAGCTCCACTAGGATTCACTTTGCATGGTGTGGGGCTTGAACATGCAACTAAGCCACAAATCCTTACCCTTTTCCACTAGAGATAAGCCTTGGGCTCCACTAGATTTCGTTTTGCACGGTGTGGGGCTTGAACCTACGACCTAAGCCATAAATCCTCCACATTTTCCCACTAGAGCTAAGTCTTGGGGCTTGAACTTATGACCTAAGTGACAAATCCTCTACCATTTTCCACTAAAGCTAATCCTTGGGCTCAAATTGGCTTCGTTTTGCATGGTTTGGGGCTTGAACCTGCGACCTAAGCCCCAAATAATCTTACTTCTTCCACTAGAGCTAAGCCTTGGGCTTAACTAGTCTTAGCTTTGCATTGTGTGGGGCTTGAACCTGCGACCTAAGCCACAAATCTTTCATCTTTTCCACTATAGCTAAGCCTTGGGCTCCACTAGGCTTCGCTTTGCATGGTGTGGGGTTTGAACCAGCGATCTAAGCCACAAATCCTTTTCCTTTTTCCACTAGAGCTAATCCTTGGGCTCCACTAGGATTCACTATGCATGGTATGGGGCTTGAACCTACGACCTAAGCCACAAATCCTCCACCTTTTTCCAATAGAGCTAAGCCTTGGGCTCCACTAGGCTTCTCTTTGCATGGTGTGGTGATTGAACCTGCGACCTAAGCCACAAATCCTCCACCTTTTTCCAATAGAGCAAGCCTTAGGGCTTGAACCTACAACCTAAGTGACAAATCCTCTACCTTTTCCCATTAGAGCTAATCCTTGGGCTCCAATTGGCCTCGATTTTCAGGGTGTGGGTCTTGAACATGCGACCTAAGCCACAAATCCTCCACCTTCTTCCACTAGAGCTAAGCCTTGGGCTCCACTAGGCTTCGCTTTGCTTGGTGTGGGGCTTGAACCTGCGACCAAAGCTACAAATCCTCCACCTTTTTCCACTAGACCTAAGCCTTGGGCTCCAGTAGTCTTCGATTTGCATGGTGTGGGGCTTGAACCTGCGACCTAAGCCATAAATCCTCCACCTTTTTCCACTAGAGCTAAGCCTTGGCCTTCGCTTTGCATGGTGTAGGGCTTGAAGCTGCGACCTAACCCACAAATCCTCTACCTTTTTCTACTAGATCTAAGCCTTAAGATCCACTAGGATTCGCTATGCATGGTATGGGGCTTGAACCTACAACCTAAGCCACAAATCCTCTACCTTCTTCCAATAGAGCTAAGCCTTGGGCTCCACTAGGCTTTGCTTCGCATAGTGTGGTGATTGAACCTGCGACCTAAGCCACAAATCCTCCAACTTTTTCAACTAGAATTAAGCCTTGGGGCTTGAACCTACGACCTAAGTGACAAATCCTCTACCTTTTTCCACTAGATCCAATCCTTGGGCTCCAATTGGCTTCGCTTTTTATGGTTTGTGGCTTGAACCTGCGACCTAGCCTACAAATCCTCTACCTTCTTCCACTAGAGATAAGTCTTGGGCTCCACTAGGCTTCGCTTTGCATGGTGTGGAGCTTGAACCTGCGACCTAAACCACAAACCCTCCACCTTTTTCCTCTAGAGATAAGACTTGGGCTCCAATAGGCTTCGCTTTGCATGGTGTAGGGCTTGAACCTGCGGCCTAATCCACAAATCCTCCACTTTCTTCCACTAGAGATAATCCTTGGGCTACACTAGGCTTCGCTTTGCATGGTGTGGCGCTTGAACCTGCGACCTAAGACACAAATCCTTTACCTTTTTCCCCTAGAGCTAAGCCTTGGGCTCCACTAGGCTTCGCTTTACATGGTGTGGGGCTTGAACCTGCGACCTAAGCCACAAATCCTCCACCTTTTTCCACTAGATCTAAGCCTTGGGCTCTACTAGGCTTCGCTTTGCATGGTGTGGGGCTTGAACCTGCGATCTAAGCCACAAATCCTCTTCCTTTTTCCACTAGAGCTAATCCTTAAGCTCCACTAGGATTCGCTTTGCATGGTATGGGTCTTTAACCTATGATCTAAGCCACAAATCCTCCACATTCTTCCAATAGAGCTAAGCCTTGGGCTCCACTAGGCTTCGCTTTGCATGGTGTGGGGCTTGAACCTGCGACCTAAGCCACAAATCCTCCACCTTTTTCCAGTAGAGCAAAGCCTTAGGGCTTGAACCTACAACCTAAGTGACAAATCCTCTACCTTTTCCCACTAGAGCTAATCCTTGGGCTCCAATTGGCCTCGCTTTTCATGGTGTGGGGCTTGAACATGCGACCTAAGCCACAAATCCTCCACCTTCTTCCACTAGATCTAAGCCTTGGGCTCCACTAGGCTTCGCTTTTCATGGTGTGGGGCTTGAACCTGCGACCTAAGCAACAAATCCTCCACCTTTTTCCAGTAGAGCAAAGCCTTAGGGCTTGAACCTACAACTTAAGTGACAAATCCTCTACCATTTTCCACTAAAGCTAATCCTTGGGCTCAAATTGGCTTCACTTTGCATGGTTTGGGGCTTGAACCTGCGACCTAAGCCCCAAATCCTCCACCTTCTTCCACTAGAGCTAAGCCTTGGGCTCCACTAGGCTTTGCTTTGCATGGTGTGGGGCTTGAACATGCGACCTAAGCCACAAATCCTCCACCTTCTTCCACTAGAGCTAAGCCTTGGGCTCCACTAGGCTTCGCTTTGCAAGGTGTGGGGCTTGAACCTGCGACCGAAGCTACAAATCCTCCACCTTTTTCCACTAGAGCTAAGCCTTGGGCTCCAGTAGGCTTCGATTTGCATGGTGTGGGGCTTGAACCTGCGACCTAAGCCACAAATCCTCCACCTTTTTCCACTAGAGCTAAGCCTTGGCCTTCGCTTTGCATTGTGTGGGGCTTGAAGTTGCGACCTAACCCACAAATCCTCCACCTTTTTCTACTAGAGCTAAGCCTTAAGATCCACTAGGCTTCGCTTTGCATGGTGTGTGGATGAACATGCAACTAAGCCACAAATCCTTACCTTTTCCACTGGAGCTAAGCGTTGGGCTCCACTAGGCTTCATTTTGTACGGTGTAGGGCTTGAACCTGCGACCTAAGCCACAAATCCTCCACCTTTTTCAACTAGAATTAAGCCTTGGGGCTTGAACCTACGACCTAAGTGACAAATCCTCTACCTTTTTCCACTACAGCCAATCCTTGGGCTCCAATTGGCTTCGCTTTTTATGGTTTGGGGCTTGAACCTGCGACCTAGCCTACAAATCCTCCACCTTCTTCCACTAGAGATAAGTCTAGGGCTCCACTAGGCTTCGCTTTGCATGGTGTGGAGCTTGAACCTGCGACCTAAACCACTAACCCTCCACCTTTTTCCACTAGAGATAAGACCTGGGCTCCAATAGGCTTCGCTTTGCATGGTGTAGGGCTTGAACCTGCGGCCTAATCCACAAATACTCCACCTTCTTCCACTAGAGCTAAGCCTTGGGCTACACTAGGCTTCGCTTTGCATGGTGTGGCGCTTGAACCTGCGAACTAAGACACAAAACCTTTACCTTTTTCCACTAGAGCTAAGCCTTGGGCTCCACTAGGCTTCGCTTTACATGGTGTGGGGCTTGAACCTGCGATCTAAGACACAAATCCTCGTCCTTTGTACACTAGAGCTAATCCTTAAGCTCCACTACGATTCGCTTTGCATGGTGTGGGGCTTGAACATGCAACTAAGCCACAAATCCTTACCTTTTTCCACTAGAGATAAGCCTTGGGCTCCACTAGGTTTCATTTTGCACAGTGTGGGGCTTGAACCTGTGACCTAAGCCACAAATCCTCCACATATTTCCACTAGATCTAAGCCTTGGGCCTTGAACCTACGACCTAAATGACAAATCCTCTACCTTTTTCCACTAGAGCTAATCCTTGGGCTCCAATTGACTTCGCTTTGCATGGTCTGGGGCTTGAACCTGCGACCTAAGCCCCAAATCCTCCACGTTCTTCCACTAGAGCTAAGCCTTGGGTTTAACTAGTCTTCTATTTGCATGGTCTGGGGCTTTAACCTGCGACTTAAGCCACAAATCCTCCTCCTTTTTCAAATAGAGCTAAGCCTTGGGCTCCATTAGGCTTTGCTTTACATTGTGTGGGGCTCGAACCTGCGACCTAAGCCACTAATCCTCCACCTTTTTCCACTAGATCTAAGCCTTGGGCTCCACTAGGCTTCGCTTTTCATAGTGTGGGGCTAGAACCTGCGACCTAAGCTACAAATCCTTTACCTTTTTCCACTAGAGTAAAGCCTTGGGCTCCAATAGGCTTCACTTTGCATGGTGTTGGGCTTGAACCATCAACCTAAGCAACACATCCTCAAACATTTTCCACTAGAGCTAAGCCTTGGGCTCCACTAGGATTTGCTTTGCATGGTGTGGGGCTTGAACCTGCGATATAAGCCACAATCCTCCACCTTTTTCAAGTAGAGCTAAGCCTTGGGCTCCACTAGGCTTTACTTTGCATGGTGTGGGGCTTGAACCTGTGACCTAAGCCATAAATCCTCCACCTTCTTCCGCTAGAACTAAGCCTTAAACTCCACTAGGATTCGCTTTGCATGGTATGGGTCTTTAACCTACAATCTAAGCCACAAATCCTCCACATTCTTCCAATAGAGCTAAGCCTTGGGATCCACTAGGCTTCGTTTTGCATGGTGTGTGGCTTGAACCTGCGACCTAAGACACAAATCTTCCACCTTTTTCCACTAGAGCTAAGCCTTAGGGCTTGAACCTACGACCTAAGTGAAAAGTCCTCAACCTTTTTCCACTAGAGCTAATCCTTGGGCTCCAATTGGCTTCACTCTGCATGGTGTGGGGCTTGAACCTGCGATTTAAGCCCCAAATCCTCCACCTTCTTCCATTAGAGCTAAGATTTGGGTTCCACTAGGCTTCGTTTTGCATTGTATGGGGCTTGAACCTACGACCTAAGCCACAAATCCTTCACCTTCTTCCACTATATCTAAGCCTTGGGCTCCACTAGGCTTCGCTTTTCATGGTGTGGGGCTTGAACCTGCGACCTAAGCCACAAATCCTCCACCTTTTTCCAGTAGAGCAAAGCCTTAGGGCTTGAACCTACAACCTAAGTGACAAATCCTCTACCATTTTCCACTAAAGCTAATACTTGGGCTCAAATTGGCTTCGCTTTGCATGGTGTGGGGCTTGAACCTGCGACCTAAGCCACAAATCCTTCACTTTTTCCACTAGAGCTAATCCTTGGGCTCCACTAGGCTTCGCTTTGCGTGGTGTGGGGTTTGAACCTGCGATCTAAGCCACAAATCCTCTTCCTTTTTCCACTAGAGCTAATCCTTGGGCTCCACTAGGATTCGCTATGCATGGTATGGGGCTTGAACCTACGACCTAAGCCACAAATCCTCCACCTTCTTCCAATAGAGCTAAGCCTTGGGCTCCACTAGGCTTCGCTTTGCATGGTGTGGTGATTGAACCTGCGACCTAAGCCACAAATCCTCCACCTTTTTAAAATAGAGCAAGCCTTAGGGCTTGAACCTACAACCTAAGTGACAAATCCTCTACCTTTTCCCATTAGAGCTAATCCTTGGGCTCCAATTGGCCTCGCTTTTCATGGTGTAGGGCTTGAACATGCGACCTAAGCCACAAATCCTCCACCTTCTTCCACTAGAGCTAAGCCTTGGGCTCCACTAGGCTTCGCTTTGCAAGGTATGGGGCTTGAACCTGCGACCGAAGCTACAAATCCTCCACCTTTTTCCACTAGAGCTAAGCCTTGGGCTCCAGTAGGCTTCGATTTGCATGTTGTGGGGCTTGAACCTGCGACCTAAGCCACAAATCCTCCACCTTTTTCCACTAGAGCTAAGCCTTGGCCTTCGCTTTGCATTGTGTGGGGCTTGAAGTTGCGACCTAACCCACAAATCCTCCACCTTTTTCTACTAGAGCTAAGCCTTAAGATCCACTAGGCTTCGCTTTGCATGGTGTGTGGATGAACATGCAACTAAGCCACAAATCCTTACCTTTTCCACTGGAGCTAAGCGTTGGGCTCCACTAGGCTTCATTTTGCACGGTGTAGGGCTTGAACCTGCGACCTAAGCCACAAATCCTCCACCTTTTTCAACTAGAATTAAGCCTTGGGGCTTGAACCTACGACCTAAGTGACAAATCCTCTACCTTTTTCCACTACAGCCAATCCTTGGGCTCCAATTGGCTTCGCTTTTTATGGTTTGGGGCTTGAACCTGCGACCTAGCCTACAAATCCTCCACCTTCTTCCACTAGAGATAAGTCTTGGGCTCCACTAGGCTTCGCTTTGCATGGTGTGGAGCTTGAACCTGCGACCTAAACCACTAACCCTCCACTTTTTTCCACTAGAGATAAGACTTGGGCTCCAATAGGCTTCGCTTTGCATGGTGTAGGGCTTGAACCTGCGGCCTAATCCACAAATACTCCACCTTCTTCCACTAGAGCTAAGCCTTGGGCTACACTAGGCTTCGCTTTGCATGGTGTGGCGCTTGAACCTGCGAACTAA
The DNA here is from genome assembly GCA_016801875.1 of Solanum sitiens. Lineage (NCBI taxonomy): Eukaryota > Viridiplantae > Streptophyta > Magnoliopsida > Solanales > Solanaceae > Solanum > Solanum sitiens. The sequence continues at coordinate 3,987,718 of JABWTJ010000110.1, read as the reverse complement.
GACACAAATCCTTTACCTTTTTCCACTAGAGCTAAGCCTTGGGCTCCACTAGGCTTCGCTTTACATGGTGTGGGGCTTGAACCTGCGATCTAAGACACAAATCCTCCTCCTTTGTACACTAGAGCTAATCCTTAAGCTCCACTACGATTCGCTTTGCATGGTGTGGGGCTTGAACATGCAACTAAGCCACAAATCCTTACCTTTTTCCACTAGAGATAAGCCTTGGGCTCCACTAGGTTTCATTTTGCACAGTGTGGGGCTTGAACCTGTGACCTAAGCCACAAATCCTCCACATATTTCCACTAGATCTAAGCCTTGGGCCTTGAACCTACGACCTAAATGACAAATCCTCTACCTTTTTCCACTAGAGCTAATCCTTGGGTTCCAATTGACTTCACTTTGCATGGTCTGGGGCTTGAACCTGTGACCTAAGCCCCAAATCCTCCACGTTCTTCCACTAGAGCTAAGCCTTGGGCTTAACTAGTCTTCTATTTGCATGGTCTGGGGCTTTAACCTGCGACTTAAGCCACAAATCCTCCTCCTTTTTCAAATAGAGCTAAGCCTTGGGCTCCATTAGGCTTTGCTTTACATTGTGTGGGGCTCGAACCTGCGACCTAAGGTACTAATCCTCCACCTTTTTCCACTAGATCTAAGCCTTGGGCTCCACTAGGCTTCGCTTTTCATAGTGTGGGGCTAGAACCTGCGACCTAAGCTACAAATCCTTTACCTTTTTCCACTAGAGTAAAGCCTTGGGCTCCAATATGCTTCGCTTTGCTTGGTGTGGGGCTTGAACCATCAACCTAAGCAACACATCCTCAAACATTTTCCACTAGAGCTAAGCCTTGGGCTCCACTAGGATTTGCTTTGCATGGTGTGGGGCTTGAACCTGCGATATAAGCCACAATCCTCCACCTTTTTCAAGTAGAGCTAAGCCTTGGGCTCCACTAGGCTTTACTTTGCATGGTGTGGGGCTTGAACCTGTGACCTAAGCCACAAATCCTCCACCTTCTTCCGCTAGAACTAAGCCTTGGGCTACACTAGGCTTTGATTTGCATGGTGTGGGGCTTGAACCTGCGACATTAGCCACAAATCCTCCACCTTTTTCCAGTAAAGCTAAGCCTTGGGCTTCACTAGACTTCGCTTTGCATGGTGTGGGGCTTGAACCTGCGATCTAAGACATAAATCCTCCACCTTTTTCCACTAGATCTAAGCCTTGTGGTCCACCTAGCTTCGCTTTGCATGGTGTGGGGCTTGAACCTGCGACCTACGCCACAAATCCTCCATATTTTTCCACTAGAGCTAAGCCTTGGGGCTTGAACATACGACCTAAGTGACAAATCCTCTACCTATTTCCACTAGAGCTAATCATTGGGCTCCAATTGGCCTCGCTTTTCATGGTGTGGGGCTTGAACCTTCGGCCTAAGCCACAAATCATCCACCTTCTTCCACTAGAGCTAAGCCTTGGGGCTCCACTAGGCTTCGCTTTGCATGGTATGGGCCTTGAACCTGCGACCTAAGCCACAAATCCTCCACCTTTTTACACTAGAGTTAAGCCTTGGGATCCAATAGGCTTCACTTTTAATGGTGTGGGGCTTGAACCAGCGACCTAAGACACAAATCCTCCACCTTTTACAGCTGAGCCTTGGGCTCCACTAGGCTTTGCTTTGCATGGTGTGGGACTTGAACCATCTATCTAAGCCACAAACCCTCCACCATTTTCCACTAGAACTAAGCCTTGGGCTCCACTAGGCTTCACTTTTCATGGTGTGGGGCTTGAACCTGCGACCTAAGCCACAAATTCTCCACCCTTTTCCACTAGAGCTTAGCCTTAAGCTCCACTAGGATTCGCTTTGCATGGTGTGAGACTTGAACATGCAACTAGCCCATAAATCCTTACCTTTTTCCAATAGAGCTAAGCCTTGGGCTCCATTATACTTCGTTTTGCATGATGTGTGGCTTGAACCTGCGACCTAAGACACAAATCTTCCACCTTTTTCCACTAGAGCTAAGCCTCAGGGCTTGAACCTACGACCTAAGTGAAAAATCCTCTACCTTTTTCCACTAGAGCTAATCCTTGGGCTCCAATTAGCTTCACTCTGCATGGTGTGGGGCTTGAACCTGTGATTTAAGCCCCAAATCCTACACCTTCTTCCATTATAGCTAAGATTTGGGTTCCACTAGGCTTCGTTTTGCATTGTATGGGGCTTGAACCTACGACCTAAGCCACAAATCCTTCACCTTCTTCCAATAGAGCTAAGCCTTGGGCTCCACTAGGCTTCGCTTTGCATGGTGTGGTGATTGAACCTGCGACCTAAGCCACAAATCCTCCACCTTTTTCCAATAGAGCAAGCCTTAGGGCTTGAACCTACAACCTAAGTGACAAATCCTCTACCTTTTACCATTAGATCTAATCCTTTGGCTCCAATTGGCCTCGCTTTTCATGGTGTGGGGCTTGAACATACGACCTAAGCCACAAATCCTCCACCTTCTTCCAATAGAGCTAAGCCTTGGGCTCCACTAGGCTTCGCTTTGCATGGTGTGGGGCTTGAACCTGCGACCGAAGCTACAAATCCTCCACCTTTTTCCACTAGAGCTAAGCCTTGGGCTCCAGTAGGCTTCGATTTGCATGGTGTGGGGCTTGAACCTGCGACCTAAGCCACAAATCCTCCACCTTTTTCCACTAAAGCTAAGCCTTGGCCTTCGCTTTGCATGGTGTGGGACTTGAAGTTGCGACCTAACCCACAAATCCTCCACCTTTTTCTACTAGAGCTAAGCCTTAAGATCCACTAGGCTTCGCTTTGCATGGTGTGTGGATGAACATGCAACTAAGCCACAAATCCTTACCTTTTCCACTGGAGATAAGCGTTGGGCTCCACTAGGCTTCATTTTGCACGGTGTAGGGCTTGAACCTGCGACCTAAGCCACAAATCCTCCACCTTTTTCAACTAGAATTAAGCCTTGGGGCTTGAACCTACGACCTAAGTGAAAAATCCTCTACCTTTTTCCACTACAGCCAATCCTTGGGCTCCAATTGGCTTTGCTTTTTATGGTTTGGGGCTTGAACCTGCGACCTAGCCTACAAATCCTCCACCTTCATCCACTAGAGATAAGTCTTGGGCTCCACTAGGATTCGCATTGCATGGTGTGGAGCTTGAACCTGCGACCTAAACCACAAACCCTCCACCTTTTTCCTCTATAGATAAGACTTGGACTCCAATAGGCTTCGCTTTGCATGGTGTAGGGCTTGAACCTGCGGCCTAATCCACAAATACTACAACTTCTTCCACTAGAGCTAAGCCTTGGGCTACACTAGGCTTCGCTTTGCATGGTGTGGCGCTTGAACCTGCGACCTAAGACACAAATCCTTTACCTTTTTCCACTAGAGCTAAGCCTTGGGCTCCAGTAGGCTTCGCTTTACATGGTGTGGGGCTTGAACCTGCGATCTAAGCTAAAAATCCTCCTTCTTTGTACACTAGAGCTAATCCTTAAGCTCTACTAGGATTCGCTTTGCATGGTGTGGGGCTTGAACATGCAACTAAGCCACAAATCCTTACCTTTTTCCACTAGAGATAAGCCTTGGGCTCCAATAGGTTTCGTTTTTCACATTGTGGGCTTGAAACTGCGACCTAAGCCACAAATCCTCCACATTTTCCCACTAGATCTAAGCCTTGGGCCTTGAACCTACGACCTAAATGACAAATCCTCTACCTTTTTCCACTAGAGATAATCCTTGGGCTCCAATTGACTTCGCTTTGCATGGTCTGGAGCTTCAACCTGCGACCTAAGCCCCAAATCCTCCACGTTCTTCCACTAGCGCTAAGCCTTGGGCATAACTAGTCTTCGTTTTGCATGGTTTGGGGCTTTAACCTGCGACTTAAGCCACAAATCCTCCTCCTTTTTCCACTAGAGCTAAGCCTTGGGCTCCACTAGGCTTTGCTTTGCATTGTGTGGGGCTTGAACCTGCGACCTAAGCCACAAATCCTCCACCTATTTCCACTAGATCTAAGCCTTGGGTTCCACTAGGCTTCGGTTTGCATGGTGTGGGGCTTGAACCTGCGATCTAAGCCACAAATCCTCTTCCTTTTTCCATTAGAGCTAATCCTTAAGCTCCACTAGGATTCGCTTTGCATGGTATGGGTCTTTAACCTACGACCTAAGCCACAAATCCTCCACCTTCTTCCAATAGAGCTAAGCCTTGGGCTCCACTAGGCTTCGTTTTGCATGGTGTGGGGCTAGAACCTGCGACCTAAGCCACAAATCCTCCACCTTTTTCTAGTAGAGCAAAGCCTTAGGGCTTCAACCTACAACTTAAGTGACAAATCCTCTACCTTTTCCCACTAGAGCTAATCCTTGGGCTCCAATTGGATGGTGTGGGGCTTGAACATGCGACCTAAGCCACAAATCCTCCACCTTCTTCCACTAGAGCTAAGACTTGAGCTCCACTAGGCTTCGCTTTTCATGGTGTGGGGCTTGAACCTGCGACCTAAGCTACAAATCCTCCACCTTTTCCCACTAGAGTTAAGCCCTGGGCTCCAATAGCCTTCGCTTTGCATGGTGTGGGGCTTGAACCAGCAACCTAAACAACACATCCTCAACCTTTTTCCACTAGAGCTAAGCCTTGGTCTCCACTAGGATTTGCTTTGCATGGTGTGGGGCTTGAACCTGCGATATAAGCCACAATCCTCCACCTTATTCAAGTAGAGCTAAGCCTTGGGCTCCACTCGGCTTTACTTTGCATGGTGTGGGGCTTGAACCTGTTACCTAAGCCACAAATCCTCCACCTTCTTCCGCTAGAACTAAGCCTTGGGCTCCACTAGGCTTCGATTTGCATGGTGTGGGGCTTGAACCTGCCACCTTAGCCACAAATCCTCCACCTTTTTCCAGTAAAGCTAATCCTTGGGCTTCACTAGACTTCGCTTTGCATGGTGTGAGGCTTGAACCTGCGATCTAAGACACAAATCCTCAACCTTTTTCCACAAGATCTAAGCCTTGTGGTCCACCTGGCTTCGCTTTGCATGGTGTGGGGCTTTAAACTGCGACCTACGCCACAAATCCTCCACATTTTTCCACTAGAGCTAAGCCTTGGGGCTTGAACATACGACCTAAGTGACAAATCCTCTACCTATTTCCACTAGAGCTAATCCTTGGGCTCCAATTGGCCTCGCTTTTCATGGTGTGGGGCTTGAACCTTCGGCCTAAGCCACAAATCATCCACCTTCTTCCACTAGAGCTAAGCCTTGGGCTCTACTAGGCTTCGCTTTGCATGGTATGGGGCTTGAACGTGCGACCTAAGCCACAAATCCTCCACCTTTTTCCACTAGAGTTAAGCCTTGGGCTCCAATAGGCTTCGCTTTGCATGGTGTGGGGCTTGAACCAGCAACCTAAGCAACACATCCTCAAACTTTTTCCACTAGAGCTAAGCCTTGGGCTCCACTAGGATTTGCTTTGCATGGTGTGGGGCTTGAACCTGCGATATAAGCCACAATCCTCCACCTTATTCAAGTAGAGCTAAGCCTTGGGCTCCACTCGGCTTTACTTTGCATGGTGTGGGGCTTGAACCTGTTACCTAAGCCACAAATCCTCCACCTTCTTCCGCTAGAACTAAGCCTTGGGCTCCACTAGGCTTCGATTTGCATGGTGTGGGGCTTGAACCTGCGACCTTAGCCACAAATCCTCCACCTTTTGCCAGTAAAGCTAAGCTTTGGGCTTCACTTGACTTCGCTTTGCATGGTGTGGGGCTTGAACCTGCGATCTAAGACACAAATCCTCCACCTTTTTCCACTAGAGCTAAGCCTTGTGGTCCACCTGGCTTCGCTTTGCATGGTGTGGGGCTTTAAACTGCGACCTACGCCACAAATCCTCCACATTTTTCCACTAGAGCTAAGCCTTGGGGCTTGAACATACGACCTAAGTGACAAATCCTCTACCTATTTCCACTAGAGCTAATCCTTGGGCTCCAATTGGCCTCGCTTTTCATGGTGTGGGGCTTGAACCTTCGGCCTAAGCCACAAATCATCCACCTTCTTCCACTAAAGCTAAGCCTTGGGCTCCACTAGGCTTCGCTTTGCATGGTATGGGGCTTGAACCTGCGACCTAAGCCACAAATCCTCCACCTTTTTACACTAGATTTAAGCCTTGGGCTCCAATAGGCTTCACTTTTAATGGCGTGGGGCTTGAACCAGCGACCTAAGACACAAATCCTCCACCTTTTAGAGCTGAGCCTTGGGGTCCACTAGGCTTTGCTTTGCATGGTGTGGGACTTGAACCATCTATCTAAGCCACAAACCCTCCACCATTTTCCACTAGAGCTAAGCCTTGGGCTTCACTAGGCTTCACTTTTCATGATGTGGGATTGAACCTGCGACCTAAGCCACAAATTCTCCATCCTTTTCCACTAGAGCTAAGCCTTAAGCTCCACTAGGATTCGCTTTGCATGGTGTGAGACTTGAACATGCAACTAGCCCATAAATCCTTACCTTTTTCCAATAGAGCTAAGCCTTGGGCTCCGTTATCCTTCGTTTTGCATGGTGTGTGGCTTGAACCTGCGACCTAAGACACAAATCTTCCACCTTTTTCCACTAGAGCTAAGCCTTAGGGCTTGAACCTACGACCTAAGTGAAAAGTCCTCAACCTTTTTCCACTAGAGCTAATCCTTGGGCTCCAATTGGCTTCACTCTGCATGGTGTGGGGCTTGAACCTGCGATTTAAGCCCCAAATCCTCCACCTTCTTCCATTAGAGCTAAGATTTGGGTTCCACTAGGCTTCGTTTTGAATTGTATGGGGCTTGAACCTACGACCTAAGCCACAAATCCTTCACCTTCTTCCAATATAGCTAAGCCTTGGGCTCCACTAGGCTTCGCTTTGCATGGTGTGGTGATTGAACCTGCGACTTAAACCACAAATCCTCCACCTTTTTCCAATAGAGCAAGCCTTAGGGCTTGAACCTACAACCTAAGTGACAAATCCTCTACCTTTTACCATTAGAGCTAATCCTTTGGCTCCAATTGGCCTCGATTTTCATGGTGTGGGGCTTGAACATGCGACCTAAGCCACAAATCCTCCACCTTCTTCCACTAGAGCTAAGCCTTGGGCTCTACTAGGCTTTGCTTTGCATGGTGTTGGGCTTGAACCTGTGACCGAAGCTACAAATCCTCCACCTTTTTCCACTAGAGCTAAGCCTTGGGCTCCAGTAGGCTTCGATTTGCATGGTGTGGGGCTTGAACCTGCGACCTAAGCCACAAATTCTCCACCTTTTTCCGCTAGAGCTAAGCCTTGGCCTTCGCTTTGCATGGTGTGGGACTTGAAGTTGCGACCTAACCCAAAAATCCTCCACCTTTTTCTACTAGAGCTAAGCCTTAAGATCCACACGGCTTCGCTTTGCATGGTGTGTGGATGAACATGCAACTAAGCCACAAATCCTTACCTTTTCCACTAGAGCTAAGCCTTGGGCTCCACTAGGCTTCATTTTGCACGGTGTAGGGCTTGAACCTGCGACCTAAGCCATAAATCCTCCACCTTTTTCAACTAGAATTAAGCCTTGGGCTTGAACCTACGACCTAAGCGACAAATCCTCTACCTTTTTCCACTATAGCCAATCCTTGGGCTCCAATTGGCTTCGCTTTTTATGGTTTAGGGCTTGAACCTACGACCTAGCCTACAAATCCTCAACCTTCTTCCACTAGACATAAGTCTTGGGCTCCACTAGGCTTCGCATTGCATGGTGTGGAGCTTGAACCTGCGACCTAAACCACAAACCCTCCACCTGTTTCCTCTAGAGATAAGACTTGGGCTCCAATAGACTTCGCTTTGCATGGTGTAGGGCTTGAACCTGCGGCCTAATCCACAAATACTCCACCTTCTTCCACTAGAGCTAAGCCTTGGGCTATACTAGGCTTCGCTTTGCATGGTGTGGCGCTTGAACCTGCGACCTAAGACACAAATCCTTTACCTTTTTCCACTAGAGCTAAGCCTTGGGCTCCACTAGGCTTCGCTTTACATGGTGTGGGGCTTGAACCTGCGATCTAAGCTAAAAATCCTCCTCCTTTGTACACTAGAGCTAATCTTTAAGCTCCACTAGGATTCGCTTTGCATGGTGTGGGGCTTGAACATGCAACTAAGCCACAAATCCTTACCTTTTTCCACTAGAGATAAGCCTTGGGCTCCAATAGGTTTCGTTTTGCTCAGTGTGGGGCTTGAACCTACGACCTAAGCCACAAATCCTCCACATTTTTCCACTAGATCTAAGCCTTGGGCCTTGAACCTACGACCTAAATGACAAATCCTCTACCTTTTTCCACTATATCTAATCATCGAGCTCCAATTTACTTTGCTTTGCATGGTCTGGAGCTTGAACCTGCGACCTAAGCCCCAAATCCTCCACGTTCTTCCACTAGAGCTAAGCCTTGGGCAAAACTAGTCTTCGATTTGCATGGTCTGGGGCTTTAACCTGCGACTTAAGCCACAAATCCTCCTCCTTTTTCCACTAGAGCTAAGCCTTGGGCTCCACTAGGCTTTGCTTTGCATTGTGTGGGGCTTGAAACTGCGACCTAAGCCACAAATCCTCCACCTATTTCCACTAAATCTAAGCCTTGGGCTCCATTAGGCTTCACTTTGCATGGTGTGGGGCTTGAACCTACGAGCTAAGCCACAAATCTTCTTCCTTTTTCCATTATAGCTCATCCTTAAGATCCACTAGGATTTGCTTTGCATGGTATGGGTCTTTAACCTACGACCTAAGCCACAAATCCTCCACCTTCTTCCAATAGAGCTAAGACTTGGTCTCCACTAGGCTTCGCTTTGCATGGTGTGGGGCTTGAACCTGCGACCTAAGCCACAAATCCTCCACCTTCTTCCAGTAGAGCAAAGCCTTAGGGCTTGAACCTACAACCTAAGTGACAAATCCTCTACCTTTTCCCACTAAAGCTAATCCTTGGGCTCCAATTGGCCTCGCTTTTCATGGTGTGGGGCTTGAACATGCGACCTAATCCACAAATCCTCCACCTTCTTCCACTAGAGCTAAGCCTTGGGGCTCTACTAGGCTTCGCTTTTCATGGTGTGGGGCTTGAACCTGCGACCTAAGCTACAAATCCTCCACCTTTTTCCACTAGAGTTAAGCCCTGGGCTCCAATAGCCTTCGTTTTGCATGGTGTGGGGTTTGAACCAGCAACCTAAACAACACATCCTCAACCTTTTTCCACTAGAGCTAAGCCTTGGGCTCCACTAGGATTTGCTTTGCATGGTGTGGTGCTTGAACCTGCGATATAAGCCACAATCCTCCACCTTTTTCAAGTAGAGCTAAGCCTTGGGCTCCACTAGGCTTTACTTTGCATGGTGTGGGGCTTGAACATGTGACCTAAGCCACAAATCCTCCACCTTCTTCCGCTAGAACTAAGCCTTGGGCTCCACTAGGCTTTGATTTGCATGGTGTGGGGCTTGAACCTGCGACCTTAGCCACAAATCCTCCACCTTTTTCCAGTAAAGCTAAGCCTTGGGCTTCACTAGACTTCGCTTTGCATGGTGTGAGGCTTGAACCTGCGATCTAAGACACAAATCCTCAACCGTTTTCCACTAGAGCTAAGCCTTGTGGTCCACCTGGCTTCGCTTTGCATGGTGTGGGGCTTGAACCTGCGACCTACGCCACAAATCCTCCACATTTGTCCACTAGAGATAAGCCTTGGGGCTTGAACATACGACCTAAGTGACAAATCCTCTACCTATTTCCACTAGAGCTAATCCTTGGGCTCCAATTGGCTTCGTTTTTCATGGTGTGGGGCTTGAACCTTCGGCCTAAGCCACAAATCATCCACCTTCTTCCACTAGAGCTAAGCCTTGGGCTCCACTAGGCTTTGCTTTGCATGGTATGGGGCTTGAACCTGCGACCTAAGCCACAAATCCTCCACATTTTTCCACTAGAGTTAAGCCTTGGGCTCCAATAGGCTTCACTTGTAATGGTGTGGGGCTTGAACCAGCGACCTAAGACACAAATCCTCCACCTTTAAGAGCTGAGCCTTGGGCTCCACTAGGCTTTGCTTTGCATGGTGTGGGACTTGAACCTGCTATCTAAGCCACAAACCCTCCACCATTTTCCACTAGAGCTAAGCATTAGGCTCCACTAGGCTCCACTTTTCATGGTGTGGGGCTTGAACCTGCAACCTAAGCCACAAATTCTCCACCCTTTTCCACTAGAGCTAAGCCTTAAGCTCCACTAGGATTCGCTTTGCATGGTGTGAGACTTGAACATGCAACTAGCCTATAAATCCTTACCTTTTTCCAATAGAGCTAAGCCTTGGACTCCACTATCCTTCGTTTTGCATGGTGTGTGTCTTGAACCTGCGACCTAAGACACAAATCTTCCACCTTTTTCCAGTATAGCTAAGCCTTAGGGCTTGAACCTACGACCTAAGTGACAAATCCTCTACCTTTTTCCACTAGAGCTAATCCTTGGGCTCCAATTGGCTTCACTCTGCATGGTGTGGGGCTTGAACCTGCGATTTAAGCCCCAAATCCTCCACCTTCTTCCATTAGAGCTAAGATTTGGGTTCTACTAGGCTTCGTTTTGCATTGTGTGGGGATTTAACCTAGGACCTATGCCACAAATCCTCCACCTTTTTCCACTAGAGTTATGTCTTGGGCTCCACTAGGCTTTGCTTTGCATGGTGTGGGGCTTGAACCTGCGACCTAAGCGACAAATCCTCCACCTTTTCCCACTAGAGTTAAGCATTGGGCTCCACTAGGCTTTACTTTGCATGGTGTGGAGCTTGAACCTGCGATCTAAGACACAAATCCTCCACCTTTTTCCACTAGATCTAAGACTTGGGCTCCACAAGGCTTCGCTTTGCATGGTGTGGTGCTTGAATCTGCGACCTAAGCCACAAATCCTACACTTTTTTCCACTAGAGCTAGGCCTTATTTTCCACTAGGCTTCGTTTTGCATGGTGTGGGGCTTGAACATGCAACTAAGCCACAAATCCTTACCTTTTTCCACTAGAGCTAAGCCTTGGGCTCCAGTAGGCTTTGTTTTGCATGGTGTGGGGCTTGAACCTGCGACCTGAGCCGCAAATCCTCCTCCTTTTTCCACTAGAGCTAACCTTTAGGGCTTGAACCTACGACCTAAGTGACAAATCCTCTACCTTTTTCCACTAGAGCTAAGCATTGGGCTCCAATTGGCTTCCCTTTGCATGGTGTGGGGCTTGAACTTGTGACCTAAGCCACAAATTCTCCACCTTTTTCCACTAGTGCTAAGGCTTGGGCTCCACTAGGCTTCGTTTTGCATGGAGTGGGGCTTGAATGTGCGACCTAAGCCATAAATCCTCCACCTTTTTCCACTAGAGCTAAGCCTTGGGGCAGTCACAGTAAGACGATTATGCAAGTTTTCGATGGAAATTGGCATTCACAATTGAAGATCATCCAACCTTTTCAACTTAACAAGTAGCGAATATTCTGCATCACCGTCCTGCAACAACAAAAAATTGCACATTTAACAAAAATGTATCAATAAAACACAGAGTCCCCTTCAATTTGTTAAGGCCCCACCACTCTGTAACATAGAAGTTTAGAGCTTTTACACAAGTTCTCAGAGCTTCCTTCTCACCATGCTTAAATATTGCTTTTTTATCATAAGGGAAGCAGTTTTAAAATTCTGGAAAAGCAAAATCAAACAGATTTTAGTTACCCGTTCAAAATAAATTACTTCATAATAGCAATCCCCTATATAGTTCTCTATCTTAATAAGTTTAATTGTTTAAGATACAAGCTTTTCTAATTAATAGTGTCAGAGCTATACTACTATTCCTCTATACAACAGTAAGGTATGAACTATAAGGTATGAGCTAGAGCTACGACCACTGAAGAGAAAAAATTGAATGGGACAGCAAAGACCACATGTGATATTTAGTTGGAGTTCATAAAGCTTCTAGAACTTTTGATGAATGGATTCATCAGGAGAGTACCCCAAAACTTCTAGCTCTGTGGATGATGCAAGGGTTGCTTTCATGAACAGCCACCACTGCTCTGAAAAAACAACACAACCTAGACCAAGAAAAATAACAAACTCAATTAACCAAAAGAGAACATGAAGGAACTAACAAGAGATAGGTGTTAATTTTTGGAATAATACTTACCCTACATGCAAGTTGACTTGCACGAAGACAGTAGCGACTAGCTAGAAAATCCTTTTCAAGGACAATAAGTTTAACCCTCCATGGTGATGATGCAACGAAGGCCTTCTCCCTTCAACATTAATTCAAAAGCCTTGTTGATTTTAGAAAATGGGAGTGTATGAGTGATGAATATATCCAATTCAAGTTCTTTAATCATGTATTTCTCAACAACAGAAGGAATATCTGAACTAGGTTTATAGTTTTCAAAGAAGGTTTTTTTAGAGTCCTTTCATTAAGAAATATTATAGGGTATGTCTTGAACAAAGGTTTTTTTAGAGTCCTTTCATTAAGAAAAATTATAGGGTATGTCTTGAACAAAGATTCCTTAAGGGATACATCAACAAGTACAGCCACTCCCCACCCTTGATAATTAATTAAGACAATGTTCGTTAAGATGAATGTTATAAGAACATACAATTAAGGAAATATGATGATAGAAATCATACATCATGGGCACATTCAAATGCTGGAATCATAGCATCAATATGGCCAGTACATTTCACACTCTTATCGAATTCACCATCAGTCATCTCAGCAATTAACTGATCAAATAATCAAAAATCAAGAAAAGATTATCATGTCTTTTTTTTCTTTCGCGAAATAATCCATTAGGAGAAGTAAATATGAGTACCTCTTGAAATGGTTTACTATAATCCTTTGGGTTCACAAACTGTGTCACGCCAAATTTTTTAGCTGTAAAATAGAAGTAAAATGGATGAATTAGTTGCTTTGCTATGAGACAAGTTACAAGGAAGGAATTATAAAATAATGGATCAAGAATGTGTAAGGCACGAGAGTTAATTACCTTGCCCAAATGTGCTAACATTTAAATCAACACCAATTATCCTTGAAGCACCAACAATTCTTTCTCCTTCTGCAGCCTTACAAAATGAGATCAGATCATTAATAAGATTAACATATATATGGATAAAAACATAACAGAACAAGAAGTTATTTGCCATGTGAAGAATACTCACAGCAAGGCCTACAAGCCCCCTGTCAAAAAATAGCCACACTAGAACCTTTTGTTGGTTTAGCAACATTCAAAGAAGGCTTTTAAAAACATTTTCAAATAAAGGAATGAACGTCATATCATCAGCATGTGTAAACCACCTCAATAGATATACACAAAAAGGATTCAACAGCGAGAAAGTAAAATCTAATTTGAATCGGTTAAAGAGGAACTAAAGCAAGCAAACACAACAAACAAAACTAATCTGACTAGTATAGCTTCTGATGGTTTCATTCCTTGAATAGGAAGTGAGTCACCTTCAAAGAACAGGATTATTTGTAGTGACTTCTTTAGGGGGACTGATACGGTATAACTGGAGTGACTTTTCAAAGAGGAATGAGTAATTCTTATGGAATAATCACAGAAGGCATTTGATTGTAGCTATGCATGTGGCTCCCAAAGCGATCAACAGACATAAAATAGAGCAGGCGATCTAGCTGATTTGACCATTCCACCATATTGATATATTTTTAGAGCTTAAAAAAACTAGATTCATGAACGATTAGGAAGTGAAAGACCGATCTCTTTGCACCAATACTCTAATACTATTGCAAGATTGGTACCGAAGCATGGTTGAGACCAATGTGAAAATACAAAGTGGATCTTTGGGAACGGAAGACCCCAGGCCTCATTGAAAAAATACACAAAAAGGAGTATATTTAAAATGCTCCTAATTTTTTCTTAGTTGAAGTTCCTATATTCTCTTAGTTGAAAACAGAATACACCTAACCTTAGGAATTGTGTCAGCAGCAACCAACTTCCCAACAACAATGATTACCAATTTGCGTAGGTGTAGGGTAGTTTTAGCCCTTTTCTGTTGAAACAATTAAACTTAGCCATATGGCTTTAATGGCAATCTTACAAGAAAGTATATATTAGGACTACATGGCATCTCAATTCTAATTCAAGTTTCTTTACTAAATAAAAGTGCTATGATACGAAGGATGATATTAAAAATTAATTGTCTAGATGCATGCTTTTCTACAGTTTAAATATAATACTTTTAGAGCCATACGATAGAACTGCTACGAAATGAAAGAAAACATTGAAAAACAATGAATGGGGGAGCAAAAACCACGTGGAATATGTAGTTGGCCTTAACAAAGTGTCCAAAACTTTTGAAGAATGGATTCATCTGGAGAGTACCTCAAAGCTTATAGCTCTGTGGATGCAAGGGTTGCTTTGCAGAAACAGCCACCATTGTTCTGAAAAAACAATACAAACCTAGACCAAGAAAACAACAAACTCAATTAACCAAAAGAGAAAATAGAAGGCACTGACAGGAGATAGGTACTAACAGGAGATAGGTAGAACACAGATATTTGGGGAAATGGATACCCTACATGCAAGTTGACTTGCACGAAGACCTTCCGGAAATTTATTAGTCAGGAAGGACTTAAGTATTTCAAACAAAGATTGTGCCATAGTTGGGCCTTCCACAACTCAAGTTAATCAGTAGATGCTTTTGCTTTTGCTCCGAATAAGAAACTTCTTATATCAATAAACAAGAGTATGTAAAGATCCTACTTATTATCCCAAAAGGATATGACATATAAATAGCATATTGTTTCCCTATATTCATTATATCAAGCTTACAAGTCTCTGCCTTTTGTTGCCTCCCTAGTACCCTTTGACACCAATCACAGGGCAACATCCTATTTTATGATTATATTAAATTATCTTTTAGATGATAACATTCATATCATCCTTTTACAAGCAGTATGTTGTACACAAAAGAAGCCACGAAAAAACTACATGAGATAATCTAACTCCTTAAAAATACTTTGGTCCATCGAATAACATTGCCTTTAATTATCTATTTTGTTTTACTATCATAATTCACATTAGTCGCCAGCATCAGAAGGCATCGGTATCCTATACTCTTTGTTAGGTCAATGTGCAAGAGATAATAACCAAAATCACCAACTCAAACTCTTACTTTTTTGATAAAATGCACAACTTTTTAAATATTCTTTTTGACAAGGTAAATTTCTCGATTTGCGCATATAGTCCAAATTATATTTATACATAAAGCAGGTGTCCGATAAAATACACAGTTAAATTACCATCTACGGTTTCCGAAATAGATAATACAAAGCCCATTTCTGCAAGACCAAAATAAAGAGAGAGAAAACCACTCAAGCACGAAGAAAGACATAATACTTTCTAGCAAGAAAGGTGGATGTTCATGCACTCATTCATGCACAACAGTTATTCAGAGCTTATTAAAGCTTAATGTTCACTACAATAGTTAAGTATCCTTTTTGGCACTCAATTCTTTAAAGAAATTGTAAGCGGAGGAGGAAAAGGTGGGTTGAGGTAACCAGTATACAAATATTAATGTTTTTTATTTAATTTATAAAATAAAAATAAATGTGAAAAGTGTAAATTCACATTAAATGATGATAATTTTGACTCAACTTAGCTAACTCAACAAAACATGAAATCATGATTTTAATTTCAAGTCATAACATCTTCTCAACATTTATACAACATGAGATGTAGATAACTATTATATAGTATTAGAGACTTTAAGACCTCATTAAATTTTAAAAATCAAGTTCTAATTAGAGTTATCAAAAATTATTTGCATAATGATATACGTACAAAAATAGACATAAATCTCCATTGAGTATATATATGAGAGACCGTTTCTTCGCTGACTTGGTAAATTCTTCAATAGATCTACCAAATAGAAGTAGAATCCATCGAAATATATCTATATTTATCCTTTGATAATCACTATGCATACTTGTTCCAATTTGATATCGATAACATACAAATTGACTACCTAAATCACATGCATACAATCACCATTATATATGTATTACTCATCACTTCAAATGATGAAGATTAATTATCATATACTAATAAAATATAAAAAATAATCATAAGAATAAAAAACGACACGAAAAGAAAAAAAATGTTACCATGTTTAAGTGGTTAAATATATATAAGAGAAGAGAAATCATGAAATTAGTAGATTTTTAAGAAGACGTAAGTGACAGAGTTAATATTATATGTGCATTGTGCGGGTGTTTATTATACTAGTAATTATAATAATTTTCTATATATCTGATAAATAAAAATAGTTTGCACGTGGTTAAGTGGTAGTTATTGAAAAGTCACATGACAATGTTTAAATTAATAAATATTATAATAAAATTTAATTAAATAATTAAAATTAATAGAATTAGAATATACATTAATAGTAAATAAAATAGAAACAAGATAAAATTAAATCAAAACGACTTTGGCATCACCGGAAGGATCGAAACCACATTCGTAGGCCGGTAATTTTTCTATTAGACTTTTTTAAAAAAAAACAAAAAATCACTATCTTTAAATTAACTACCTACATGAAGAAGAGATCAAAATTAACTTTTTTTGTTTCATAAACTTATCATTTTCACAAGTTATAAAATAAATTTGTAATACATTTAGTGTAATATCAAACTAAAATAAAAACATAATAATAATAATATACTAATATTAATCTATATTCTTTTTATTATATAAGAGAGAGTTGTCAACGTGCCTGCTTCAGCGTGTTCAAGAAAAAATATTTAAAAATTATTTATTTTATTTTACTTTAATTTAATTAGTGGATAATATGCTTGGGATCAGGTTTAACTATGACATTTAATAAACATATTTCAGAAAAAAAATTATAAATTATTTATTTTGTTCTAAGTTAATTTTAAGTATTTTATAATATAAATCACTATTGCTATTAAGACTTTTTCCAAACATTTTTTTTGCATTATATACATTTCGTTGAGTTATTTTTATGTTTTTAACATTTAACATATGTATCATAAGTGTTAAGAGAAAAATCCGCTCAAATTATTTATCATTTGCTATATTTACTTTATTATTTTATTAAATTATTTGTTTTATTAACATTTATTAGTTGTTTGAAACAAGTTCAAACATAAAAACTTACAATAAAGATATTCATGTTTTTTTATTTAATTTATTAAATAAAAATAAATGTGAAAAGTGTAAATTCTCATATAATGATGATAATTTTGACTCAACTTAGCTAACTCAACAAAACATGAAATCATGATTTTAATTTTAAGTCATAACATCTTCTCAACATTTATACAACATGAGATGTATATATAATATTATATATTATTAGAGACTTTACGACCTCACTAAATTTTAAAAATCAAGTTCTAATTAGAGTTATCAAAAATTATTTGCATAATGGTATACTTACAAAAATAGACATAATTCTCCGTTGAGTATATATATGAGACCGTTTCTTCGCTTACTTGGTAGATTCTTCAATAGATCTACCAAATAGAAGTAGAATCCATCTAATATATCTATATTTATTCTTTCATAATCAGTATGCATACTTGTTCAAACTGGACATCGATAACATAAAAATTACTACCTAAATCACTTGCATACAATCACCATTATATATGTATTACTCATTACTTCAAATGATGAAGATTATTTATCATATACTAATGAAATATAAAAAATAATCATAAGAATAACAAATGATACGAAACGAAAAAAATGTTATCATGTTTAAGTGGTTGAATAAATATAAGAGAATAGAAATTATGAAATTAATAGATTTTTAAGAAGATGTAAGTGATAGAGTTAATATTATATGTGCATCGTGCCTGTGCTTATTATACTAGTAATTATACTAATATTCTATATATATGATAAATAAAAATAGTTTTCACGTGGTTAAGTTGTAGCTATTGAAAAGTCATATGACAATTTTTAAGTAAATAAATATTATAATAAAAAATTTAATGAAATAATTAAAAGCAATAGAATTAGAATATACATGAATAATAAAGAAAATGGAAATAAGATAAAATCTTATATAAAAACGACTTTGGCATCACCGGAAGGATTGAAACCACATTCGTAGTCCGATAATTTTTCTATTAGACTTTTATTTTTAAAAAAAACTCACTATCTTTAAATTAAAAACCTACATGAAGAAGAGATCAAAATTAACTTTTTTGTTTCATAAACTTATCATTTTCACAAGTTATAAAATAAATTTGGAATACATTTAGTGTAATATCAAACTAAAATAAAAACATAATAATAATAATATACTAATATTAATCTATATTCTTTTTATTATATAAGAGAGAGTTTGTCAACG
The DNA here is from genome assembly GCA_016801875.1 of Solanum sitiens. Lineage (NCBI taxonomy): Eukaryota > Viridiplantae > Streptophyta > Magnoliopsida > Solanales > Solanaceae > Solanum > Solanum sitiens. The sequence continues at coordinate 3,969,396 of JABWTJ010000110.1, read as the reverse complement.
TGCCTGCTTCAGCGTGTTTAAGAAAAAATATTTAAAAATTATTTATTTTGTTTTACTTTAATTTAATTAGTGGATAATACGCTTGGAATCCTGTTTAACTATGACTTTTAATAAACATATTTCAGAAAAAAAATTATAAATTATTTATTTTGTTCTAAGTTAATTTTAATTATTGTATAATATAAATCACTATTGCTATTAAGACTTTTTCCAAACATTTTTTGCATTATATGCATTTCGTTGAGTTATTTTTATGTTTTTAACATTTAACATATGTATCATAAGTGTTATGAGAAAAATCCGCTCAAATTATTTATCATTTCCTATATTTATTTTATTAATTTATTAAATTATTTGTTTTACGAACATTTATTAGTTGTTTGAAACAAGTTCAAAACATAAAAACTTACAATGAAGATATTCATGTTTTTTTATTTAATTTATTAAATAAAAATAAATGTGAAAAGTGTAAATTCTCATAAAATGATGATAATTTTGACTCAACTTAGCTAACTCAACAAAACATGAAATCATGATTTTAATTTCAAGTCATAACATCTTCTCAACATTTATACAACATGAGATGTATATATAATATTATATATTATTAGAGACTTTACGACCTCACTAAATTTTAAAAATCAAGTTCTAATTAGAGTTATCGAAAATTATTTGCATAATGGTATACTTACAAAAATAGACATAATTCTCCGTTGAGTATATATATGAGATCGTTTCTTCGCTTACTTGGTAGATTCTTCAATAGATCTACCAAATAGAAGTAGAATCCATCTAATATATGTATATTTATCCTTTCATAATCACTATGCATACTTGTTCAAACTGGACATCGATAACATAAAAAATACTACCTAAATCACTTGCATACAATCACCATTATATATGTATTACTCATTACTTCAAATGATTCTCCGTTGAGTATATATATGAGATCGTTTCTTCGCTTACTTGGTAGATTCTTCAATAGATCTACCAAATAGAAGTAGAATCCATCTAATATATGTATATTTATCCTTTCATAATCACTATGCATACTTGTTCAAACTGGACATCGATAACATAAAAAATACTACCTAAATCACTTGCATACAATCACCATTATATATGTATTACTCATTACTTCAAATGATGAAGATTAATTATCATATACTAATGAAATATAAAAAATAATCATAACAATAAAAAACGATACGAAACGAAAAAAATGTTATCATGTTTAAGTGGTTGAATAAATATAAGAGAATAGAAATCATGAAGTTAATAGATTTTTAAGAAGATGTAAGTGATATAGTTAATATTATATGTGCATCGTGCCTGTGCTTATTATACTAGTAATTATACTAATATTCTATATATATGATAAATAAAAATAGTTTTCACGTGGTTAAGTTGTAGCTATTGAAAAGTCACATGACAATTTTTAAGTAAATAAATATTATAATAAAAAATTTAATTAAATAATTAAAAGCAATAGAATTAGAATATACATGAATAATAAATAAAATGGAAATAAGATAAAATCTTATATAAAAACGACTTTGGCATCACCGGAAGGATTGAAACCATATTCGTAGGCCGATAATTTTTCTATTAGACTTTCTTTTAATAAAAAAACTCACTATCTTTAAAATAAAACTCACATGTACAAGAGATCAAATTTAACTTTTTTGCTTCATAAACTTATCATTTTCACAAGTAATAAAATAAATTTGGAACACATTTAGTGTAATATCAAACTAAAATAATAATATAATATTAATATACTAATATTAATCTATATTCTTTTTATTATATAATAGAGACATCGTCAACGTGCCTATTTCAGCGTGTTTAGGAAAAAATATTTAAAAATTATTGATTTTATTTTACTTTAATTTAATTAGTGCATAATATGTTCGGGATACGCTTTAGCTATGACTTTTAGTAAACATGTTTCAGAAAAAAAATTAAAAATTATTTATTTTGTTCTAAGTTAATTTTAATTATTGTAAAATATAAACCACTATTGCTATTTAGACTTTTTCCAAACATTTTTTGCATTATATACATTTCGTTGAGTTATTTTTATTTTTTTGTCGTTTAATATATGTATCATAAGTGTTAAGAGAAAAATCCACTCAAATTATTTATAATTTTCTTTGTTTATTTTATTATTTATTAAATTATTTGATTTACGTGCATTTATTAGTTGTTTGAAACAATTACAAAACACACAACTTACAATAAAGATATTAATGTTTTTTCTTTAATTTATGAAATAAAAATAAATGTAAGAAGTGTAAATTCTCATAAAATGATGATAATTTTGACTCAACATAGCTAACTCAACAAAACATGAAATCATGATTTTAATTTCAAGTCATAACATCTTCTCAACATTTATACAACATGAGATGTAGATAACTATTATATAGTATTAGAGACTTTAAGACCTCATTAAATTTTAAAAATCAAGTTCTAATTAGAGTTATCAAAAATTATTTGCATAATGATATACGTACAAAAATAGACATAAATCTCCATTGAGTATATATATGAGAGACCGTTTCTTCGCTGACTTGGTAAATTCTTCAATAGATCTACCAAATAGAAGTAGAATCCATCGAAATATATCTATATTTACCCTTTCATAATCACAATACATACTTGTTCATACTGGACATCGATAACATACAAATTACTACCTAAATCACTTGCATACAATCACCATTATATATGTATTACTCATCACTTCAAATGATGAAGATTAATTATCATATACTAATGAAATATAAAAAATAATCATAAGAATAAAAAATGACACGAAAAGAAAAAAATTAACCATGTTTAAGTGGTTGAATAAATATAAGAGAATAGAAATCATGAAATTAGTAGATTTTTAAGAAGATGTAAGTGATAGAGTTAATATTATATGTGCATCGTGCGGGTGCTTTTTATACTAGTAATTATACTAATATTCTATAGATATGATGAATAAAAATAGTTTGTACGTGGTTTAGTGGTAGCTATTGAAATGTCAGATGACAATTTTTAAGTTAATAAATATTATAATAAAAAAATTAACTAAATATTTAAAAGTAATAGAATTAGAATATACATGAATAATATATAAAATGGAAATAAGATAAAATCTTATATCAAAATGACTTTGGCATCACCGTAAGGATCGAATCCACATTCATTGGCCGATAATTTTTCTATTAGACTTTTAAAAAAAAAAAAAACTCACCATCTTTAAAATAAAAACCCATATGTAGAAGAGATCAAAATTAACTTTTTTTGTTTCATAAACTTATCATTTTCACAAGTTATAAAATAAGTTTGGAATACATTTAGTGTAATATCAGACTTAAATAAAAATATAATAATAACTATATACTAATATCAATCTATATTCTTTTAATTATATAAGAGAGAGTTCGTCAATGTGCCTGCTTCAGCGTGTTTAGGAAAAAATTTTAAAAATTATTTATTTAGTTTTACTTTAATTTAATAGTGCATAATATGTTCGGGATCTACTTTGGCTATGACTTTTAGTAAACATGTTTCGAAAAAAATTAAAAATTATTTATTTTGTTCTAAGTAAAAAATAATTAAAATTTATTTAGCACTGGTTCTGTGCAAGCCGATGTGGCGAGATTTATGCCGCCAGGGCGGGGTTGTTGTAGCGGGGTGAGGAGCGTTGTGGCGGGTCCGACACGACTTAAGTCGGAAATAAATCCCAATACGTCTTTATTCCGCACTTTTCAACTTTGAGCATAAGGAGACGAACCCAAGGACAGTTTCCCACCAGTTTTAAGGCTAAAGATAATATTTTAACTCATCGAATCCATTTTTTGATCTGTAGAACGTAATCTTATGGGTAATTATCGATGGGAAGAGTTTTGATCTAAGAGTTATGGTGGGGAAAGCCCTAATTGGGATAATGAGATCATGGGGTTGACAGAATTGTTAGTAATTTGGGTAATTAGTTATGGTTTATTGATTCCTATGTTATATTGATTGTTTGTAGACCAAGAACAAGCGGAGCAAATCCGAAAAGGGAGAATCATGTTTCCTAAGGTTTCATGCTTGTTTTGAGGTAGGTCATGGTTATGATTCTATGATTGTGTGATGTATGTTTGTTCTTGCTTCATTATGATACATGTATGTATGTTATTGTTGAATTATTGATCACATTAATAAGGGTTTAGGTTTGTTAGGTTTAAGATTTTTTAGAGGTTTTTTAGGTTTGGAGTTCTTAAATTGTTTTTGTTGTTTTTTAAGGTTTACGGTTTCTTAGTGTTTTTTTGGGGTTTTCTTAGGGTTTGGGGTTTTCTTAAGGTTTGGATTTTCGGCTTATGGTTTTAAGGGTTTACGATTTAGGGTTTAGGGTTTAGAGTTTGAAATTTAGGGTTCCTTAGGTGTAGGGGTTTTAAAGTTTTATTTTATTTGTGATAAATGGTTTAGGTTTTCTTAGGATTTAGGGTTTCATTAGGTTTGAGATTATTTTTAAAATGATTTTTAGGGTAAATTATAGTGTAGGGCTTACTATTTTGTTTTAGATTTTTTTAGGTTTAAGATTATTAGAGATTTGAAAAGGTTTTTTTTTATAGAGTTTTTAGGTTTAGAGTTTTTATGGGTATTTAAGATTTCATAGGGTTCAAGGTATTAGGGTTTCTTAGGTAAAATGTTTCTTAAGGTTTAGGATCTTAGGTTTTAAGGTATCAGGGTTTATAAGGGTTTATGGTTTAGAGTCATAGGATTTAGTGTTTCTTAGAGTTTCGTAGCGTATGTTAGGGTTTCTCGGTTAAGGGTTTAAGGCTTAGAATTTTAGGTCTAATAATTTTTTGTTTAGTTTTTCTAGGATTTATAAGGGCTTATGATTTCTTAATGGCTTTTTTTTAGGTTTAGGGTTTTAAAATCTTTTAGGGGTTAGGTTTTTAGGGTTTCATTATGTTTAGGGTGTAGGGTTTAGACCCTAATGTATAGGGTTTCGGGTTTTAGGGTGATTGTGTTTTAGGGTTTATGGTTTTTTTAGGTTTATGATTTTATGATTAAGGTTTTAAATGTTTTGGGGTTCCTTAGATTTTTTTTAAGAATTTGGATTTCTTAAGATTTATGGTTACGTATTATTTAGGGCATAGGAATTTAAGTTTAGGATTTTTTTAGGGCTTAGGGTTTTAAAGGGATTTATTTTTTCCCCGGATATTATAGTTTTAGGGGTTTTAATTAATTATTGGTTTTAGGGTTTCTTAGTATTTCATATGGTTTGGGGTTTAGGGTTTAGTCCTATGTGTTAGAGTTAAGTATTTAGTGTTTCTTAGGGTATAGGATTCCTTAGGGTTAGGTTTTTTAAAGGTTTTTAGGATTTAGGGTTTTGGGCTTAAGATTTTCTAGGGATTTATTAGGTTTAGAGGAATTTTTAGGTTTAGGGTTTTAAAGAGTGTTTTAGGATTTTTATTGTTTTTACGATTAAGCAGTTCTTACAGCTTAGGGGTTTTATAGGGCTTTTAGGGTTTAGGGTTTTTAAAAGTTTAGGGTTAAGGGGTTTTATATGTTTTTAAGTTTTTTTTTTATTTCATAAGGTTTATAGTCTCTTAGGGTTTAGTTAGTTTAGGGTGAAGGTTTCTTTGGGTATAGAGTTTTGCATTTAGTGTTTCTTAGGATTTATGTTCTAAGGTCTAAGTTTTTTATTCAAGGGTTTTTGAGGTTTTAAGGCTTAGGGCTTAAGTTTTTGTAGAATTTTTTAGGTTTTAAGTTTTGTTAGGTTTAGGATTTTAAAAGGGGTTTTCAAGATTTTTATGATATTTTACGGTTCAGGGGCTCTTAGGGCTTAGGGTTTCTTTGGGTTTAGGACTTAGGATTTTAGATTTAGGGTTTTTTTTAGGGGTTAGGGGTTTTGCTTTAGGTTTAGTGTTTTTAAAGGTGTTTTTAGGGTTTAGGATTTCTTAGGTTTTAAGGTTTGTTGATGTTTCATAAGTCTTGGGGTTTGGGGTTTCCCTAAAGTTTAGAGTTTAGTGTTTCTTAGGGTTTAGGGTTTATGATTTAGGGTTTCTTAGGGGTTTTAGATTTCTTAGGTTTGGGCTTTTAAAGATTTTTAAGGTGTTGATCTAATATGCTCATGATATGCCTACTCAAGGTTATCTTGGGGTCACTTGTGATTTCTAGGTCGGGTTACGTCAAGGGGTAACCTCGGGGCATAAAAAAAATATGTCTAAGTAAAAGCCTCTAATTTACTTGACATGTGGGACATGCCCAACTCACTCTAACAAAACTGAAACTAAAATGAAAGTCTGAATATAAACATGTCAATCGTCCTCGAAAAACGAGGACTCACCACTAATATTGCTAAATACAAATCGAGAACCGATCTCTGCATGATCTGAATGCTGAGGACCGGAACCTACATCACGAGAAGATGTAGCGTTGAATATGTGTCAGTACTTGAAAGGTACTGAGCATGAATGAGAGGATAAAGCTGAACACATATATATAACTGAATAGAGCATACTAAACAATGATATAATCTGAACATGATGAATAAGGGTTTAGATATTTGGTTAAGGTTTTTTAGGTTAGGGTTTAGAGCTTAAGTTTTTCTAGGATTCTTTTAGGTTAAGAGTTTTTTCTTATTCGGGATTTTTAAAGATTTTCTAGGATAATTATTGTTTTTACGGTTTAGGAGTTCTTAGGGCTTAGAGTTTTAGATTAAAGTTTTGTAGGGGTTTTAAGGTTTGTTTTCACGATTTTTTAGTCTTAGAAGTATTTAAAAGTTTTAGGGTTTTTTAATGTTTAGTTTTTCTTAGGATTTAGGGTTTCTTAGGGTTTAGGGCTTCTTAGAGTTTCATAAGGCTTATGGTTGGGGGCTTATCCCTAAGGATTAGAGTTTAGGTTTCTTAGGATTTGAGTTTAACATTTAATGTCTCCTAGTTTTTTTTTTTTTGGTCTTTTAGGGTGTAGGGTTTGGGTTTAGTGTTTTAGATTTATGATTTTTCTAGGGTTTATGGTTTAGGTTTGTTAGGTTTAATATTTTTAGAGGGTTTTTTAGGTTTAGAGTTGTAAAGTTCTATTTTGTTTTTTAGGGTGTAGGGTTTCTTAGTGTTTTTTTGGGTTTAGGGTTTGGGTTTTTCTTATGGTTTGGACAACAACCAAGTTTCACATTTACATAACCTAAGCACTATAGAGGCTTGAGGTATTGTTTCACACTCAGTGTCCCAGAAAAATGGAAGAAAGTTTCTACCAGAATCTAAAATAACACCCCAATATAGGGTTGTGAATAATCTTAAATTTGTTAAATGACTTATAATTGTGATATTGTTCAGTATAGAATTCATCGCTTCCTAAATATATTTATATATCCTAAATTCAAAAGTCAAATTTTAGTTCTCATAAAATTATTTTGAGTTTTGAAATTTGATTGTCCATTTAACAATTTTCATTAGAAATGAAAAGTAACTGAGAGGTTTTAAAATTGGTTTTTTTAAATTGTGATTGTCAATAATTAATTATTTAGATTAAGGATAAAAATAAAAAATAAAATTATCTAGTTGGATATATAATCACTTTTTTGTACATTCAATTTAAATATTATTTTATTTTATTTTTCGATGAAAACTTTTAGACCTTTTTTAGAAAATGAAGTTAGGGTAATGAAATTTTTTAAATATGCATGTATATATATTTGATTGTCATAAAAATTACTCTATTTAAGAAAAAAATTAAAAATTGTTAACTTATTAGATATTTTTTTTCCACATTAAGTGAAAATACAAATTTGAAAATTTCTGTAACACCCCGTATTCTACGTGTACTAGTTCTATTTATATGAAGCTTATAAATTTTCTTGTGGTATAGTTATGAACTCGGTTTCCTATGCGAATAGTGACAATAGAACAAGTTTAAAGTGAACTACCCATAGATTTTGATGCGACACGCTTAAGTTGACGTCGATGGAAGTATTTAAACTTGTGATCATAAGGTGGTTATTTGAGTGTAGAGTTGAAATTGACATAGTGTATATATGTTTTAAGTTTAGTTAAAGGTATTAAGGTCTAGAAATGGAATAAAATATTAAGGTGCTTGCTTGACTTCACTAAGCTAGTAGGTGACAAGTAGGTGCATCACCTACTTTTGACTTATTGACCAGCCAAAGGACCAAGTAAGTGCATCACCTACTAAGACTCTTTTGACCATGTCTTTGGGCCAAGTACACCACCAATATCTTGCCCAAGTTGAATAGAAATAAGGGAGAAATGGACAGCCAAGGCCCAATATATCCAAGCCCACAAGAAATAATTTGAATGGAAAAGTAGGTGCATCACCTACTTAAATGTGTTGCCTAAATTAAAGACACATGTTGGCTGCAAATGAAGTATAAGAAAGATGGCAAAAAATAACCTATTAAGGTAAAAATATGATACAAATATCTCATTTTCCTCTATCCAAACTTTAAGCTCTCAAGTTCATATATTTTTCTCTCTCAAGATAAAACAACCACCCAATTTTCCCACTAGGGTTCTAATTTTTTTTACCTTGTTCTTCCAAAGCAGCCACAAGATCACCTTCTCTCCTCTATTGTTTCACGTATATTGGAAAGTTCATCAAAGTGAGTGAACTAGAGATAATTATATGTGTTGGCAACCAAGGTTCTGCCACTCTCTTCCAAAGATTAAGAGAAGGTTACAAAAAATTAATTGAAGGAGCATAACATATTTAGATAGCCAAGGTAAGAGCGCTACCACAACCTTTAATTATTAGTTTATTTGAGAATTCCAGACTTACTTGTTTATTGCAACTCGTGGGATGGTGATTTAAAACCATAAATTCAAGTTTTTTTTGATTATTTTTTAGTGTTGAGGATCGCTATTGTATTGATTTGTTTATGGGAGGTCATGGAGGTACTTAGAGAATGATTGCGAAAAATTGTAGGGGGCAGGTTTATAAGCTATGGTGATGGACCATTAAATTAAAGTTTTGGTAAACTCACTGCCCATTCATGGGAAGGTTGTTTTGTGTATATAACTATAACGAACAAAATATGTGAAAGAAAACAATCAATTAGAAAGATTATGGTTGACTACTATTTTGATGAGTTGAAATATCCCGAGTTCGTTGGTAAGCTGCTAATATTAGCCTTAATTATTGGTTGTTGTAGATGAAGACAATGACGTTAAAGGATAGGTTGACACTTCATAAGCTATACGAATTGGAAATTGAGGTATGTAAGGCTATTCGATTTCCTATTTCTTTTGCGTGAATCCAAAACTTGCATTACAAAAAGTAAGCTTTCTAAGTGCCCTTGGTAGTGTCTGATCCATTGTTACAATTCCTATTACCTAGAGCATTAAAGTGAGCACTCTAATACTAGTTTGTTACTAAATGTACGTGTTTACTCTACTAAGTGTTAGCATGCAAGGTTTAAACTTGTTTCATCGTCAAAGTACCCCTCACACGTATTTCGCTTATATAAATCAAAGTAATCAAAGATTACACATGGTACATATGTTTATATGTTGGATATACGATCTGCCCATATCTTGCAAACTTGCTTCAATTGCCTATTCCATCGTATATGTCATCTTTTCACATGTTCATGTGTTCCCTTTATTATTACTCCCATTGTGTTAGACAATAATGTTACCTCATAAGATACCCACTTGCTCTATTGTATAATTTATATTTACTTACTTGGAATATGTCTATGTCCTTAAGTTGAATCTGCCCACGTTCCCCCTTGGTTCCATATTCATGAACACCTTGTATTTGATATTAGTTAGTGAGTATCATATAGAGTTCAAATCTCTTGTCTGAATATTAAATGTCTTCACTTGATGTGCTTCAATTTGAGATGTTAAAATGCTTACCGAGTCACATAAGCTCCTAAGTATCATATTGGTGTCATATTTGCTTCCCATGTCATTGTTATTATTGTAAGTCCATATTCATACAAGTCCATAGTTTCAAATCTCAACAACAATTATGACCACCAAAAAGCAATGTAATCAACAAAAGAAAAATCTCAAAAGAGTTATGAACATCAAAACAACAATCTCATAGAGTTATGAACATCAAAACAACAATCTCAAAGACTAAAGAATCTAAGTGAAGTGATCTCTATAATTATGGGTGGCATCCCAGGGGCAAATGTCTAGCATGGGGTCGATGCCAATTGGTATAGAAGGGTGGCAGCTTAGGGGTCAAAGCCTAGCATGGGTCGATCCCAATTGGTAGAAGTGGGTGGCAACTAAGAGGCGAAAGCTTAGCATGGGCCGATCCCAAGTTGTGAAATTATGAGGAAAACAACCCAGGGGTTAAAATGCCTAGCATAGGTCATCCTCTCCTACCACTGATCAGCTGGTCATTTGTATCATGTCTTATAAAATTAATAACACACATAAAAGTAAAGAAAAGAATGTAACATACACGATTCCACAAGTATAAGTAACGGTGGTCTCTAATCCTTATCTATTGGTATTTGGTTTCACTTGAGCTCTCATTTTACATATGGTTGTGTTATGCCTTACAAAGTCAGTACATTCTTTCGTACTGATGTTCCTTAGTGGGGACGCTGTATTTCATGTTGCAGGTACATGTACTCAACTAGAGATCTCCCCAATAGAAGCACATGATACTCAACGGTTGTTGGTGAGTTCCATGTTGATTTGTGGCTTTGCCGAGTCTTTATTGTGCGTATTTCATAGTGGTACAGTCATGGATCGCATAGAGGCTTTGTAGACATTGTAAAACTATCATATGTATTCATAGTTTCACTTGTCACATGTATCGGTTCAACTAGTCAACATGTGTTGTATATGAAGTTTCTCATTAGTAAATATACCAGCACAGTAGTAGTTTACCTTCTCATCATAGGTGACTCGTAAATCATGTATTCATATACTATTTGTTTGCCTCACCTAGGGTTGGGGTGTGACAAAAGTGGTATCAGAGCAGTTCGTCCTAAGGAGTCTAAAAAGTCGTGTCTAGTAGAGCCTTACTTATGAATGTGTTGCATGCCACATTTATAATTAGGGGGATGCTTGGACATTTAGGAAATTTTTCCTTCTTTCATAATCTAGATTATGCGATAGAGCGAAGTTAAGAAGTCAATTTCCACTTGCACATGATCATGCTATTGATATTATGCTTACGATGGTTAAGGTTAATAATAGCTAAAATGTCAACATTCAACCTACAAAAAAGGATCTGAAGTTATCAAAATTTAGACTACATTGAGCTCTTTTTATTCGACCGTCCCACTCTACAAGGTTTGTAAAAGTTTTTATGTTATATGGATTTTAAGTTGCATTTTTACCATTTGTATCATGTTGGTTCAATTGAGAAAGATATAGTATGGTTATCCATATATGCATAAAAATGATGGGCTACCTAGTTACATATATGAGTTGTAGCATTTCTAAGCACATCTTCTTAAGAAGATGTATCCAACTCTTGAGTTCTATATTTCCTCCATTTTATAGGATCTATTCCTATAGAAGACACTTGCTCTTAGTCTGTGATGTACATAGAATTTTTAGGATTACACATGTTCTCGAAATTGATGTTGTTGAACTAGTTTTTTTAGTCGGAAGAAGGCAGTGACACAATCTGATAGGTGGATGTATCAGTGCAATAGTATTAAAGATACCCCTAATTAGCTGACAAGGCCCAAATTCTCACCATATATTATCCCAAATATGTTAATATTTGGCTTTTATATGGTATGTGCCAACAACCTCGAATAAGTACTAATAACATTTGTATCCTTTTCATGGTTATAAAACTTAGGGATAAGTGTGCCAATTTTTGCAAATGATATATGAATGGTAGTTCCTATTATGATCTATGTTTTGGTTATGGAGGATTAGTATGTGACTAAAGGTAAGGTTAACAAAAGGAAAAAAATTGATTGGTTAGACCTGATGTAACGACCCGCTGGTCGTTTTGAGAACTAGGACTATTTTGACTCCTTTTGAAAATTTAAAGGGATATTTTTTAACTATACGAAGACTAAGAGTATTTAGTTGATAAAATTTTTTAGTGAAAATTAATATAGTTAATAGTTAGTGGGTCATATCCATAATTCATTTAATAACTTTATACTTGACCCATTAATTGATTTAAGTTAGTGGGATTAGTTTATTTGTTATACTTAATTAACATTAGAAAAGCAGAAAATAAAAGGGTTAGAAAACTACCTAGGCGGCGTGAATACAGAACGTGAGGGAACCAAACGAAATCTTCAGGTAAGGCGCTTCAGATTTTTTTAAAATCCTTGTATACGTAGTTGTGTGATACATAGTGATATAATAGTAAATTTTATCAAGAATAGGAAGAATTAGGTCGTTAGGTTGATACTGTTTGGAAGGGATCGATCAAAGTAGAAGGAAATTAAATAATTTTAAGTAATGATGGCACGTGATTGACAAGAATTTGTATGATTCTTAATGGGATGCCTGTTTAATGTGATGATTCTCTTGGTATTAATATGCAGGAGCGGTTGATTTTTATTTTTTTATTTAATTCTTTTTGAATTGAAAGGCATGGAAAGTGGGTGACAGTAAGGGCTTAGGTTTGTTGGATTAGAGTAGGAAAAAAATGTTTATTTAATTATGGAAAAGTTGGAATGTATATGCTGTGACGGACTTAGTTGTAGGATCTGGGAAAAATTTGGTTAATAATTTCTTTATTTAATTTTTTTTTTAATATTAAAATGGTAGTGGGAAATCATAAGCCAATCATTTGGCAATCATGCCAATGATTGGCATTGTTATGTAATTCTTTGGGGATTTGGCAAATGCTTGCAAATTGTCACGTTGCAGTGCTTTCTGCGTATTTCGTAGTGTAGGTGTTACCTTGACCTGCTTCAGTTAAATATTAAATTATCATTTAAGTTAAATATATTGAGATGGGTAATTAATTATTAGGTGTATATTATATGATTTAACATTGAATTCTAGGGTATTTGGAGAGGTTAAAGTTAAGTTATTGGCTTGAAATTTAGCAAGTATGAAAATTTTGGCATACAAATTATATCAAGATTTGGAGCTTGGTTAGAAATATGAGTGAGTTTTAGGGTCTATGATAGACATATAATAATTGAAATGTCTACAAAATTGCTTACTTACAAATGTTGCATCATTGGTAGATTGGGAACGTTCCGAAACTTTGCGAAAAGAAAAGGAAAAATCTTAAAGGATTCGTGGCACGAGTTCGGCATCTAAGGTATGTTAAGACTTTTTAGACTTGTTGAAGTACGTTTTCCTAATTAAAGATAAAAAAATAAAAATAAGTTCAAATAGACAATGGGTAAGGGCGAAAGATGGGGGTCTCGTATCAATGGTGTGACGGGCATTGGTACGAGTACCGGTGTTATAAAAGGGAAAGTTACTACTATAGAATGTGGATTGTAATTTGAGAATGCCAAAGCATATGGGCATTAGCTTATATATTATTGACTTGAAATCCTTGTGTGATTATATTTTCTTTATTACACCCGTATAGTTGTAATTATTGAGGTGATTATGTATTATGTTGATACTTGATTAATTGAGGTGCATCATCATCCCCTTATTTGAAATAATATTGTGTACATGCATTGACATGAGATTGAGTATAAGTTGGGCACGTGGAGATCGTCCGTGCTGGGGATGGTGAGATGTTAAGATGTAATTTGGGCACGTGGAGACCGTCCGTGCGGAAATTATTGATTTTATGATTGTCCGTTGAGATCATCCGCACAGACACGTGGAGATCGTCCGTGTCGGTATATGGACCTCGCGAGTCCCCCATGGGTCATGAACTCTCGATGTACTTCCGAGGAGTATCATGTATATACGGTTGAGAAAGTACTGGGTATTCTGAGACATATCATTCATGGCAACATATTGCATTGCATTTCATCACATCCTTCATTCTCGATGATTATGTGTTTTTATTTGATGGTTGGAATTTTCTTAATGTTTGATTACCTCTATTTGATGAAACTTGACTAGTGAGTGAATTTTAGACTTGTATAATTAAAGAATTAATTTTTCTTATATAAACTCCCGTCACTACTTCTTCGTTGTCGGTCTAATGAGATATACTGGGTACACGTGGTTTCGTACTCATACTACACTTGTTGCACTCTTTGTGGTGCAGATTCGATTCCGAGTAGGAGCACATCTCGTGGAGCAAATTGAGTTCGAGCTTGGAGTGTCTTGGAGTTGTGGTGAGTTTCTTGGCTGTTCCGTGGCCCACACCTCCCTCTATCTTTTATTTATTCTGTTATTTAGTATTCAGACAGGATATCCCTTATGTTAGATTTGTCATTTTAGTTTCATACTTGCATCGTATTTTAGAAGCTCTTGTACTTAAGACACCAATTCTTGGGGTGGTATATTTTTTTAGCTTCCGCATTTCGTACTTATAAGAAACTCAATGTTGGAGATTCTTACTAAGTGTTTGTCTTTTTACTCATTTGTTGGTTAAGTTTGGTTAATATGTTTGGTTGGCTTACCTATTGGTTGGGAACATAGGTGCCATCACGACTTGTGAATTTGGGTCGTGACACCTAAGTTGTGATTACTTAGGTTGTACATAGTGGGATCTAGTACATGAATCTACTAGTTTTGCTTAAAAGGTACTTGTTAGATAGGAAGCATGTGGGAATGAAACTTGAGATACACGGCCGAATATGTACGTAGAGCTTCTCATTGGAGATGCGATATGTCAAATTCCCTAAACATAGGAATATGGGGATATGAAGATGTTATAGAAGAGTGAGATAGGTGATTATGAAGGAGAGGTTGCTAAGTGTATGAGGCAATAAAAAGGTATCAACTCTTCAATCCTAACGAGTTATAATGGCGCACCCCGAAACAACTTTATGAACCTTAGTTTGACAGAGAAGTCATTTTAGTATTGATTCAAGTCTTGATATTTTGTCCTGATAACAACAAGAAAAAGAAGGGAATAGAAAGGTTACCCAGATAGAAGATACATGGACCTAGTTTATCTACATCATTAGTACAAAAGAGAAGTAGAGCATTATTCACATGTATAGAGCTCTTACAGGGTTCATTTAATATTTTCCTGTAGTAATTCGTCATTCATAGTACAATTAAGGGAGAAGAAAATTGATCATATGCTATTTATTATTATTTTGCTGTGTTGCATGGAAAAAGAGTCGGAGCACCCTAACTTATTTAAAAAAATATCTATTAGTATGGTCGACTTATCTAGTTAAGCCCAAAGGGGCTAATTCTAAGATTGTATGAATCATGATATAATTTTATAGGTACCTGACATTTATATGTTATTAGAGTTCATGTTTTATGGTTCGTTCAAGCTTCACTATTTTCTATTATAACCTTCAAAAGACACCAGACATTGAGTGTGGTATGACACAAGCTAGTAATGAAGACAAAATTGACCTCGGCCTCCTACTCCAAAGGATGAACTATTTGAGGATTTTCTTTTCTATATTAATTGTAGTATATATATTGACCTAGATGGAAACCAAGTCCCAATAACAGAACTGTCATGACCCGAAAGCACCCCCTAGAAGTTAGGGAAAACCTTCGAATCGTGACCGGGCGTACTTGACCCCTTTGGGGTCTCGTACAAGCCCTCTAACTAGCATTCATAACATAAAGCATGAAAAGTAGTGCGGAATTAAAACTTTTCACGATAATAATAAATAAAGGAGTCTTTTCATAAATACTAGGAAATCTTATCGTCACAAGCCAACTTAATGACACGACTTAGAATCTTAGGGACACGACCCTTTACAATAGAGTAAATACATTTTTAAGTCTTAATAAGGAAACTAAGAAACATAAAAACTATGTCCTCCAATATATGAGGACATACTCAAGTCTTGAGAGATAGAATTCCCAAGCTTCAACTTCGATCCTCCAAAGGCTTCCAACCTATACTCATAAGGTATAAAAAGTATGGGGTTAGTACAACAATGTACTAAGTATGGCATATGCAAAAATATGCAAAAAGGGACATTTTAGTAAAGATAGCTTTTTATGCAATTCAAATATAACCTTCATGAATCTAGAAGCAAACCCACATAAGAATCAACAATTAACACTTTATGGCTATCTTACCAAACTGAAAGTAAACAAAAGGAACATTTCAATTAACTTTGCTAAACTTGCAATAAAATTGAATAAAGCATCATAGTGAACATTTTGAATTCTTACAATGAAGACCTTACAGTGAAAGGCACGGTCCAAGTCATATGAACCCTTTTTCTTTGAAGTTGCCCTAACCCAAGGTTATTCTAAGACTCCCTAAGGTGAGCCAAGAAGGGACTCTCATTACACCTCCCTTCAAAGCACACCAAAGCGACCCTTAAAACTACCTAATCTTAGGCTTACTTCGTTAGAAATCAAATCCACGCCCTTGGCTAACATATGCAAAACACTCATGGAAATATAGGTCATACCAAGTGCAATGTGAGAGTAGCATCCCATACTACCACTCCCACTTAGTACTCCTAATGGATTCCATTTACTCAAGTACTCCACAATAATCCTCCATAACACTACACCATAGTACTCATTCACACAGATTTCATGAAAGTACTCTTCTCCCATAGTAGGTATAGGTCACACCAAGTGCAATGTGAGAATAGCATCCCATACTACTACTCCCACTCAATGCTCCTACTTGGTAACTAATGTGGATTGAGCACTTCACGACATACATACACAATTTCAACAATACACAAGATAATTAGTTTCAAATCAATTCTTTTGTGGGAGTTAGCTTAACCGACAAAGACCATGAGAGCTAGACATGGAATCCCGATATTTACCCCTATCGGATGAGGGATCCTTACTTGTCTAGAGTAAGGTCATGCTTCTTAGCGTTTACATGGCTTTTTTTTCCCAATAGCTACACCTATGCGGGCACATAGTTAAGGGATAAGGAGATTGCTACTAAGTAACTCACTCTCTACTAATGAGGAGTACTCATCTCAAGAGGTAATTTGGATTACAACATCTCAACTCACGAAGTGCAATCCACCTCCCCTTCATATCCTCTCGGTGCTAGGCATAACTCCCCACGGATTTCTCAACATAATATTCTATCTTAGAAAGCTCACTAGGAATAGAGAGGTTGCTACTAGATACTACATCTCAACTCACGAAGTGTGTCCACCTCAAGATTCCCCTTTTTGCTCAACTTGGCATAATACAATCTTTAAAGAGTGTGTGTGTACATGTGCACACCTTGCATATAAGCATCATTTCATTATCATCAAGTTCTACTCATAATTTAACCTTGATTCATCAAGCTACACACTCTACATACTTCTCATAATCATATACCTCATTTAGACATAAACTAGGTCAAACATGCAATTCAAGCTACATCAAACACAACACAAGACCCATTTCCGATATATCTTCATTTCACATATTAGACCTTCAAGATCACATACTCAAACCATACTAAGTAACATCAAGTTCATCAATTAGCACCGCCACCTATAAGGTGGACCATACCACTCAAATAGCAATTCATAATAAGAATTATACAATGAGAGCAACTCATCAACAAATCAAACCATCATTACCCATAATCAATTTATCAATATTTCACCATATTAAGGCCCTTAGGGCAGTAGCTACACCAACATGACAAATACAAGAAGACCCAAGTTCATACCCTACTCAAATCATGCTCACATAACCCATTTTCAAGTCAAAATTTGAAGTATGCATAAACAAGAGTTTCATGGAGTTTTAACATCAAAACCATCTATTCAAACCAAGATAAATACATTTAAACCATTAGAACTTAGTTACAAGAAGACCCATAATAGAAATCAAAGTTTAGAAGAAGTTGAGTTTAAACCCCCTTTTTGAAAACCATTTTGGAAGTTGGCTTCTTGAATGGAAAGGTATTCAAGAATGGATTCCATACCTTTATAAGAAAGAAACCCACGAATTTGATGAAGAAACAAGTCCCAATCCGTCCTCCTATCCTTCCTTGACTTCTAGCTTCCAAGAGAGTTGAGAGAGTTTTCTTGAGAGAAAGAGAGAGTTGGATCTTGAAGTGAGAGGGTCTTGTCTAGGTCTAGGGTTTAAAACTAGTTTAATATAACCTAAAAACACCAAAATTATACACCTAGGGTCTTATAAGACTTGGGGTGTATTTACATAAAACACCCCAAGTTGGCAGCCTTAAGTCGTGCACTGGCAGGCCTCGTCGACGAGACCTCCTCGACGGACCGTCACGTTCACCACGGACCGTCATGGGGTCCCTCGAGGAACACTTGGCTCCAACTGGAGCCTGTCCAAGTTTCCACTCTCTATCACTCGCGATGCCCTAGATCGACGGACCGTCCTGAGTGCGACGGACCATCGCCATGGTCGTCGTGAGCCACTGATGGGCAGACTTTGCCCAAGTCTTGGGCCCTTCATCTAGGGCCCTTGTGGGTCCTAGGTGGGGTTGTGCCCGGACGTCAAACCCCTAAACTAAGTCGTCTAGGTCTAAGGAACATCCGACGCATGTTTCAAGTAAAACGAACACATTAAACTCATCCAAACTCGCCAAGACATACAAGTACATTCTAAGGCATACCATCCGAACGTCATGGACGTTTTTGGTCGATTGAACTCCAAACTTAACCAAACATTTGCACACTGCCCAAGGACACCAAACTAACTCCGTTTAACTTAAAATTAACTCAAGAAACAACCATGAGGCTCTAGTTCACCTTAGTTCATTTTGGGGCGTTATATTCTTCCCCACTTGGAATAACATTCGTCCTCGAATGACACTTAAATTTTAAGAACAGCAAGGAATCACTTAGCATCATATAATACACTTAGATCATGTTCAAAACATCAACAATCAAAGCATCCATTAGCAAGGAGCATCATTTCACACTTTCAACACTTATCAACACAGACTACTTTTGCCAAACTTCACAAAGTCAAAACTCAACCTTAAACTTCTTTTATGGAGGAACTACCTTATCCAACATTAAACATGCTCATATACAACAATTTTGCACATATTTAAACTTCAATTAAGGCAAGGCAAATTTTTCTCAAATTGCAAATTTTTCACAGTGAATATTCACTATAACATTGTCAAATATAGAAAACTTTCAAAATTCCACTCTTTGAGCAATTTATCAAGATGACATGATCATATGAACTATAAAACCATATATACTCATTTCATAACACAAAAGCAACAATAACCAAGAGTTGACACTTACCAAAACCATCAATCCGGATTAATTATCCTTTCTAGCCCCCATCCCATAGGAAGGGTTCTTCTTGGGAGCATTAGGATCTAGGGAAGCTTGATTGACATCTCTCCCCCTTGATTTAAGGTTTGGGCAGTCCCTCATCTTGTGGCCTCTATTACCACATGCAAAACAACCATCCGTTCCGGCAAGACACTTACCCCCATGTTGCTTGCCACAAGTAGGGCACCTAGCCCTTTCATAGGAATGAGCACCACCTTGAGAAGATTGATTTGGAGCCCTATCCTTGTTTCCCATAGAAGAATCTTGGGGATAAAACCTCTTCTTAGGCCTTTGGTGACTAGAATCATCCGACCTAGGTCTCTTACCCTCTTGCCTTATCTCCCTAATTTTGGACTCCTCAATTTGTTGCGCATAAACCATGAGCCTAGAGATATCCATGTCATTAAGAAGCATAGCCGTACGACACTCTTTTTCCACCAAGCTAGACACGCCCATCACAAACTTGTTCATCCTAGTCCTAGGGTTGGCTACCATGTTTGGGGCATACTTAGAGAGTTGGGTGAATTTGAGAGAGTACTCTTGCACACTCATTCCCCCTTGACGGAGGTTCATGAATTCGACCATCTTCTTCTCCCTCCACTCTAAAGGAAAGAATCTATCTAGAAAAGCCTCTTTGAATTCCTCCCAATCAACCGGTCCTCTTTCTAAGGGGTCTCTCACCCCTCCATTGCTCATACCACACTTGAGCAACATCCTTAAGTTGGTAAGCGGCCAATTCCGCTTTCTCCCTAGGGGTCACACCCATAGCATCTACCACCTTGAAAACCTTATCTATGAAGCCTTGTGGATCTTCATCCACCTTAGTGCCATGAAAGGTAGGAGGGTTCATCCTCATGAAATCCCGAATCCTAGAAGCGGGAGTACTAGCATTTGGGTGGGGCCTATCTCCTAGGTTAGCTTGGCCCACAAAGTGATTGTTGACAACTTGAGCTTGAGCCGTCATGAGTTGGGTCAAGTTCATTAGGGAAGCCCTCAACTCCGCATTAGTCATATCACCCTCAACAAAAGGAGCTTGAGGCATAGGAGGCACTTGAGGTCCTTGAGGTTCCGGAGGCACTTGAGGTTCTTGAAGAGGAACCTCCTCATTTTCCTCCCCTAAGCCAACAATAGGAACTTGGTCAACATGGGGAAGGACTCTCTCATTTTGTACACCTCCCTCCTCCCTTCTAGCGGTCGATCTCCTCGTATTCATGTCCTAAAAACACAAAAGAAGAGGTTGAGAATAGACACCTTATATACTCAACTCTAAGGCACGATACTAGAATGGAGAAGAAAGTGAAACTTCTAGCATCCTATAGCCTCTTGTCCATGGATGTGTCGCGACTCACACCAATGACCAAGATACTACTAGATGTGGCTTGTGAGACTTTCAGACCTTAAACTATTTCCCAAAACCTTATGCTCTGATACCAAGTCTTGTCACGACCTGAAAGCACCCCCTAGAAGTTAGGGAAAACCTTCGAATCGTGACCGGGCGTACTTGACCCCTTTGGGGTCTCGTACAAGCCCTCTAACTAGCATTCATAACATAAAGCATGAAAAGTAGTGCGGAATTAAAACTTTTCACGATAATAATAAATAAAGGAGTCTTTTCATAAATACTAGGAAATCTTATCGTCACAAGCCAACTTAAAGACACGACTTAGAATCTTAGGGACACGGCCCTTTACAATAGAGTAAATATATTTTTAAGTCTTAATAAGGAAATTAAGAAACATAAAAACTATGTCCTCGAATATATGAGGACATACTCAAGTCTTTAGAGATAGAATTCCCAAGCTTTAACTTCGATCCTCCAAAGGCTTCCAACCTATACTCATAAGGTATAAAAAGTATGGGGTTAGTACAACAATGTACTAAGTATGGCATATGCAAAAACATGCAAAAAGGGACATTTTTGTAAAGATAGCTTTTTATGCAATTCAAATATAACCTTCATGAATCTAGAAGCAAACCCACACAAGAATCAACAATTAACACTTTATGGCTATCTTACCAAACTGAAAGTAAACAAAAGGAACATTTCAATTAACTTTGCTAAACTTGCAATAAAATTGAATAAAGCATCATAGTGAACGTTTTGAATTCTTACAATGAAGACCTTACAGTGAAAGGCACGGTCCAAGTCATATAAACCCTTTTTCTTTGAAGTTGCCCTAACCCAAGGTTATTCTAAGACTCCTAAGGTGAGCCAAGAAGGGACTCTCATTACACTTCCCTTCAAAGCACACCAAAGCAACCCTTAAAACTACCTAATCTTACGCTTACTTCGTTAGAAATCAAATCCACGCCCTTGGCTAACATATGCAAAACACTCATGGAAATATAGGTCATAGCAAGTGCAATGTGAGAGTAGCATCCCATACTACCACTCCCACTTAGTACTCCAAATGGATTCCATTTACTCAAGTACTCCACAATAATCCTCCATAACACTACACCATAGTACTCATTCACACGGATTTCATGAAAGTACTCTTCTCCCATAGTAGGTATAGGTCACACCAAGTGCAATGTGAGAATAGCATCCCATACTACTACTCCCACTCAATGCTCCTACTTGGTAACTAATGTGGATTGAGCACTTCACGACATACATACACAATTTCAACAATACACAAGATAATTAGTTTTAAATCAATTCTTTTGTGGGAGTTAGCTTAACCGACAAGACCATGAGAGCTAGACATGGAATCCCGATATTTACCCCTATCGGATGAGGGATCCTTACTTGCCTAGAGTAAGGTCATGCTTCTTAGCGTTTACATGGCTTTTTTTCCAATAGCTACACCTATGCGGGCACATAGTTAAGGGATAAGGAGATTGCTACTAAGTAACTCACTCTCTACTAACGAGGAGTACTCATCTCAAGAGGTACTTTGGATTACAACATCTCAACTCACGAAGTGCAGTCCACCTCCCCTTCATATCCTCTCGGTGCTAGGCATAACTCCCCACGGATTTCTCAACATAATATTCTATCTTAGAAAGCTCACTAGGAATAGAGAGGTTGCTACTAGACACTACATCTCAACTCACGAAGTGTGTCCACCTCAAGATTCCCCTTTTTGCTCAACTTGGCATAATACAATCTTTAAAGAGTGTGTGTGTACATGTGCACACCTTGCATATAAGCATCATTTCATTATCATCAAGTTCTACTCATACTTTAACCTTGATTCATCAAGTTACACACTCTACATACTTCATTTAGACATAAACTAGGTCAAACATGCAATTCAAGCTACACAAAACCCAATACAAGACCCATTTCTATATATCTTCATTTCACATATTAAACCTTCAAGATCACATACTCAAACCATATTAAGTAACATCAAGTTCATCAATTAGCACCGCCACCCATAAGGTGGACCATACCACTCAAATAGCAATTCATAATAAGAATTATACAATGAGAGCAACTCATCAACAAATCAAACCATCATTACCCATAAGAAATTTATCAATATTTCACCATATTAAGGCCCTTAGGGCAGTAGCTACACCAACATGACAAATACAAGAAGACCCAAGTTCGTACCCTACTCAAATCATGCTCACATAACCCATTTTCAAGTCAAAATTGAAGTATGCATAAACAAGAGTTTCATGGAGTTTTAACATCAAAACCATCTAGTAAAACCAAGATAAATACATTTAAACCATTAGAACTTAGTTACAAGAAGACCCATAATAGAAATCAAAGTTTAGAAGAAGTTGAGTTTAAAACCCCTTTTTGAAAACCATTTTGGAAGTTGGCTTCTTGAATGGAAAGGTATTCAAGAATGGATACCATAACTTTATGAGAAAGAAACCCACGAATTTGATGAAGAAACAAGTCCCAATCCGTCCTCCTATCCTTCCTTGACTTCTAGCTTCCAAGAGAGTTGAGAGAGTTTTCTTGAGAAAAAGAGAGAGTTGGATATTGAAGTGAGAGGGTCTTGTCTAGGTCTAGGGTTTAAAACTAGTTTAATATAACCTAAAAACACCAAAATTATACACCTAGGGTCTTATAAGACTTGGGGTGTATTTACATAAAACACCCCAAGTTGGCAGCCTTAAGTCGTGCACTCGCAGGCCTCGTCGACGAGACCTCCTCGACGGACCGTCACGTTCACCACGGACCGTCATGGGGTCCCTCGAGGAACACTTGGCTCCAACTGGAGCCTGTCCAAGTTTCCACTCTCTATCACTCGCGACGCCCTGGATCGACGGACCGTCCTGAGTGCGACGGACCGTCGCCATGGTCGTCGTGAGCCACTGATGGGCAGACTTTGCCCAAGTCTTGGGCCCTTCATCTAGGGCCTCTTGTGGGTCCTAGGTGGGGTCGTGCCCGGACGTCAAACCCCTAAACTAAGTCGTCTAGGTCTAAGGAACATCCGACGCATGTTTCAAGTAAAACGAACACATAAAACTCATCCAAACTCGCCAAGACATACAAGTACATTCTAAGGCATACCATCCGAACGTCATGGACGTTTTTAGTCGATTGAACTCCAAACTTAACCAAACTTTGCACACTGCCTAAGGACACCAAACTAACTCCGTTTAACTTAAAATTAACTCAAGAAACAACCATGAGTCTCTAGTTCACCTTAGTTCATTTTGGGGCGTTATAAGAACACCTACAAGGATTCTTAGGAGGTTGAAGAGAGTACATGACTAAATCAATTGTATGTGCTTTGAGGTGAGTGAGGAATACGAGCAGAAGTATCCCACCCGTGACTTAACTCTTAAGATAGTGTGTTTGCGCTTATTATGGTAGAGTGGTTCTATAGAATATCTCATAGTTTCCAAAGATGGTTTGTTATATAATTATACATGTTGCATGTTCTATAATTTATCTATTTGTATGTCATTTTCCCTTAGTGGATTACCTTATCACAGGTTACCTAATGTCATAGAATACTTCCTTGTAAGTGTTGTCCACTTTGGAGTACCCTTGTTTATCGCTATATGTTTTCGTATGACCTTTTCCCTACATGTTATTTATTGCACTGACTACTTTCCTCATGTCACTTGTTCATATTGTGTGGGCACTTCTATATATTTTACATGCCTCGTAGCCTACTTGCTTAAGCATTACATGCGTTATAGCTTTTCTGCCTGGTGTGATGTGCTCACTTGCTCATATTTCATATGTGTACTCATTGACATGTTAGTCCACCTATCCATGCGATATAACACACTTGATCAATGTGATTTGTGTTTTGCAGTTCATTTTCTTATATGTAGACACATGTCTTATAGTCTACTTGCTTACACATTATATTTCATAGATTTAGTACTCATGCATCATGTGCTCATCTAGTCCATCTCCTACATGTGTTATAGCTCATTCTCTCACACGCTACCCTAGTTCATATGCGTGCATACACCACATATTTCTATATCTTAATGTCCATATATTATGTGCTCCCTTTTTGTGCTCGTCTGCCTATGTGTCATACTCAATGTGACTTATTTATTCGTATTCTATGCCCCTCTGTGCTTATTGACTTGAGTTTTGAAAATTTTGGAAAAATGTTTCCTTGTATCATGATGTAGTCATGACTTTGACCAGAAAAGGTTGGGCATATATGTTAAATTTATCACAATTATCGATAAATAACTTAGCATAATGCCTTATTCTAAGGTGCAACATAAAATTTTAGTTTATATTAACGCTATTCGTTCTTATAAGACTCGCCTTTGTAAAGCGTCAGGAGATAAAAAGAGAAGGGAAAGTAGTTCCCCAATGGGTTAGGCCTATGATTTTATCTGTCCGTTCCATATACAAAGATTTTGGGAGATACTATAGTTATCTTGATTGTTAAGGACTGGAAGCTAAGCTCAAAATGTGTAACCTCCATTGAAGTATTGTGAAAGGAATATAATATAACATAAGATACTTGGAGTAGAAGCTAGTAGAGATCCTAAATACCCCTCCTCATCCTAAACATCAACATAAGGATCTGAGATCATGTGGTCCCCTTATATTATCATAAATCCTACTAGCATTTATTCATTTGATATGTCATTTGCATGTCTTGTGTTTAGGTATATTAAAGTCCTTATTTGTATTTGTATGAGTTCTAATTGAGTATATTCAGTGAAGTACATGGTCAAGAAAGGGGTTTAATTTGTCATATTATTATTTTATGAACCAATTTTATTGAGACTTCATGCTAGACTCGTCTATACGTGTTTTAGGTTAGTCTATGAATTTTGGATAGTTCTATTTATAATGGGAACTCTGGCAGATCTCCAAATGAAATTCCAAGGTTTACTAAACTATAAGCTTCACCAATCATTCGAGGGTGAATGATCATGGGAGGGGGGGGTGGAGGATGTAACACCCATATTCTACGTGTACTAGTTCTATTTATGTGACGCTTATAAATTTCCTTGTGGTATAGTTATGAACATAATTTTCTATGCAACAAGTGACAATAAAATAGGTGTAAAGTGAACTTCCCATAGATTTTTATGCGACACGATTAAGTTGACGTCGATGGAAATATTTAAACTTGAGATCATAAGGTGGTATATGAGTCTAGAGTTGAAATTGACATAGTGTATATAAGTTTTATGTTGAGTTAAAAGTATTAAGGTCTAGAAAGGGAATAAAATATTGAGGTGCTTGCTTGACTTCACTAAGCTAGTAGGTGACAAGTAGAAGCATCACCTACTTTGACTTATTGACCAGCCAAAGGACCAAGTAGGTGCATCATCTACTAAGACTCTTTTGACCATGTTATTGGGCCAAGTACACCACCTATATCTTGCCTAAGTTGAATATAAATAAGGTATAAATGGACAACCAAGGCCCAATCTTTCCAAGCCCACAAGAAATAATTTGAATGGAAAAGTAGGTGCATCACCTACTTAAATGTGTGGCCTAAATTAAAAGACACATGTTGGTTGCAAATGAAATACAAGAAAGGTGGCAAAGGAGAACCTATTAAGGTAAAAAATCTAATACAAATATCTCATTTTCCTCTTATCCAAATTTTAAGCTCTCAAGTTCATATATTTCTCGATCTCAAGATGAAACAACCACCCAATTTTCCCACTAGGGAACAATATTTTTCACCTTGTTTCTTCCAAAGCAGCCACAAGATCACCTTCTCTCCTCTATTGTTTCAAGAATATTCGACAGTTCTTCAAAGGGAGTGAACTAGAGATAGCTATATGTGTTGGCAATCAAGGTTCTTCCACTCTCTTCCAAAGATTAAGAGAAGGTTACAAAAATAATAATTGAAGGAGCATAACAGATATAGATAGCCAAGGTAAGGGCGTTGCCATAACATTTAATTATTAGTTTATTTGAGAATTGTAGACTTACTTGTTTATTCAACTCGTGGGATGGTGATTTAAAACCATAAATTCAAGTTTTTTTTGATTATTTTTGAGTGTTGAGGACTGCAATTATATTGATTTATTTATGGGAGGTCATGGGGGTACTTAGAGAATGATTGCGGAAAGCTGTTAGGGGCATATTTATAAGCTAAGGTGATGCACCATTAAATTAAAGTTTTGGTAAACTCACTGCCCATTCAATGGGAAGGTTGTTAAGTGTAAATAACTATAACAAACAGAATCTATGAAAGAAAACTATCAATTAGAAATATTATGGGTTGACTACTGTTTTGATGAATTGAAATATCCGAGTTGGTTGGTAAGCTGCTAATATTATCCTTAATGATTTGTTGTTGTAGATGAAGACAATGACGTTAAAGGACATGTTAATACTTTGTAAGCTATATGAATTGGGAATTGAGGTATGTAAGGATATTCGATTTCCTATTTCTTTGGCATGAATCCAGAACTTGCATTACAAAAAGTAAGCTTTCTAAGTGCCGTCGTTAGTGATTGATCCATTGTTACAGTTCCTACTCCCTAGGGAATTAAAGTGAGCACTCTAATATAAGTTTGTTACTAAATGCACGTGTTTACTCTACCAAGTGTTAGCATGCTAGGTTTAAACTTGTTTCATCGTCAAAGTACCCCTCACTCTACGTATTTTGCTTATATAAATCAAGGTGATCCTAGATTAGACATGGTACATATGTTTATATGTTGGATATACGATCTGCCCATATCTTTCCAACTTGCTTCAATTGTCTATTCCATCGTATGTGTCATCTTTTCACATGTTCATGTGCTCACTTAATTGGTTATTACTCCCCCATTGTGTTAGACAATAATGTTACCTCACAAGATCCCTACTTGCTCTATTGTAATTTTATATTTACTTACTTGGAATTTGTATCCATCATTAAGTTTAATCTGCCCACGTCCCCCCTTGGTTCCACATTCATGAACACCTTATATTTGATATTAGTTAGTGAGTATCATATAGAGTTCAAATCTCTTGGATGAATGTTAAATGTCTTCACTTGATGAGCTTCAATTTGAGATGTCAAAATGCTTACCGAGTTATATAAGCTCCTAAGTATTACGTTGGTGTCACATTTGCTCCCATGTCATTGTTATTAATTATCATATGTCCATATTCATATGTCTTCTACTACTGGTCCATAGTTCCAAATCTCAACAATGATTATGACCACCAAAACAACAATCACAAATGAGTTATTATCAACAAAAGAACAATCTCAAAAGAGTTATGATTATCCAAAGAACAATCGCAAAAGTGTTTTGAACATCAACAATAATCTCAAAGATTAAAGACTCTAAGTGAAGCGATCTGTATAATTATGGGTGGAAGCCCAGAGGCAAATGCCTAACATGGGTTATCACTGATCAACTGGTCATTTGTATCATATGTCTTATAAACATTATAACGCAATGAAAAGTAAAAAAAAGAATATAACATACATGATTCCACAAGTATAAGCAAATATGGTCTCTAACCCTTATCTATTGGTATTTGGTTTCACTTGAGCTCTTATTTTGCATATGGTTGTGTTATGCCTTACACATTTAGTAATTTTTTTCATACTGACGTTCCTTATATGGGACGCTGTATTTCATGTTGCAAGTACATGTAGTCAACTAGTAGATCTCCCCAATAGAAGCACATGATACTCAGCGGTTTTTGGTGAGCTCTAGGTTGAAACGGGGCTTTGCTCAGTCTTTATTATGCGTATTTCATTGTGATACAATCATAGATCCTACTATAGGCTTTGTATGCATCGTAGAGCAATCATCTTTATTCATAGTTTCACTTGTCACATGTATCAGTTCAGCTAGTCAACATGTGTTGTATATGAAGTTTCTCATTAGTAAATATATTTGCATAGTCGTAGTTTACCTTCTCTTCATAGGTGAATCATAAAACATGTATTCATATAGTACTTGTCCGCTGCACCTAGGGTTGGGGTGTGACAATTTCTAACAAAATTAATTATATAATGCCTTTGGCGACGACCTTAATTAAAAAATTAATTGTATAATTCCTTGGCAGCTTCTTGGCCAAAGTTTGGGTCCTCCTCAAGGACCCTTAGGTTGGTCCTTGGGGAGTCGTACCCGGAAATTTTGACCTTAAACATGATTATTAAGACACTAGGGTCACCTCGACTTATTTTCAACTCTAAACAACACATAAAAAGATGGACAACATACTAGAACACACCAACACATAAAAGACTAGTTTTTGAACGTCTTAGTCGTTCCTTGACTTTTGACTTCAAAACTCTTCAATATTGAATTCAAAAGCTATTCTTCATTAATTTAACAAGTTACTAACTCACAAAACTCATGTGAGGCTCAAGATCATCCTATTTCATTTTGAGGGTGATGCAATACTCCCCCACTTGGAAAACAATCTTCCTCGAATGACACTAAAACACTTAAAACAACCTCAAGGTTCTAAAACTCAAGACTAGCAGCTCGCAACCATACCACGTCAATACCAACAAAAAAAATAACTCAGTAGGAACATGAAACTACATATATAAGACACTCAACACAACAAGAAAGTAGGAACAACATCTACAACTCATCATGCAATAAGACTCCACATTTCTTATTTCACATTGGAGGAACTTCCTTCTCCACCTATTGTCATTCTCCTCACAACATTTCTAAGCACATCATGACAATTTCTCATAAACGCACAATTATGTTACATTTTCAAAAATCACATTTAGGCATGCTCATAGGTCAACCCATGCAACATTTAGGCAATTTACTATAAATGCACATCAACATGAGAGAACAAATCATTAAAGCTCATTTTACCAATTTAAACATAAAATCATGAAAATATCCAAAGTCATAAGGGATCATGAAAACTCACTTTACACTAGAGACTCCCAAAACATGCATCATGCTACTAAGAAGTTCTAAATCTCAAGCTTGAATAGAATTGAAGAGAAGAGATAAAATCCATTAACCCAACAATTCACCATACTCGGCTCCATTTGGGAGAAACCCATCTCTAATTACCATGGTCCAACACCATAAGACCCCATCAAAAAAAAGGAAAAAAAAGAAATTATAACTTACCGGCACCTTCATCTGGATTCGGTTCCTTGTTAGCTTGAAGAGCATAGAAGAGATGCTTCTTTTGTTCTTCAACAATTTGACCATTGTATAGATCTTGCTTGAAATCTCTTTCTCTAGTAGAAATAGTAGGACAATCTCTCACCTTGGGATCATTCTTCCCACATCCATAGCATCCATTAGTATCGGCTAGACACTTCCCAGAATATTTCTTCCCACAAGTTGGGAACCACCACCTCTTTCATAGTTAGACTTAGGAGCACAAGGAACATCTTGATTTGGAGCCCTCTTCTTAAACCTAGGTTGACCTTACTCATCGGTTCTTCCCCTCTTCACATCTCTGCCCCTCCTTTCAAGCTTAGACTCCTCAATGGATTGAGCATACACAATAAGCCTAGACAGAGTCATGTTATCATGGAGCATTGCTTACGACACTCTTCCTTCATAAGATCGGAAACACCGGTCATAAACCTACTCATCTCATCTCTTGGATTAGACACAAAAGACGGAGCATATTTAGACAACAAGGTAAACTTCAATGAATACTCGTCCACACTCATATTACCTTGCATAAGGTTTATAAACTCCTCAATCTTAACTTCTCTCTTCTCACGGGGAAAGTACTTCCATAAGAATGCTTCCTTAAACTCTTCCCACTCTATAGGACCCGATTCAACTAGCCTATTGTCCTTTCATTATGTGTACCACACTTGAGCAACCTCTTTGAATTGGTATGAAACCAATCCGCCTTCAACCTAGAAGACACATCCATAACATGGAATATCTTATAAACCCCATCCAAGAATGCTTGGGGATCCTCTCCAACTTAGAGCCAAGAGTAGGAGGATTCATCCTCACAAAGTCCCTCAACTTAGAGGCCATAGTATTCTCAAGAGCATTCACCCTAGGCCCCACATCTCTATTTGCTTAAGCCGTCATGGCTCGGGCTAGGGTAAGAAGAGCCCTTATAACCTCTTTATTAGTCATGTCTAGGAGAACCACTGGAACCTCATTTCTTTGATTAACTATGGGAACTTGTTCGCCTTAAGGAAATTTTTCACCTCGGGGAGGAACTCCCTCATTCACTACTCCTTCCTCCACTCTTCTTGCGAGCGTCCTTCTTGTATTCATATCCTATAAACACAAGAGAGGAGATTAGGAAAAGACACTTACAGAACTCAACTCTATGGCACAACACAAGAGTAATGAAGAAAGTGAAACCTCTATCGTCCTATAGCCTCTTTCTCAAAGATTTGTCGCAACTCACACCGATGAACAAGACTTTACTAGACGTGGCCTCATGAGACTTTGGATCCTAAGACCATTTCATAATCTTATGCTCTGATACCAAGTTTGTAACGACCTTACAGAACCCTCTAATCATCACACGGTGTATTCGACCTCTCGGAGGTCTTATACAAGCCCTTAACATTCATTCATAGTGGGGAAAATTAAAACCTTTTAAACAAAATCGTAAGGCTTAGGAGCTAACACTTTTAAAGGAAATCTTTATAAGCAAGTAGAAATCTAGTCTCACAATACCATCTAGACATAGGAATTAAGAATTTGGAACTTAGCTAGAAAGTCTAGAATAGGAAACACATCATAGTTTCTCAATAGACAAAATAAATAAATCTAGAATCATAGGTGTGGTGTCCTTGGACTTGATGACTCACCAACTTGGAGAAAGCAAATTCAAGTATATTGAGAAAGGGCCTCGAATAACCTCAATGGCCCGAACCTACACTTGTAGAATAAAGAAATAGAGTAAAATATGGAATTAGTACAATTAAGCACTAAGTATGATGACCATGCAAGAAATCATGTAAAAAGGGACACTTTAGTTGAAATATGCTTTTCATGCTATTTTGATAAACTCTCATAAACCAAGTATAAAACACATCATACAAGTCAATCATCAACGTAAAACATAATACTCACATAATCCACAAGATATGACCATATTCATTAAGTAACCCATTTAATCATTTAGACCCTCTACCTAAGGTTATCTTAAGACACACCTAGGTAAGATATGAAGAGACCGCCCATAAAACCTCTTCAATACACACCCAAGTGTTTTGTAAGACTACTAAAGCATATTTTCTTCCAAACACAACCACAACAAAACAATATTCATCATTAGAATCCAACAAATGACATATCAAATGAGCAAATGCTAGTAGTATTTATGATCATATAAGGGGGACCACATGATATCAGATCCTTATGTTTATGTTTAGAATGAGGAGGCTTATTTAGGATGTCTACTATATTCTATTACCAAGTATCTTATGTTATATTCTAGTCCTTCAACAATACTTCAATGGAGATTACACTGTTTGAGCTTGAATTTTGGGCCTTAACAATCAAGAACAAATATAGTATCTCCTAAGAAAAATTTATATGGAACAGACACATAAAATCATAGGTCTAACCTGTCGGGGCTCTTTTTTCCCTTCTCTTTTATCCTATGACGCTTTTCAAAAGTGTGTTTATAAGAACACATAGCTGTTAATATAAACTCTAAAGTTTTATGTTGCACCTCCGATAAGGCATTATGCTAACTTATTTATCTATGGTCGTGATAAAATTTACATATATGCCCAACCTTTTCTGGTCAAACACTTCACTACTTAATGATACTAGGAAACATTTTCCCAAATTATTCAAAAATCAAGTCAATAAGCACAGAGGAGCATAGTATACGGATAAACAAGCCACATTGGGTATGAAACATATGCAGACTAGCCTAGAAGGGAGCGCATGGTACACAGGCATTAAGCTATAGAAATATGTTGTGTACACGCGCATATGAACTATTGGGTAGCATGTGAGCGAATGAGCATGTAGGAAATGGACTAGAAGAGCACATGATGCATGAGTATTAAGCTATGAAATATATAATATGTAAGCAAGTAGACTATAAGACATGTACACATATAAGAAAATGAACTACGGTACACAAATCACATTGAGCAAGTGTGTTATATCACATGGTTTGGTGGACGAACATGTCCTTCAGTACACATATGCTATATGAGCCAGTGAGCACATGACACATGGCTACAAAAGTTATAAGGCCTGTAATGTTTAAGCATGTAGGTTACGAGGCATGTAATATACATAGAAATGGTTTATGATGCATATGACATGTAAACAACTGATATGCGAATCATATAACCAATGAGCACTAATTTCTCCCGTAGCATATGATCAATTAGCATGCAGTAGCCACACAATATGGACAAGTGACATGTGAAAAGTAACCAGTGCAATAAATAACATGTAAGGAAAAGTCCTACCAAAACATATAACAATAAACAAGGTTGTCTGAAGTGGATAACACTTATATGTAAGCATTAACATGTGATAAAGTGATCTACAAAGGGAAAATGACGTAAAAATAAATAAGTTATTAAACATGCAACATGTATAATTATAAAACAAACCATCTTTGAAAACTACGCGATATCCTATAGAATCACTGTACCATTTTAAGGGCAAACACAATGTCTTAAGCGTTAAGTCGCAGGTGGGATAGTTCTTCTCATATTCCTTGCTCACCTCAAAGCATATACGATTGATTTTCCCATTTTCTCTCTTTAATTTCCTAAGAATTCTTATAGGTGTTTTGATATTGGAACTTGGGCTTCCTTCTACGTCAATATAAATACATAGAAAAGAAAGACCCAGAAATAGTTCATCTTTTGGAGTAGGAGGCTGAGGTCAACTTTACCTTCATTACTAGTTTGTGTTACATCACACTCAATGTATGGTGCCTTTTGAAGGTCATAATAGAAAATAAATAGTGAAGCATGAACACACCATAAAACATGAACTCTATTAACATGTAAATGTCAGGTACCTATAAAGTTATATCATGATTCATAACGTCTTAGAGTTAGCAACTTTGGTCTTAACTAGATAGGTATGACCATACTAATAGATTTCCTCCTTTTTTATAACAAGTGAGGGTGCTCCGACTTTTTTCCCGTGTAAGATAGAAAATAAGAACAACTAGCATATGATCAACTTTCCTCCCCCTTAACTGGAATATGACAATCGAATTACTGCAGGCATATATTAAATGAATCAGGTAGTAACTATATTCAATTTGATGCAAGTCTATACATGTGTATAATGTTTTACTTCTCTTTTGTACTAATGATGTGGATGAACTAGGCCCATGTATCTTCTATCTAGGTAACCTTTCTATTCATCTCTTTTTTCTTGTTGTTATCAAGACCAAATATCAAGACTTGAATCAATACTAAATTGACTTCTCTGTCTTACAAAAGTTCACAAGTTGTTCCCAAGTGCACCATTATAAATCGTGATGGTTGAAGAGTGGATACCATTTTCTTGCTTCATACACTTAGCAATCACTCTTTCATAACCACCCATCTCACTCCTCTATACTCTATAGCATTCTCATATCGTCCCTACTCTTGTTTAGGGGATTTGACATATTCCATCTCTTTCTAACTAGAATCGCTTTCAAGCTTCATTTTACATGCTTCCTATCTAACAAGTACCTTTTAATCAAAACAAGTAGCTTCATGTACTCTAATCCCTCCATGTACAACCTGACTAATCACAACTTAGGTATAACCAATCAGTTTTCCTTTTTTTAACCTTACCCTTTAGTGACACACTAATCATCTATAGCCAAAACATCGATCATAATAGGAACTACCATACACATATCATTTCCAACAATTGGCACACTTATCCCTAAGTTCTATAGCCATGAAAAGAATTCAAATGTTATACGTACTTATTCAGCGTGGCTGACACATAACATATAAAATCCAACTATTAACATATTCGGGATGATATATGGTGAGAATTTGGACCTTGTCAGCCAATTAGGGATATCACTAGTAACACTATTGCACTGATACATTCACCTATCAGATTGTGCCACTGCCTTCTTCCAACTAAAAGAAACTAGTTCAACAACATCAATTTTGAGTACATTGTAATGCCAAAAATTCAATATATAGCATAGACTAAGAACGAGTGTCCTCTATTGGAATAGATCCAACAAATATGGAGGAAATATAGAACTCAAGAGTTGGTTACATCCTTCTATATCTGCCTGGAAATGCTACAACTCATACATGTTGGTAGGTAACCAATCATTTTAAGAATATATAATGTATCTTCCTTAATTGAACAAACGTAATACAAATGGTACAAATGAAACTTTAAATGCAAATAACATAAAAGCCTTTACATACCTTGTGGAGTGGGACAGTTGAATAAAATGAGCTCAATACAGTCTATATTTGATAACTTAAGATCCCTTTTTGTGTGTTACATGTTGACAATTTAACTACCGTTAACCTTAACCATATGAAGCATAATATGAATAACGTGATAAGGTACACATGAAAATTGACTTCTTAACTTCTCTCTATCGCACGATCTAGATTACGAAGGTAAGGTAACATTTCCGAAATGTCCAGGCAACCCCTATTTATAAATGTGGCGCACAACACATTCATAAATAAGGCTCTACTAAACACGACTTTGTAGACTCCTTAGGACGAACTACTCTGATACCACTTTTGTCATACCCCAACCCAAGGTAAGGCACACAAGTACCATATGAACGCATGCTTTACAAGTGACCTGTGATGAGACATTTAACTACTATGTATGTAGATTTACTAATGAGAAGCTACATATAAAAAACATGTTGACTAGCTGGACCAACACATGTGACTATGAATACGATAATAGTTTTACAATGTTTACAAATACTCTACTGGAATCCATGGATGTACCACTATGAAAATATGCATAGCAAAGACTCAGAAAAGCACTAAATCAACCTGGAGCTCACCAATGATCGCTGAGTATCATGTGCTTCTATTGGGGAGATATACTAGCTGAGTACATTTACCTACAACATGAAATGCAACGTCCCAATAAAGGACGTTTGTATGAAAGGATGTACAAATATGTAAGGAATATTACAACCATGTGTAAAGTAAAAGATCAAGTAAACCAAATACAAATCAATAAGGATTTTAGGCCACCTTTACTTATACTTGTGCAATATTATATGTTACATTCTTTGCTTTACTTTTATGTAATTTATAATCTTTGTAGGGAATGTGATACAAATGACCAATTGATCAGTGGTAGAAGAGGATGACCCATGCTAGGCATTTTAACGCATGGGATTCTATCCTCATAATTACACCAATTGGGATCGGCCCATGCTAGGATTTCGCCCCTGAGATGCCACCCTTCTATACCAATTGGGATAGGCCAATACTAGACTTTCGCCCTTGAGCTGCCACCCTTCTATACCAATTGGGATCGACCCATGATAGGCTTTTGCCCCTGGGCTTCCACCCATAATTATACAGATTGCTTCTCTTAGATACTTTAATCGTTGAGATTGTTATTTTGATGTTCATAATTCTTTTGAGATTGTGCTTTTGATGATAATAACACTTTTGAGATTGTTGTTTTGGTGGTCATAATCATTGTTGAGATTTGGAACTATGGACCTGTAGTAGAAGACATATGAATATGAACTTACGATAATAACGATGACATAAGAAGCAAATGTGATGCAAATATGTAATAATTAGGATCTTATGTGACTTAGTAAGAATTTTGACATCTCAAACTGAAGAACATATCAAGTGAAGACATTTAACATCCAATCAAGAGATTTGAACTCTTTACGATAGTCAAATACTCACTAACTAATACTAAATACAAGGAATACATGAACGTGGAACCAAGGAAGAACATTGGCAGAATCAACTTAAGTACCACTACATACTCCAAGTAAGTACATGTAAAATGTACAATAGAGAAAGTAGGGATCTTGTGAAGTAACATTATAGTCTAACACAATGGAGTGATAACCAATAAAGGGAATATATCAATACGTGAAAGATGACTTTATGATGGAGTATACAATTGAAGAAAGTTTGCAAGATATAGGCAGATTGTATATCCAACATATGTTTACCATGTGTTATATAAGGATTATTTCAATTTATTTAAGAAGAATATGTACCAAGGAAACTTTGACGACGAAACCAGTTTAAACCTTACATGCTAATACTTGGTAGAGTAAGCACGTACATTTAGTAATAAACTCATCTTAGAGTACTCACTTTACTGCTCTAGGGAGTAGGAACTGCAACTATGCATTAGTCACTACCAAGGGCACTTAGAAAACTTACTTTGTAATACAAGTGTTGGATTCATACCAAAAAAATAGGAAACCAAATATCCTTACATACAATACTATACAATTCAAAAAGTAAGACTTTTAAGCTCCTTCTCTTCAGATTACTAATCTACAATAAAAGTAAGTTGTAAGACTAGTATTAGTAGCAAATCAATCAATTTGAGCTACTTGATCTCACCAAA
The DNA here is from genome assembly GCA_016801875.1 of Solanum sitiens. Lineage (NCBI taxonomy): Eukaryota > Viridiplantae > Streptophyta > Magnoliopsida > Solanales > Solanaceae > Solanum > Solanum sitiens. Next base: position 3,932,243 of record JABWTJ010000110.1, on the reverse strand, counting down.
ATAGTAACCAATCAGTAAGCATACAATTTATCTAAACCAATATATTCTCCTTCCCTTTCCCTTGAATTGCGTCTATATACTATACAACCTACATATCAGGTCCTCCCCAAAACTCCCTGCAATATTTAAGTCCTTTAACGTCTCCATAACTTTCCCGCACATCCAGTCACATCCCTTATCATAACATACATAAAACAATCCTTAAACATTATAATGTAACAAAAGCATTATGAATCATGGTTTCTGATCACCAACACTTGAAGAGGACTAATTAACTCAATTATTACTTTTAAAATGATCAAACAAGCTCATAATTGAATTTAAAGAGGACACCCCTCCATGGCTGTCCCAACATGCACTAATCAATCACCAAAACATCCTTCCCAATATTAAACAATGTAAAAGGAACAATTTACAACTCACTAATACGTACCAAATGTCCTAATTAACTCAAGCACAAGAGGGAGAAAAGTTGCAGTAGCTTACCTTGCTGGAAAGACCTACCACTTGCTAAGACTTAGATTCTTCAAGGTAAAGGTTGTCCTCCTCAACTTGTCTTAACTTATACCATCCAATATCTTGAAATCCCTAATATTCAAAAACCCTAATGATATTTAATGGTGGATGTATTAAGCTAAGAGAGAGAAGAGAGAAAGCTCTAGAAATCAGATTGTTTTGTCAAAGTAAAAATTGTTGGAAAAAACTGATTTAACTGACTTTCTCACTCATTTTGGGCCATAATTTGTCAAATAGGTGATCCACCTACTTGGAATTTTCACTTGGGCCTTGGCTGTCCTTTGTTCCCTTATTCTTCAACTCAACTTGGGACAGATTAATGCAACTAGATAGTAGTGTACTTGGCCCAATAACATGGTCAAAAAAGTCTTATTAGGTAATGCACCTACTTGGTCCTTTGGGCTGGTCAATATGTCAAAGTAGGTGGTGCACCTACTTGGTCCTTTGGGCTGGTCAATAAGTCAAAGTAGGTGATGCACCTACTTGTCACCTACTAGCTTAAGAGCCTGTTTGGATGGGCTTAAAAGCTGGTCAAACTGACTTAAAAGTCAGTTTTTGACTTATTAGAGTGTTTGACAATTACCAAAGTGACTTATTTTAAGGTAAAAGCTAAAAGCTAGGTGAGGGGTGCTTTTTTTTTTCAACTTAAAAGTCATTTCATGTTGACCAAGTATATTAACTTTTTAGCCTTAATTCTTTTATTTTTATTATTATTATTATTATTATTATTATTATTATATATTATTATTATTAATATTATTATTATTATTATTATATTTATTATTATTATTATATTATAATTTATTATTATTATTATTAATTTATTATTATTATATTATTATCGTTATTAATTATTTTATTATTATTTTTTATTATTATTATATATTATAATAATAATAATTATTATTATTATTATTATTATTATTATTTTCTTATTATTATTTATTATTATTATTTATTATTATTATATATTATTCTTATTATATATTATTATTATTAGAATTATTATTATTATTATTTATAAATAATTTGTGATGATAAATAAATATGTGAATGATAGGAAATGTTATTACTTATGGATGTAAAATATAAATTAGTTTTGTTTTAATTCTTTTTTTAGTATAAAAACCTTACGTTAATCAACTTTTTATCATGTTAACAACTTTAAGGGTATTTCAGATATTTTGATAAAAAAAGTGATTACCAACACTTATTAGCCAAACACATCAACAACATTTTTTCCAACTTCAGCACTTTTATCCAAACACATAACTACTTATTTTAAAAATAAGTTTCAGCACTTTCAAAAGTACTTTTTAAAAGTTACTTTTTGTAAGCCAATCCAAACGGGCTCTAAGTTTATTCAAGCAAGCACCTCAAAATTTTATTCCATTTCTAAACTTTAATACCTCTAACTTAAATCAAATACCACCTTATGATATCACATTTAAATACTTCCATCGATTTCACCTTAATCTGGTCACGTTAAAATGTACGGACAATTCACTTTAAACCTATTTTATTATCACTAGTTGCATAAGAAACCGAGTCCATATTATTTCCCAGTTTATTAAGTTAAAAGGACAAGTAGGTGATGCACCTACTTGAAAACTTGTGGAAGAAATTAAGGAGGTGATGCACATGATTGCTTAAAGTAAAGGACCATATTATTTCCCAATTTATTAAGTGAAAACGTCCAAAAGGTACCCTTTAAAGCATAAAGCTTATAACATCTCCTTCATATCACTTATTCTCCAGAAAATTACTCCCAAGGAAAGCCATGGAAGCTCCAAGAGTTTTGTTCTATAGCTTAACCATTAAAATATAAAGCAAACCCATTGTTTTTAAAGTACAAGTTGGTAGAACATCTCCCATCTTAATGAATTCAAGTGAATAATCTGATTTAACATCAAGGTAAGGGAGAGACGACAACCTAAACCTTGAATAATATGAAGAAAACCCATTGTTTTTAATGTACAAGTTCAGAGCTTTACTGAGTCCTTGGTAGACTCATTTTGGTATTGTATCATAGTTAAGGGTAAGGGGGGTCTACCCCGACCTATTCTAAGGTTTTCTATCTTTTAGAGGCTTTTATAGACTAATGTATGTGGTTTAGTTGCGTCTTAACGAGTTGTGGCCTCAATAACCAAGTCTTGTATATAAATTTTGGGTCTACTTATGTTGTTTCTTATCGCTTCAGCCCATGTAAATGTGTCACAACGTTAAGATTGTCATAGTTATTATATGCATAGTAAGCACATGTTACATGCTGGTTCTATTGGGCCTTTAGGGCGTCGGGTCTACTTATGTTGTTTCTTATCGCTTCAGCCCATGTAAATGTGTCACAACGTTAAGATTGTCATAGTTATTATATGCATAGTAAGCACATGTTACATGTTGGTTCTATTGGGCCTTTAGGGCGTCGGGTCCCTGTCTGTCTTAATGAGATTTGAGGCGTGACAATGATGGTTGTGATTCTATGATTGTGTGATGTATGTTTGTTCTTGTTTCATTATGATACATGTATGTATGTGAATGTTGCATTATTGATCATATTAATTAGGGGTTAGGTTTGTTAGGTTTAAGATTTTTTAGAGGTTTTTTAGGTTTAGAGTTTCTGAAGTTTTTTTTTATTGTTTTAAGGTTTTGAGTTTTTAAAGTTTTTTTGTTTTTTTTAAGGTTTAGGGTTTCATAGTGTTTTTTTGGGTTTAGGATTTGGGGTTTTCTTAGGGTTTGGGTTTTTGGCTTATGATTTTTAGGGTTTATGATTTAGGGTTACTTAGGGTTTTAGGGTTTTGGGTTTAGAGTTTGGGACTTAGGTTTCTTAGGTTTAGGGGTTTTAATGTTTTTTTTCTTATTGATTTTTAGGGCTTAGGTTTTATTAGAGATTTATAGGGTTTAGATTTTCTTAGGGTTTAGGGTTTTACAGGGTTTAGGTTTTTTTATAAAGTGATTTTTAGGGTAAATTATGGTGTAGGGCTTACTGTCTTTTAGGGGTTTTAAAATGGTTTTTTAAAGAGTTTTTAGGTTTAGAGTTTTTAACGGATTTCATAGGGTCTAGGGTAATAGGGTTTCTTAGGTAAAACGTTTCTTAGGGTTTACGGTGTAGGACTTAGGTTTTAGGGTCATAGGATTTATAAAGGTTTATAGGGTTTAACATTTAGAGTTTCTTAAGGTTTAGTGTTTCTTAGGGTTTCTTAGCGTATGATAAGGTTTCTTGATTTAGGGTTTAGGGCTTAGGATTTTAGGTTTAATGATTTTTTTGTTGAGCTTTTTTAGGGTTTATTCTTATTATTTCTTAAGACTTTTTTAGGTTTAGGGTTTTAAAAGGTTTTAGGGGTTTGAAGGGCCTTTTGGGGTTTAGGCGCTAAGGTATAGGGTTTTGAATTTTAGGTTAGGAGTTTTTTAGGGTTTATGTTTTTTTACGTTTTATGATTTTTATGATTAGGATTTTATATGTTTTAGGGTTTCTTAGTCTTTTTTTTAATAATTTGGATTTCTTAAAATTTAGGGTACGTAGGATTTAGGGCATAGATTTTAAGTTTAGGGTTTTTTGAAGGCTTAGGATTTTAAAGGAATTTTTTTTTGCCCGAGTATGGTTTAGGGGTTTTAATGGATTTTAGGGTTAGTTTTCCTTAGGATTTAGGATTTCTTTGTGTTTCACATGGTTTGGGGTTTAGGGTTTAGACTTATTGTTAGAGTTAAGTATTTAAAGTTTCTAAGGGTATAAGGTTTAACATTTAGGATATCTTAGAATTTGGTTTTTTTAAGGGTTTAGGATAAGGTTTTGGACTTCAGATTTTCTAGGGTTTTATTATGTTTAGAGGAAATATTAGGTTTAGGGTTATAAAGGGAGTTTATGATTTTTATGGTTTTTTAATATTAAGCGGTTCTTAGAGGTTAGGGGTTTTATAGGAATTTTAGGGTTTAGGGGTTTTAAATGTCTTTTAGTGTGTTTTTATTTCTTGAGGTTTACATTTCAAAGGGTTTAGCCCTAAGGTTTAGGGTGAAGGGTTTCTTTGGGTATAAAGTTTAGCATTTAGGGTGTGTTTGGTATGAAGGCAAACATTTTTCGGAAAATATTTTCCAATTTTCTCATGTTTGGTTGGGTCAAATATTTTGAAAAATGTTTTCCAAATCAACTCATTTTCCTAAAATTTAAGAAAAATGACTTCCCTTCAAAACGTAAGGAAATATTTTCCAAAACACTCTTCCAACCTCCCTCCTACCCACCCCACCCTACCAGCCCCTAACCCACCCCTTACCAGCCCGCCCACCCACCCACCCCCTACCCCTAAAAAATTAAGTTTATTTTTTAAAAAATATTTTCAACTTCAAAATTTCATTTTTCACCCTTAACATCGCCCCCCCTACCAACCACGCCCCCCTCCCCTAAAAAAATTAAGTCTATTTTTAAAAAATATTTTGAACTTCAAAATTTCATTTTTTCACCCTACCCTCGACCCCACTACATGCCCCCACCCAAAAAAGAAATCATAGTTTTTTTAAAGAAAAATATTGAAATTGTTTTTAAAGGTTTTTAGTCTTTTTTAGTGTTTAGCTTTTCATAGAATTTAGGATTTTTTAGGATTTAGGGCTTCTTAGAGTTTCACAAGTCTTAGAGTTGGGGTTTATCCATAAGGTTTAGGGTTTAGGTTTCTTACGGATTGAGTTTAGCATTCTAGGTCTCCTAGGTTTATTTTGGGTCTTTTAGGATGTAGGGTAAATTAAGGTTTAGTGTTTTAGGTTTAGAATTTTTCTAGGGTATAGGTTTTAGGTTTGTTATGTTTAAGATTTTTAAGGATTTTTTAGGTTTAAACTTTCTAAAGTTTTATAGGTTTGGGGTTTCTTAGTGTGGCTAAGTTATGGTGTGGGGCAGAGTTTTTTTAGAATTATTTTAGGTTTTAGATTTTTAGGGGTTCTAAAATGTTTTTTTTTTTTTTTGGATTTTTTAGGTTTGGATGTTTTATAGTTTTTTTAGTTGTTCTTAGGATTTAGCGTTTTCTTAGGGTTTGGGCTTTGGGATTGTGATTGTTTAAGGGTTTACGATATGGGTTTCTTCGGTTTAGATTTTCTTAGTAATTTTTATGGTTTACGGGTTTTTAAAAATGATTTCTAGTGTAAATTATGGTATATGCCTTAGTATTTTTTTTAGGTTTAAGGTTTAGGAGCTAAGATATAGGGTTTAAGGTTTAGGGTTTCGAGTTTTAGGTTAGGAGTTTTTTACGATTTATGTTTTTTATAGTTTTATGATTTTAATGATTAGGATTTTTATATGTTTTATGGTTTCTTAGTTTTTTTAACAATTTAGATTTCTTAAGATTTAGGGTACGTAGGATTTAAGGCATAGGATTTTAAGTTTAGGGTTTTAAAGGGTTTATTTTTTTTCCCCGAGTATGGTTTAGGTGTTTTAATGGATTTTAGGGTTTAGATTTTCTTAGATTATAGGATTTCTTAGTGTTTCACATGGTTTGGGGTTTAGGGTTTAGCCTTATTGTTTAGAGTTAAGTATTTAAAGTTTCTTAGGGTATAGGCTTTAACATTTAGGATATCTTAGAATTTGGTTTTTTTAAAGGTTTTAGGATAAGGTTTTAGGCTTCAGATTTTCTAGGGTATTATTAGGTTTAGAGGAAATATTAGGTTTAGGGTTTTAAAGGGAGTTTATGATTTTAATGGTTTTTTACGATTAAGCGGTTCTTAGAGGTTAGGGGTTTTATAGGAATTTTAGGGTTTAGCGATCTTAAATGTCTTTTAGTGTGTTTTTCTTTCTTAAGGTTTACAGTTCAAAGGGTTTAGCCTTAAGGTTTAGGGTGAAGGGTTTCTTTGGATATAAAGTTTAGCATTTAGGGTGTGTTTGGTATGAAGGCAAACATTTTCTGAAAAATGTTTTTCAATTTTCTCATGTTTGGTTGGGTCAAATAGTTTGAAAAATGTTTTCCAAATCAACTCATTTTACTCAACTTTAAGGAAAATTACTTCCCTTCAAAACGTAAGGAAACAATTTACGCTTTTTAGAATTTTGGGCTTATAATTTTTGAAGTGTCTACAATTTACGGTTTTTAGAATTTTGGGTTCAATGTTTAGCGTTTGGGATTTAGGGTTTCTTAGATTTAGATTTTCTTAGTTATATTTAGGGTTTAGAGGTTTTTAAAAATGAGTTTAAGGGTAAATTATGGTGGAGAGCTTATTTTTAGAGTTTTTACGTTAAAGCGTTTTAACAATTTTTAAGGTTTCATAGGGGTATTAGGATTTCTTAGGTTTAGTTATTAAGTTTTAAGGTCTAGGGCTCAAATTTTTGTAGAATACTTTAGCTTTAGGGTCTTAAAATGTTTTTTTTTGAAGATTTATATGATTATTTACGGTTTAGAGTTTCTTTGGACTTAGGACTTAGGATTTTACATTTAGGATTTTTTTAGGGGTTTAGGGTGTTCAGGGTTCTTTTGGGTTTAATCATTTAAAGGTGTTTTAGGGTTTAGAATTTCTTAGGATGTAGTATTTGAGTTTAGCATTTAAGGCTTCCCAAGTATATTTTTGGTCTTTTAGAATGTAAGGTATAGGGTTTTCTAGGGTTTGAAATTTAGGTTTAAAATTTTAAGGGTTTTTTAGGTTCAAAGTTTTTAAAGGCTTTTTGGTTTTTTTAGGGTTTGCAGTTTTCCTAGGCTTGGAGTTTTGTGCCTATGGGTTTACGATTTATGGTTTCGTTGGGTTTTAGGTTTAGAGTTTAGAATTTGCGATTGAGGGGTTTTTTAGGTTAAGGTTTTCTTAGTGTTTTTAGGCTTTTTTAGATTTCATAGGGTTTAGAATTTTTAAAATGATTTTTAGGGTAAATTATCATGTAGGGCTTAGTGTTTTTAGAATTAATAAGGTTTAAGGTTTTTAGGAGGTCTAAATTTTTTTTTTTATTTAGTTTTTACATTTAGGATTTTAAAGGTTTTTAAAAGTTTCATGGATATAACTATTCTTAGTGTTTAATGTTTAAGGCTTAAGTTGTTGTAGAATTTTATAGGTTTAGGGATTTCTTTTGGATTAAGGGTTATAAAAGGTTTTCTTTCTGGCTTTTTTTTTTTTTTTTTACTGTTTAGGGGTTCTTAAGGTAAGAGTTTCTTTGGGTTTAGGACTTAGATTTTAGATTTAGGATTTTTTAGAGGTTAGGGGTTTTACAGTTTTTTTAGGTTTATTGTTTCTAAAGGTGTTTTCAGGGTGTAGGATTTCTTAGGATTTAGGTTTTCTTGGTTTTTCATAAGGCTTGGGGTTTATTATTTTTCCTAAGGTTTAGAATTTAGTGTTTTTTAGAGTTTAGAATTTATGATTTTGGCCGTATTAGGGGTTTCAGATTTCGTAGGCTTTTAAAGAGTTTTTTAAGGTGTTGATCTAATATTCTTATGATATGACAACACAAGGTTAGCTTAGGGTCACTCGTGATCCTAGGTATCGTGTTAAGTCAATGGGGTAACCTCAGGGTGTGACAAAAACTATGGCTGAATAAAAGCCTCTAACTTACTAGAGATGATGGAACATGCCTCAACTAACTCTAGCAAAATTGAAATTATAATGGAAGACTGAATATAAAATATGTAAATCATCATCGAAGAACAAGGACTTACCAGTGATATTAATGAATACGAATTGGGAACCGATCTCCACGTGATCTAAATGCTGAGGACCTGGACATCACGAGAAGATGTAGCGTAGAATATATGTTAGTACTTGAAAGGTATAAGATAAAGTTGAACAAATATTTTTAATCTGAACAATGATATAATCTTAATATGATGAATAAAGTTTAGGTATTTAGTTAAGAGATTTTAGGTTAAGGTTTACAGCTTAAGTTTTTCTAGAATTTTTTTAGGTTAAGAGTTTTGTTTGATTTAGAATTGTTAATGATTCTTAGGATCATTACTGTATTTACAATTTAGAGGTTCTTAGGCTTAGGCTAAAGATTTTTTTAGGGGTTTTAAGGTTTGTTTTTGTATTTAAAAAAAAAGGTTTTTAGGGTTTTTACTGTTTAGCTTTTCTTGAAATATAGGATTTCTTATGATTTAGGGCTTCTTAGTGTTTCATAAGGCTTAGGGTTGGGGGTTTATCCTAAGGTTTAGGGTTTAGGTTTCATAGGATTTGAGTTTAGCATTCTAGGTCTCCAAGGTTTATTTTGGGCCTAAATTAAAGGGTAAAACACTAAAGTTTAGGATTTTTTTTACGTTTTGGGTTTAGGTTTGTTAAACTTAACATTTTTTAAGAGTTTTTTAAGTTTAAAGTTTTATAGGATTCGGTGTTTCTTTGTGGTTTTTTATGGTTTGGTTTTGGCTTATGGGTTTATAAGGCTTAGCGATTTAGGATTTCTTAGGGTTTGAGTTTAGAGTTTAGAGTTTGGGATTTAGAGTTTCTTAGGTTTAGGGGTTTCTTCGGTTAAAGTTTTCATAGTGATATTTAGGGTTTATGCTTCATAGGGTTAAGGGCTTTTTAAAAAAATGATTTTCATCATAAATTATGGTGTACAACTTTGTTTTTTTCGGTTTAAGGTGTTTAGGGATTCTAAAATGGGGAGGGGTGTTTATTTTTTTCTAGAGTTTTTAGGTTTAGAGTTTTTAAAGATTTTAAAGGTTTCACGGGTATAAGTATTCTTACGGTTTATGGTTAAGGGCTCAAGTTTTTGTAGAATTTTGTAGATTTAGACATTTCTTTTAGTTAAGGATTATAAATATTTTTTTTTGAAATTTTTTATGGTTATTTGCGATTTAGGGGTTCTTAGGACTTAGAGTTTCTTTGGGTTTAGGGCTTAGGATTTTGGATTTATGATATTTAGGGGTTAGGGGTTTTAGGGGTTTTGTTTGTTTGGTGCTTTTAAAGGTGTTTTTAGGGTTTAATGTTTCTTAGGGTTTAGGGTTTATGATTTTGTGTTTCTTAGGGTTTAGGGTTTACGATTTTGTGCTTCTAGGGGTTTTAGATTTCTTATGTTTAGGATTTTAAAGAGTTTTAAGGTGATGTAATATGCCTATGATATGTGAATTCAAGGTTAGTTTTGGATCACTCGCTATCCTTGGTCATGTTACGTCACAGAGGTAACCTCAAGTGTGAAAACACTATGCCTGAATAAAAAAGCCTCTTACGGACTAGAGATGATGGGACATGCCCCCAGCTAACTCTAGCAAACCTAAAACTAAAATGAAAGACAGAATATAAAACATGTAAATCGTACTCAAAGAACGACGACCCACCACTAATATTGTTGAATACAGATCAAGAATCGATCTCCACGTGATCTGAATGTTGAGTACCTGGACATCACGAGATGATGTAGCGTAGAATATGTGTACTTATAAGGTATAAGATAAAGTTGACTAAATATGTATAATTGCACAAAGCATATTGAACAATGATATAATTTGAACATGATGAAAAGGTTTATGTATTTGGTTAAGTGTATATAGGTTAGGTTTAAGAGCTTAAATTTTTCTAGGAATTTTTAAGGTTAAGAAGTTTTGCAATATAGAATTTTTAAAGATTTTTTAGGATCATTATTATTTTTACGATTTAGAGATTCTTAGGCTTAGGTTAAGGAATCCTTTTAGGGGTTTTAAGGATTTTTAGTTTTAGGGGTTTTAAAGGTTTTTAGGGTTTTTTAGAGTTTAGCTTTTCATAGGATTTAGGGCTTCTTAGTGTTTCGTAAGGCTTAGGGTTGGGGGTTTATCCCTATGTTTTAGCTTTTAGGCTTCTTAGGGTTTGCATTCAAGGTCTCCAAGGGTTTTATCTGGTCTTTTAGGGTGTAGGGCAAATTTAGGGTTTAGGGTTTTTCTAGGGTTTAGGGCTTTTTATAGTTTCATAAGGCTTATGGTTCGGGGTTTATCTCTAAGGTTTAAGATTTAGTTTCATTTTGGGTCTTTTAGGGTGTAAGGTAAATTTAGGGTTTAGCGTTTTCGGTTTATGATTTTCTAGGGTTTAGGATTGTTAGATTTAAGATTTTTTAAGATTTTTTTAGGTTTAAAGTTTTTAATGTTTTATAGGGTTTAGGGTTTCTTGGTGTTCGTTTAGTGTTTGGGTTTTGTATTATGGGTTTTTAAGGATCTAGTATTTAAGATTTCTTACAGTTTAGGTTCAAAGTTTAGAGTTTGGGATTTAGGGTTCCTTAGGTTTAGGTTTTCTTAGTAATTATTAGGGTTTAAGTTTCATAGGGTTTAGGAACTTTTAAAATGGTGTTTACGGTAAATTATGGTGTTGGCATAGTCATTTTAGGATTTCCATTAGGTTTAATATTTTTAAGGTTTTAAATTTGTTTTTTTAGGTTTTAGGTTTAGAGTTTTGAAAGGTTTTTAAGGTATAGGTATTCTTATGATTTAAGGTTTAGGGCTTAAGTTTTTTTATAAAAATTTAGATTTAGAGAATTTTTTTTGTTTAGGGTTTTAAATGGTTTTGCTATTGAAATTTTTTATTATTTTTAACGGTTTAGTGGTTCTTAGGGCTTAGAGTAGGACTTAGGATTTTAAATTAAGGATATTATACAAGTTAGGGGTTTTACGGGCTTTTTTAGGTTTAGTGTTTTAAAAGCTGTTTTTTTGGGCTTAGGGTTTCTAAGTGTTTCATAAGGCTTAGGATTTAGTGTTTCTTAGGGTTTAGGGTTTTTCATTCAATGTTAGCTTACGGTCACTCGTGATCTTTAGTTCTGCGTGTTACGTCATGGGGAAACCTTGAGCGTGACTAAAACTATGCCTCAATAAAATCCTTTTACTGGCTAGAGATGTTGCGACATGACCCCAACTAGTTCTTGCAAAACAGAAACTGAAATGGATGACAAAATACAAAACATGTAAATCATCCTCGAAAAATGAGGACTCACCAATGATATTGCTTAATACAAATCGGGAACTGATCTCCACGTGATCTGAATGTTGAGGACCTAGACATTACGAGAATATATATCGTAGAATATGTGTCAGTACATTCAAAGGTATAGGATATTGTTAAGCAAATATGTATAACTAAACAAAACATATTTACAATGATATAATTTGGACATGATGAAAAGGTTTAGGTAATTGGTTTAGAGTAATTAGGTTATGGTTTAGAGCTTAATTTTCCAAGAATTCTTTTAGGTTAAGAGTTTTGTTTATATAGGATATTTAAAGATTTTTAAGATCATTATTGTTTTTATGATTCAGAGGTTGTTAGGCTTAGTTTTTAAGGTTTGTTTTAGGGAATTTTAGTTTTAGAGATTTTTAGGGTTTTTTAGTATTTAGCTTTTCTTAAGATTTAGGGCTTCATAGTGTTTCGTAAGGCATAAGGTTGGCGTTTATCCCTATGGTTTAGGCTTTAGGTTTCTAAGGGTTTTAGTTTAGCAGTCAAGGTCTCCAAGGTTTTTTGAGTTTTTGGGGTGTAGGGTAAATTCAAGGTTTAGTATTTTAGGTTTAGGGTTTAGGTTTGTTACATTTAAGACTTTTAAAAGGTTTTTTTTTAGGTTTAAAGGCTTAGAGTTTCTTAGTGTTTTTTGCGTTTTCTTAGGATTTACGGTTAAAGGTATTTTTTTTTATTTAAGGACCCTTGGAGTGGTAGGGGCTGAGCAACACCCCCAGGCCATATCATAGATAAAAAGCAAAAAAACATGGAGGGGGACATAAACCTCACCTCCAATTTAAAGTGGTTCAACAGTTGGTAGCCTACTAAGTATTCTTAGTAGATTCTCCAATTCTTCCCCATACTACAAAAGAACCTAACTTCTAATGCCTATGAGAGGACTCCTCTCAATACAAAGAAACTAGGAATGCATAAACTAGGGAGATCTCCCTTTACAATTAGATCTATCCTAGATTACTAGACTAAGTCTAAAAGGAAAGAGAAAAGACTTCAAGGCGGTGTTTTGATTCTCTTCAGTTTTTTCCTTCTAAAGTTGATCATGCCCATCCTTTCCAGTAGGAAGATTCCTTTAGCTACTGTAGGCAAGTGACTGTGAGTATAGAAGTGCTGAGTGATGTCTGATTTGTGGCTTTCCTTGGACAAAAAATCTGAAGTGGAATTGGACTCCATGTATAGATGCTGGCATTGAAATAAATCCAACTATTTGGTGATCTGGTGTAAATTTGTTATGTACTGCTGCAAATTCCTAGGTGGTTTAATTTCAAGTTTCAACCATTTAATAAGTAATTCAAAATCAACCTCCAAAATAATCTTCTTCTTGAAACCATTTTGTACACACCACTATAAACCATGTATAGCTGCCTGTGTTTCAGGTTGATTATTGGTTCCAATACCTAGTGAAAGTGTGAAGGCATAGATCATGTCTCCATTAGAGTGTCTTAAAATGCCTCCTCCACCAATCTTCCCCGGATTCTGAAGGGCACTTCCATTTGTGTTTAGCTTCAGAATAGGATTGGAAGGTCTTTACCACTTGACTTCTGTAACTTTGATATCTTGGGTGCATCTCTCAATGTCTTTTATCATTTCTTCCCAGTTGTTAGGCCAGGAACAGTAAGGGTAGGTGGTTAACAGTAGCTGGTATATATCCTTGTAGATCAAATATTTGACTCGTGCCATGTTTGATTTTTTGTGACCATGCTTGACTGAACACCTGTTCTTCCAAAGATTACAGCAAATAAATATAGGAAGAGTATGGATAAAGAGCATGTGCACCTCATTTTTAGCTTCCCTTCCAAACCATTGTGAAAGTAAGTTCCACAATGTTCTGGGATTGTGATTAATGCCTAGCAGACTCGAAAAAAACATCCATATGTGAGCTGCAAAATTGCCAGTAAAAAAGATATGCTCATTATCATCCCACCCTTGATGTATACAGCAATAACAAGCAGCTTGTTGGACTCCAAACGAACTCAATTTATCATTAGTAGGAAATTTATTTTTAAAGCTCTCCATAAGAGAAAGGAAGCCTTAAAAGGAACCTGTTTATGCCAAATTTTAGTGAATAATCTGCTCTTTCTCTTTTTGCATCTCACCAAGTTCCATGCAGAAGAACATGTGAAGGTGCCATTTTCATTTAGTTTCCAGTAAAGCTCATCAGGGATCCCTTCTTGATAATAAATAACAACATTAAGAACCTTATGGACCAACAATGGTGGTACATGAGTTCTCATCAAAGTTTCATTCCATTGTCCTTGTCTAAGGAAAAAGGAAATCTGAACATTATTACAACTGTTAATACCATGGCAATCTTGAGCTAACGGGCCTTCTCCCAACCAGTTATCCCACCAGAAAAGAGAGTTTCCAGACTTCACCTTCCATCCAATATGAAGTTCAACTACATCTCTATTCCTTAATAAATAATTCCACACCAATGATTCTCTAGTATCATATTTTTTCACTACTGGATTGGATCTTTGACAATACTTGGCTTTAAGAAATTGACCCCAAAGAGATTGTTTGGTCCTGAAGTTCCATCACTGTTTAATCTGCATAGCTGTACACACATTATTGAGATGTCTCACCCCAATTCCTCCCTCTTCATAAGGATATCTAAGAGTTTCCCAAGATTCCCAATGATATTTCTTCCTTTCCTTATCCATTCCCCAGAAGAAGTCAGCAGTAAACCTTTTAATATAATGTAAAGTGGTCCTAGGGGGAGAGATGGTTGCCATGGTATGGATGGGAATTGATTGAAGAACATGTTTGACCAGAGTAGATTTTCCCCCAAAGCTGAGAATTCGAGAATGACAACCACTAATCTTCTTGATTACCTTATCCACCAAATCAGAGTAATAAATAATTCTCTGTCTTCCAATATATAGAGGGCAACCAGGAAAAGTTATAGGACTTTCCTTTTTAGTGAAACCTGTGATCTCATGAATCATGTCAACAATATGAGAAGGGGTATTTTTCGGAACCATAAAATGACTTTTTCCTTTGTTGATGAGTTGGTCAGAAGTGTCTTCATAAATAACAAGAGTTTCCATGATCATCTGTAAAGACTCTTCTTTTCTAGAAGAAAAAATAATAATATCATCTGCAAACTTAGATGATTAATTTGAGGCTCTCTAATCTCCATGGTCAAACCATGATAATTCTGAATATTAAACAAATGATTCAGCATTATAGAAAGCACCTCCGCCCCTAAAATAAATAGGAAAAGAGAAATAGGGTCACCTTGCTTTAAACCTCTAGTGGAGTGAAAAAATCCATGTCTTGTTCCATTGATGATAATAGAATACCAATTATTGCTCATGGTCCTCCAAACCAAGTCAATGAGATTTCACCAAAACCCATGCGTCTAAGGACTAGACTAGTAAAAGCCCATGAGACTCTATCGTAGGCCGTTGCCATGTCCAATTTAATTACAACATGGTCTCCTTCCTTAGGCTTTTTGATTCCATGAATGATCTATCAAATACTTCTACCTCTAACAAATCCGGATTGATTTGGAGAAATCAGAGGAGGCAGAATAGGAGCAAGTCAGCTAGCTAAGATTTTGGAGATGATTTTATTGGTAAAGTTACTTAAAATGATGGGTCGAAATGCTAAAAAGTTATTAGGATGGTCCACTTTTGAGATTAGAACCAAACAAGCATGGGAGAAGAATTTGGGCGTGAAGTAGCCACTGAAGAAAGCTTGCACTGCACTCATGAGATCTTCTTTGATAATATCCGAGCAAACTTGAAAATTTTTTCCCCCAAATCCATATCGACCAGGAGCTCAGTTAGGGTTCATGGAAAAGACCACTTGCTGTAACTTCTCATAGGTAGGCATACTTTGCAGAATTTCATTATGTTCTGGAGAAACCATCCTGGGAATATGCTGAAGAATTTCTTTATTAATAGGGTGCTCATTTCCAGTGAAAATTTGTTTGAAGTGATCACAGGCTGCTTTGGCAATGTTCTCATCCCCTTCCACCTATTCATCATTTCCAGTGCTAATTCTGTGTATGAACAGCTTCCTTCTTCTACCCCACATGATAGCATGAAAATATTTGGAATTGGTATCACCTTCTTTAAACCATTGAAGTTGTGTCTTCTGCTTGAGAATAGAAGCCTCTAACTTCAAATATTTGATGTAATTGGCATTATGTTGATGTAGAGAAGCCCTATTTTCAGCAGAATTATTAGCAATTAAATGTTCTTCAGCTTCTCTAACCCTTTCCTCATGCTCTTTAACCTTACTGAAAATATCTCCAAAGATATTCATGGACCAAGTACTAAGAGTAGCAGTTAACCTTTTCATTTTATGTTGCAACCTCCACATAGGGTTGCCCTTAAATTCCTTGTCTCAACAAGATATAACCACATCTTTGAAGTCTTCATGTGTAGTCCAACAATGTAGAAACTTGAAATATTTGGTAGGCTGTTTCACTGTATCCACCATTTCCATCAAAAGTGGACAGTGATCTGACCCCACAGAAGGAAGATGAGTAATATTAGTTTGTGGGATCTTCTGAAGCCAATTATCATTAACCATAACTCTGTCGAGTCTTTTCCACACCCTAGCTTCTTCATCTCTTTGGTTGCACCAAGTGTATCTCTGACCAGTGTATCCCAAATCCATTAGACCACAAGCCTTAGTGGTAGCAATGAAGTCGAAGCTTTTGTTCATATTGTACGAAATTCCACCCTGTTTCTCTTCCGGAGTAGTAATGACATTAAAGTCACCCATAGTACACCAAGGAATATCTATGTCAGACAATCCTATAAGACTGTCCCATAAGGATCTTCTTAGGTAGTCTTTGCATTTGGCATATATTATAGTGATCATAAACTACTCCTTATTTTCTATATGTTGAACCTTACCTGTAATGTGTTGATCTTCAGTTTTCAAAATATTAAGGCTCACTTCAGCAGTCCAGAATATCCAGATTTTCCCATTGGAGTTACAGTAAGCTTTATCCATGTTTAGTTGAACTCCATAGCTGTTGAGATGAGAATTATCCACAAACGGTTCAAGAATAGCTATCACTGAAAGGTTATGAAGTTTCTTGAGATTTTGAATTCTTTCCAAAGCTACAAGAGTATTAATACTCCTTGTATTCCAACAAAGTGTATTAATCACTAAAAACCTCTACTTTTGGATCTAGTGTTGGGTATGCTAGTTTGAGCAGACTTACTGATGAATGCTTGTTTGTTGCTCTGCTTCTATGATTTTCTACCCCTAGGAGATAACCCTTATTGTTCTGTCACCTCCTGTATTTCCTGCTCAAATTCATTCTGAAATGTGGAGCCAAAATCTTTGATAAGATGATCACTGGTCTCTTCTCCCTCATCATCTTCCTCTTCCTCTTCAATAGATTGAGTATGCTCATCATATTCATCCTCGGAATGTACCATATCATACTCCTTATCATTTTTGTTTGTGGTTTGCTCCTTGTGATTTTGAGTTTTCTTCTTATTGGTATCCTGTATGTCACCCCTTCCTGCTTTCTCTTCTTATTTGTATCCCTTTTATTTTTTATCATCCCTCCTTGGGATCTATTGTTTGCTTTAAAATTGTTGTCACCATTTCCCCCTGTTTGCAGATAGGTGTAGAAACTTGCATGTTTTCTTTACTTTGTAACCTCCTAGGAGACTGCATCACTGTTTCTTCAACCACTCTTGGAACTTGCTGGTGTAATGATTGTTCAGAACCTTTGATTTGATTCCCAGGCTTATCAGAACCTTGAGACAGCTGATCTGTCTTTGCATATTATGCTGCAGAAGGATTATTAGGAACTGCTGAGGCTCTAAGGTCACTACCATAGTCTGTGTAAACCCTCATATGCAGAACATGAGACAATCTCCCCCCTTTGGATACCCCTTCCTGCAAGTTAGATGGTTTCTCCTGACACCCTCCATCCAACCCATCCAGAAACTTCAACAGCATTCTCAACATCAACATGAAAACATTGGGGGGATGGGTTAGGGGAAAAGCTGAGTCAATACCTGTGGTCTTGCTGTTATTATTATCTGTAACATAATTTTTCTGCAATTTTTTTTTATTATTTCTGTTCTAAATAGGTGAATCATTTTCTGACCCTTGTGTGGCTTGGACAGCATTATCATAGGTAGTATCTGAATTATTGTTGGTGCCTGCTACAACCATCTATTTCTCTGTTTGTTCCTTCATTGGTAAGACATTATAAATATCGTGATAGAAATATTAGGGGGATTACCTGATGTGTTTGATGCCTGCTGCATATTTTCTTTGCTTCCTTTTTTTTGAGGTAAAACTGGTCTCCAGGTAGTCTTGGCTTGATGTTGTTCTTGTTGTTTCAAGTTTTTCCTTTTTGGTAGTTGCCAGTGTTCTTCTTGATCTGCATCTTCCTATTCTTGGTTGTCTTGTGGATCTGTTTTGGCTTCTTGGTTTTGAATGATGCGCTTCTTTATACCTTGATTTTCCCCCTGTTTCTCAACATTCCTATTGTCGTTTTCTTGCATCAATTCCTGTTGGTCTTGAATATTTGTTACTCCGTCTGTTGTATCACCTTCCTGTCTCCCTTTTGGTTTGTTCTTTTTCTCATTCTCTATTTCTTTCCTCCTTTTGAGATCATCCCTTGTCTTAATAGTGCATTCATAATCCATATGTCCTTGGTGTTTGCAATACATACAGTAAGACGGAATTCCTTCACAGTGAACTTTTATCCATCTCCCTTTGTTATGATTGGAATTCTTGAATCCCATCCAAACATGAACATGTGTTTCCTCGGTAAGATCTACTTGAACCTTTACTCTAACCGTACTACCTCTAGTCCTTTGAGAAGTTGGTGAATCAAGATATAGAACCTTACCAACTGACCGCAATATAGTCGTCATAAGAACTTTGTTATAATAGTGCCACGGGAGTTCTTGAAGTGATACCCAAATATGAACTATGGGTGTTTCTTCTTCGGGGGTAAAATCAGGGGTCCAAGCCTGGATTCTCATTAATTGACCCTCAATAGTTATCCTTTGCTTAGTCCAATAGTAGCGTAATCAAACTCATTATCAAGATCGATATAAACATGACGATCATTAAAATGAGTGATTTTTACCCCTCAAGTTAGTTAAGTGTGAAGTGTGAAACTCTTTCTAACTAAATCCATCTTGGGCATAGTGTAACTGAATTTACCCACCAAGGTGTATTTGCAACTTTCAGCGAGCTTCACATAATAGTCATCCTCATCTAATAACACTACGGGAATTCCTTGTCCATTCGTGTATATAGGATTGTTCAACACAATCGAAATTTCATTTTTAGATTGGTTATATCTCAGTCGAGCAGCAAATGATTGAACGATAGTGTAAGGAGTAGGTTCTGGGACATTATCATGTTTAAAGTTATTTTTGAGGTTTTCCTTGTTGATTATTCAACTGCTTCATATTGTCTTGTTCAACATGTACACTGTGATTAGCATTTCTATTTCTTTGAGCATTATGATCATACCTAGCACAGTTGTTGGATATCCTCGGAAAGTTGTTCTGATATTCCATGTTGGCCCTATTTCCCGATGAACATTATTTGCTTGTCCATTTGTGGTTGAATCCTTAGTCTGTTCTTGATGCTTCTCCTTGTCTTCGAGAGTTTGATTTGCAACCTGTTTTGTCGATTCAATGGACTTATTGACTGTTTGCACCTCCTTTACTTTTAGCTGTTGCACTGATTCTTTCCTTTGTTGCTTATCTTGATCAGCTACCTTGATGGATTTGTCATGTTTCATTGGTTCCTGCAGATCACAAAAAATAGGGGTAGGAATTATGTTCTTAGAATTATGTGCAATACCAAAAGAAAAGTTAGATGAATGAGCTTCTTCAGAAGAATTTTGTGTAAGCAACCTCTTTGTGGATTGTTGTTCATCCCTCCTCTCTTCTTGCTCGACATTGATAGCAACTTGTGTTGATATTGCATCAGGTCGATGTGGTGGGTTCTTTTCGCTGTTATGTTCTGCGTATTGAATTGGAAATGGTTCTTCTCCATCACTGCATTGCAATACTCGACTATCTTCCATATTCATATTGGTTTTAAGGGTTGTGGATTGAAGAACATATATGTTGGTGGATATGCCTTCCTGTAAGTTGACCAAAATATCAAAAAGATGGATATTCAACGGCTGGGAAGAATTCCCATTCCCAGATTTTATTTGAGTTTTATCGACTTGCAACCGAATTTCACCGGAATTCTCGCCGCCGGCGATTCCTCCGTCCATTTTTCTTGAAATTTCTGTAAGATGAACGTCATCATGAGGGAAATAATCCCAAGTATGTGAATCTCTACGAGCTTGGCTCAATCTTTTTCAAATTTATCTACGCATATATGGTGACTCCATCGCAATTTTTCAGGAATCACCCCTCTATTACTTACGATTGGGACGGTAGCATCAACTGAGTTTTGATATGTTGTAGATCTATAACATAGACCTTAACATCACTCATTTTTCCACGATTCAAGTAAATAAGTTCATGGGAAATAATTCCTCTAGCTCTGTCCAGTTCCGTCTCTGATATTGCAGTATTGATCGCGTCTATGTCTTGCAATTTCGAGGAACTATAGGATGAGTTATGGGGCGTGGTTGACTGGGGTTTGGGTTTGTAGCTACTGCCATGGCGCTCCGTTAGGACTTGGTCTGGTGGCCTGGGGAGTTCCACCGGCGGCTTACGCGCCATTTCGACATTGAGCTTGTTTGTTAAGTTATTAGCCGTTAGGAACAAATTCTGGAGCGCGTGTCCTAGAGTGAGAAGTTAGAGAGAGAAAAAAATTCTAGAATTGAGGGTGCTGGTTTAAGGTCTCTTAGGGTTTAAGGTTTAGGGTTTAGAGTTTCAAATTTAGGGTTTCTTAGGATTAGGGGTTTTATAATTTTTTAGGATTTCTTAGTGATTTTTTAGTGTTTAGTTTTTTTTTTTAAAATGATATTTAGGGTAAATTATATGGGCTTAGTGTTTTAAGGATTTTTTAGATGTAAGGTTTTTAAGGGTTCTGAAAGGTTTTCTTTTAGAGTTTTGAGGTTTAGAGTTTTTAAAGGTTTTTAGGGATTCTAAAAGGGCTTTAACTTATGTTTTTCTAGGATTTTTCATGTTTAGAATTTTTTTTCAATATAAGATTATTTAGGATCATTATTGTTTCAATGAATTAGGGAAACTTAAGGCTAAAGGCTTAGACTTTTAAATTAAGATGTTTTTAAGGTTTGTCTTAGAGTTTCATAAGGCTTAGGGTTGAGGGTTTATCCCTAAGAATTAGGGTTTAGGTTTCTTAGTGTTTAAATTTAGCATTGAAGGGCTCCTAGGTTATTTTGGGTCTTTTAGAGTGCAGAGTTGTTAGGTTTAAAATATTTTAAGCAATTTTTAGCTTTAGAGTTTTATATTTTTTTTTGTTTTTAGGGTTTAGGATTTTGTTAAGGTTTGGGCTTTGGGCCTATAATTTTTGAAGGGCTTACAATTTAGGGTTTTTAGAATTTTGGGTTCAGAGTTTAGTGTTTGGGATTTATGGCTTCTTAGATTTAGGTTTTCTTAGTTATATTTAGGGTTTATGATTTTTTAAAAATGAGTTTAAGGGTAAATAATAGTGTAGAGCTTATTTTTAGAGTTTTTACCTTAAAGAGTTTAAACAATTTTTAAGGTTTCATAAGGTTTAGGGAATTACGATTTCTTAGGTTAATTTATTAATTTTTAAGGTTTAGGCTCAAATTTTTGTACAATATTTTAGATTTAGAGTCTTAAAAGTTTTTTTTGAAGATATATATGATTTTTACGGTTTTGAGTTTCTTTGGATATAGGACTTAGCAATTTACATTTAGGATTTTTTAGGGGTTTAGGGTTTTCACAGTTCCTTTGTGTTTAATGAATTTAAAGGTGTTTTAGGGTTTAGAATTTCTTAGGATTTAGGGTTTGAGTTTAACATTTAAGGCTTCCCAAGTATATTTTGGGTCTTATAGAATGTAGGGTATTTCTAGGGTTTGAAGTTTAGATTTAAGAAATTTAAGGGGGTTTTAGGTTTAGAGTGTTTAAAGGCTTAATTGTTTTTTTTAGGGTTTTGAGTTTTCCTAGGATTTGGGTTTGTGCTTATGGGTTTACGATTAAGGGTTTCGTAGGGTTTTAGGTCCAGAGTTTAGAGTTTAGGACTGAGGGCAGGGTTAAGGTTTTCTAAGTATTTTTAGGGTTTTTTAGATTTCATAGGGTTTAGGGTTTTCTTAAATGATTTTTAGAGTAAATTATCGTGTAGGGCTTAGTGTTTTTAGGATTATTTAGGTGTAAGGTTTGTAGGAGGTCTAAAATGGTTTTTCTTGTAGAGTTTTAAATGTTTTTTAAAGTTTTATAGGTATAAATATTCTTAGTGTTTAAGGTTTGAGGCTTAAGTTGTAGAAATTTATAGGTTTAGAGATTTCTTTTAGGTTTGAATTTTTTTTGGTTTTCTACGGTTTAGGGGTTCTTAGGGTAAGAGTTTCTTTGGGTTTAGGACTTTGATTTTAGATTTAGGATTTTTTAGAGGTTAGGGATTTTAAAAGTTTTTTTTAGGTTTAGTGTTTCTAAAGGTGTTTTTTTAGGGTGTAGGATTTCTTAGAACTTAGGTTTTCTTGGTGTTTCATAAGGCTTGGGGTTTAGGATTTTTCCCAAAGTTTAGAAATTAGTCTTTCTTCGAGTTTAAAATTTATGATTTTGGCCTTATTAGGGGTTTCAAATTTCTTAGATTTAGGCTTTTAAAGAGTTTTTTAAGGTGTTGATCTAATATTCTTATGATATGACAACTCTTCGGGTCACTCATGATCCTATGTATCGTGTTACATCAACGGGTTAACCTCGGGGCGTGACAAAAACTATGTCTGAATAAAAGCCTCTAAGTGACTAGAGATGATGGGACATGCCCCCAGCTAACTCTAGAAAATTTGAAACTAAAATAGAAGACTGAATATAAAATATGTAAATCATCGTCGAAGAACGAGGACTTACCACTTATATTAATGAATACAAAATTGAAATCGATGTCCACGTGATCTAAATGTTGAGGACCTGTGCATCACAAGAAGATGTAGCATAGAATATGTGTCAGTACTTGAAAGGTATAAGATAAAGCTGAACAAATTTCTATAATTTAAACAATGATATAATCTGAACATGATAAATAAAGTTTAGGTATTTAGTTTAAGAGTATTAGGTTAGGGTTTACAACTTAAGTTTTTCTAGAAATCTTTT
This sequence comes from Solanum sitiens, assembly GCA_016801875.1. NCBI lineage: Eukaryota > Viridiplantae > Streptophyta > Magnoliopsida > Solanales > Solanaceae > Solanum > Solanum sitiens. The sequence continues at coordinate 3,909,669 of JABWTJ010000110.1, read as the reverse complement.
AGATTAAGAGTTTTATTCGATTTAGAATTTTTAAAGATGTTTAGGATCATTATTGTTTTTACAAATTAGAGGTTCATAGTCTTTGGCTAATGATTATTTTTAGGTTTTACAACTTAAGATTTGTTTTAAAATATGGTTTTTAACTATTTTTAAGGTTTCATAGAGTTTAGGGTATTAGGATTTTTAGGTTTATTTATTAAGTTTTGAGGAGTAGGGCTCAAATTTTTGTATAATATTTTAGGTTTAGGGTCTTAAAAGTTTTTTGTGAAGACTTATATGTGTTTTTTATGGTTTCGAGTTTCTTTGAATTTCGGACTTAGGATCTTACACTTGGGATTTTTTAGGGGTTTAGGGTTTTCAGGGTTCTTTTGGGTTTAATGTTTTTGAAGGTGTTTTAGGGTTTATAATTTCTTAGAATTTATGGTTTGATTTTAGCATATAAGGCTTTCGAGGTATATTTTAGTTCTTTTACTATGCAGGGTTTAGGGGTTTCTAGGGTTTGAAGTTTAGGTTTAAGAAATTTAAGGATTTTTTAGATTTAGAGTTTTTAAAGTCTTTTTTTGTTTATTAGGGCTTGGAGTTTTACTAAGGTTTTGGTTTTGTGCTTATGGGTTTACGATTAAGGGTTTCGTAGGGTTTTAGGTACAACGTTTAGTGTTTAGGATTGAAGGGTTTATTAGGGTAAGAATTTCTTAGTGTTTTTTAGGCTTATTCAGGTTTCATGGGGTTTATGATTTTTAAAATGATTTTTAGAGTAAATTATCATATAGGGCTTAGTGTTTTTAGGAATATTTAGGTTTACGGTTTTTCGGAGGTCTAAAATGGATTATTTGTTTTGAGTTTTACATTTAGAATTTAAAAGGTTTTTTCAATGTTTCATAGGTATAGCTATTCTTAGTGTTTAAGATTAAGGCTTAAATTATTATAGTGTTTTATGGGTTTAAGACTTAGATTTTAGATGTCACATCCCGAAACCACACCCTAGAAGTTAGAGTGTATTCTTGGATTGCGACCGGCGTCATCGACCTCTTGGAGGTCTAAGACAAGCCCTTTCGTACCATTCATTGCATACAGGTATGAAAAGTAGTGCGGAATTAAAAAATTTCACACGAAATAAAAATACTTCAAAATATCTCTTTTATAGAAAAACATAATGAAAGGCTAAGTCTCAAAGTCGCCATATTAGACATAGGAATATAGTGGGACACGGACCATACTTCAACATATAGAATATAGCTAAGTCTATTACAATACTTTTCAATAAGGAAAACTAAACATCAAGATGTCCTCGAATCTAGTGAGGACATACCAACTCTCTACTTGAATGAACACTAGTCCAAGCTTCAAATTCGAGACTCATCTCAAACGCCACCTACACCTTTTGAAATAGACAAAATGTATGGAATTAGTACAAACACTTGTACTAAGTATGGAGTAATTCATAAAATCTTGAAAAGACATTTCATTCAGTATAGACTTCACATAATAGTCTTGGAAAGACCTAGGGACTCACATACTAATATCTTCAAAGTCTAGTCGTGCAATGTCTAGATAGCGTCCCATTCCACTACCTAAACTTCCTAGAACATATCCAACACTAGCATGTATCCCACATGATGATAATAGGCAATAAATGGCATAGACCATACTAGCTAGGCATGGAATCCGGAGTCATAAACCTACTCCGATGGAGGGTGTTCTACTTGCCAAGGGTAGAACTAATACACATCCCATGTAGGCACATGGTTAAGGAATATCAAGGTCTTTTATGTACTCTAGTCTCATTCTCAAGTAGAGGTACATTGCACTCTAGTCTCCTTCTTAAGTAGAGCTACAAACCATAACATATTCACTCGGTGCTAGCCTTTGTTCTCATAGAGCAAGTTCAATATAAGGGACATATGAAAAGGTACCATCTCTTAGTCATTACCTAGTCATAATGCACCTACCAAAGATGGGTCCACTAAGGCTTCCATTCAATGGTCTATAAGGATAGCTCATTCTTAACCTTCTTTCTATATAGAAGATTCCACATATTAGTCATGCTTAGAAGGGCACCATCTTAGGTCTACCGATCCTGGACTTTCATTAAACATTCATCCATACACATACAAGACAAAGGTTCCTAAGCCTACTAAGTCAAGATGTTCATATTCATCATATACATGTATCAAGTAAGGGACATAATCTACCAAAACAAGACACATCATTAATTCACATTAGCACATAAAACATATCATTCTTTGAAGCACTTAGGAATGAACCTTATCATCTTTATGTCACCCTATACGTTACTATAACATTATCAATATAACCATCATCTACTCATATAGTCCAGTAGGAATAATCATGTATCAACTTCAAGACTACACACATAAACACATAGTCATAATCCAACATGATCACCTAATATCCATAGAAGAACACATACTTTCACATTACTAGCATGTAGATAGATATAATCATATTTCACATAATCAATTACACAAATCATCATAATATTTCAAGTAGTGCCGACAAGGCCATGATAATCAATATACTTAAAATTACGCCGACAAGGCCACATCAATCACATATCACCGCCACCATAAGTGGATCATACCAATCACAATATAAATGAAGTCCTGAAGTCTAATTAACATAAAATAACGAGAATTAGGGCAGCGTACCACCAATCCATTCTCACCACTTCAATCCATGTCTAAATCATCCAATTCAATATCATAAGGACTTTACCCATGGCCATGAACATCAATTCAAAGTATAAATCATAATACTAGATGAAACTAGGTCAATTCAATATATATTTAACAATCTAAGACCAATTATACATCAATTGAATACAATTCTTACATCATTAGAAAGCCTATAAGAAACTACACGTTAATTCATAAACATTAGACCAATATCAAGTAACCCATAAGTTAGTCAAAATCTAGGGTTCATCAATTTCATGGGTTCATAGGTTAATTGAGTTAAAATAACATTAATAACCATAATTCAATCACTAAACAATGATTAAAAAAACCTTTAATGCAAGAACCCATGGTAGATCATGAAAAAGGTCAATTCATCTTTTGAAACTTTTAGAAAATATCTTTGAAAGTTGGGCTCCTTGATGAAACAAGTTTCAAGGATCAAAAGCCATACCTTTATTGGAGAAAATCCACGAAATTTGGTGAAGAAATCAATGAAGAACTTCAATCCTAGCTTAAACCCTACCCTTGTTTAAAGAATCTTGACAAATCTTGAATTTTCTTGAATGGGGTCTTCTACTTTGATTTTTTTTCTTGAGGTTTTGCCCTAGGGTTTGAAAGAGAAGAGAATGATGAATTTAAAGATGGAATTAGGATTATGTGAGGCGTTATAGGACTTGTGAAACCCATTTTATTTAGGTTTTTCTTGCGGGAAAAGGAGAGGAAATTACCTTAATCACTATTTTCCCGCGGCCAAAATGGGACTGCACTATACTATTCACTAAAATGGTCATAACGTTTTACTCGAAAACTAAATTGATGCGAAATTGGTGGATTTGGAAAGAGGATTCAAATACATTTAATTTGATAGGTCATGTCTCACGTAACTCTTAATATTCTAAGAGATATGATCGTTTGAAGTTTACCCAAATAAAATCTTATGTCTAAACTTAATTGGTAAGGAAACATTCAATTCTACTTTGTGCAAGGTTTTTCTAATGACCTTAATTGATATTGAAAATCGTTCGAACACTAAGAAATTTACTTTAAAACCTAAGAAAATTAAGAGTCACTCAGTATGACCCTATACGAAAATTTAAGAATTGCTAGGGCTTAACTTAGAAAATTTCGGGATCTTACAATCTCTCCCACTTGGACAACATTCATCCTAGAATGACAATTGCCACTCTCCGAACACTTCCAAGAGTAAAGATTCAGTTAACAACTCTCAACCATACCACATAATACATTATACAACAGACAAATGAGGAGAAAACATTAATTTCACATAATCAAGAAAGTCACAACACAAGAAGATAGAAACAATTCTACAACTCATCATGCTATAAAACTCACATTTTCAATTCATATAGGAGGAACTTCCTTCTCCACATAATATCATGCTCATATACATCATTTATATACACATCATAACCATTTTTCATGAAAGAACAATTTAGCCAAATTTTCAAAACCTTTATAGTAAACTCCAATTTCTTTACAGTGAAACATACTCAAATTTCCAATAATGCAACTCTTAAGCAATTTATGATGGAAAAATAACAATATGAGAGATAAAACCATATAAACTCACTTTAAAACATAATCATAACTTCATGAGATGAACAATGTAAGGAATCAATGAATTTCAATTTCAACTAGACTCCTAAACACAATGCAACATGCAACATGCTACTATGAAATTATATCTCTCGAGCTTGAATTGAATAGAAGAGATGAGACAACAATTCACTATTCTACTACTCACCATACTCTCCCCGACTTACAAGGAACTCATAAAACTAAAGAGAGAAAACTATAACTTACCATCATCATCATCACTCTCATCCGGCTTTGCTCATCTAGTCCGGAGTGCAAAAGAAACTCATAACATTTCACTCTACGGCACGACATAGGAGTATAAAAGAAAGGAAACTCTATCGTACTATAGCCTCTCGCCCATAGATGTGTCGCGACTCACACCGATGGTCGAGACTCTACTGAACATGACTTGATGACACTTTTTGATTCCTAAGACTACTTTCATAATCTATGCTCTAATACCAAGCTTGTCACATCCCGAAACCACACCCTAGAAGTTAGGGTGCATTCTTGGATTGCGACCGGCGTCATCGACCTCTCGGAGGTCTAAGACAAGCCCTTTCGTACCATTCATTGCATACAGGTATGAAAAGTAGTGCGGAATTAAAAAATTTCACACGAAATAAAAATACTTCAAAATATCTCTTTTATAGAAAAACATAATGAAAGGCTAAGTCTCAAAGTCGCCATCTTAGACATAGGAATATATTGGGACAGGACCATACTTCAACATATAGAATATAGCTAAGTCTATTACAATACTTTTCAATAAGGAAAACTAAACATCAAGATGTCCTCGAATCTAGTGAGGACATACCAACTCTCTACTTGAATGAACACTAGTCCAAGCTTCAAATTCGAGACTCATCTCAAACGCCACCTACACCTTTTGAAATAGACAAAATGTATGGAATTTGTACAAACACTTGTACTAAGTATGGAGTAATTCATAAAATCTTGATAAAGACATTTCATTCAGTATAGACTTCACATAATAGTCTTGGAAAGACCTAGGGACTCACATACTAATATCTTCAAAGTCTAGTCGTGCAATGTCTAGATAGCGTCCCATTCCACTACCTAAACTTCCTAGAACATATCCAACACTAGCATGTATCCCACATGATGATAATAGGCAATAAACGACATAGACCATACTATCTAGGCATGGAATCCGGAGTCATAAACCTACTCCGATGGAGGGTGTTCTACTTGCCAAGGGTAGAACTAATAGACATCCCATGTAGGCACATGGTTAAGGAATATCAAGGTCTTTTATGTACTCTAGTCTCATTCTCAAGTAGAGGTACATTGCACTCTAGTCTCCTTCTTAAGTAGAGCTACAAACCATAACATATTCACTCGGTGCTAGCCTTTGTTCTCATAGAGCAAGTTCAATATAAGGGACATATGAAAAGGTACCATCTCTTAGTCATTACCTAGTCATAATGCACCTACCAAAGATGGGTCCACTAAGGCTTCCATTCAATGGTCTATAAGGATAGCTCATTCTTAACCTTCTTTCTATATAGAAGATTCCACATATTAGTCATGCTTAGAAGGGCACCATCTTAGGTCTACCGATCCTGGACTTTCATTAAACATTCATCCATACACATACAAGACAAAGGTTCCTAAGCCTACTAAGTCAAGATGTTCATATTCATCATATACATGTATCAAGTAAGGGACATAATCTACCAAAACAAGACACATCATTAATTCACATTAGCACATAAAACATATCATTCTTTGAAGCACTTAGGAATGAACCTTATCATCTTTATGTCACCCTATACGTTACTATAACATTATCAATATAACCATCATATACTCATATAGTCCAGTAGGAATAATCATGTATCAACTTCAAGACTACACACATAAACACATAGTCATAATCCAACATGATCACCTAATATCCATAGAAGAACACATACTTTCACATTACTAGCATGTAGATAGATATAATCATATTTCACATAATCAATTACACAAATCATCATAATACTTCAAGTAGTGCCGACAAGGCCATGATAATCAATATACTTAAAATTACGCCGACAAGGCCACATCAATCACATATCACCGCCACCATAAGTGGATCATACCAATCACAATATAAATGAAGTCCTGAAGTCTAATTAACATAAAATAACGAGAATTAGGGCAGCGTACCACCAATCCATTCTCACCACTTCAATCCATGTCTAAATCATCCAATTCAATATCATAAGGACTTTACCCATGGCCATGAACATCAATTCAAAGTATAAATCATAATACTAGATGAAACTAGGTCAATTCAATATATATTTAACAATCTAAGACCAATTATACATCAATTGAATACAATTCTTACATCATTAGAAAGCCCATAAGAAACTACATGTTAATTCATAAACATTAGACCAATATCAAGTAACCCATAAGTTAGTCAAAATCTAGGGTTCATCAATTTCATGGGTTAATAGGTTAATTGAGTTAAAATAAAATTAATAACCATAATTCAATCACTAAACAATGATTAAAAAAACCTTTAATGCAAGAACCCATGGTAGATCATGAAAAAGGTCAATTCATCTTTTGAAAATTTTAGAAAATATCTTTGAAAGTTGGGCTCCTTGATGAAACAAGTTTCAAGGATCAAAAGCCATACCTTTATTGGAGAAAATCCACGAAATTTGGTGAAGAAATCAATGAAGAACTTCAATCCTAGCTTAAACCCTACCCTTGTTTAAAGAATCTTGACAAATCTTGAATTTTCTTGAATGGGGTCTTCTACTTTGATTTTTTTTCTTGAGGTTTTGCCCTAGGGTTTGAAAGAGAAGAGAATGATGAATTTAAAGATGGAATTAGGATTATGTGAGGCGTTATAGGACTTGTGAAACCCATTTTATTTAGGTTTTTCTTGCGGGAAAAGGAGAGGAAATTACCTTAATTACTATTTTCCCGCGGCCAAAATGGGACTGCACCATACTATTCACTAAAATGGTCATAACTTTTTACTCGAAAACTAAATTGATGCGAAATTGGTGGATTTGGAAAGAGGATTCAAATACCTTTAATTTGATAGGTCATGTCTCACGTAACTCTTAATATTCTAAGAGATATGATCGTTTGAAGTTTACCCAAATAAAATCTTATGTCTAAACTTAATTGGTAAGGAAACATTCAATTCTACTTTGTGCAAGGTTTTTCTAATGACCTTAATTGATATTGAAAATCGTTCGAACACTAAGAAATTTACTTTAAAACCTAAGAAAATTAAGAGTCACTCAGTATGACCCTATACGAAAATTTAAGAATTGCTAGGGCTTAACTTAGAAAATTTCGGGATCTTACAATCTCTCCCACTTGGACAACATTCATCCTAGAATGAAAATTGCCACTCTCCGAACACTTCCAAGAGTAAAGATTCAGTTAACAACTCTCAACCATACCACATAATACATTATACAACAGACAAATGAGGAGAAAACATTAATTTCACATAATCAAGAAAGTCACAACACAAGAAGATAGAAACAATTCTACAACTCATCATGCTATAAAACTCACATTTTCAATTCATATAGGAGGAACTTCCTTCTCCACATAATATCATGCTCATATACATCATTTATATACACATCATAACCATTTTTCATGAAAGAACAATTTAGCCAAATTTTCAAAACCTTTATAGTAAACACCAATTTCTTTACAGTGAAACATACTCAAATTTCCAATAATGCAACTCTTAAGCAATTTATGATGGAAAAATAACAATATGAGAGATAAAACCATATAAACTCACTTTAAAACATAATCATAACTTCATGAGATGAAAAATGTAAGGAATCAATGAATTTCAATTTCAACTAGACTCCTAAACACAATGCAACATGCAACATGCTACTATGAAATTATATCTCTCGAGCTTGAATTGAATAGAAGAGATGAGACAACAATTCACTATTCTACTACTCACCATACTCTCCCCGACTTACAAGGAACTCATAAAACTAAAGAGAGAAAACTATAACTTACCATCATCATCATCACTCTCATCCGGCTTTGCTCATCTAGTCCGGAGTGCAAAAGAAACTCATAACATTTCACTCTACGGCACGACATAGGAGTATAAAAGAAAGGAAACTCTATCGTACTATAGCCTCTCGCCCATAGATGTGTCGCGACTCACACCGATGGTCGAGACTCTACTGAACATGACTTGATGACACTTTTTGATTCCTAAGACTACTTTCATAATCTATGCTCTAATACCAAGCTTGTCACATCCCGAAACCACACCCTAGAAGTTAGGGTGCATTCTTGGATTGCGACCGGCGTCATCGACCTCTCGGAGGTCTAAGACAAGCCCTTTCGTACCATTCATTGCATACAGGTATGAAAAGTAGTGCGGAATTAAAAAATTTCACACGAAATAAAAATACTTCAAAATATCTCTTTTATAGAAAAACATAATGAAAGGCTAAGTCTCAAAGTCGCCATCTTAGACATAGGAATATATTGGGACAGGACCATACTTCAACATATAGAATATAGCTAAGTCTATTACAATACTTTTCAATAAGGAAAACTAAACATCAAGATGTCCTCGAATCTAGTGAGGACATACCAACTCTCTACTTGAATGAACACTAGTCCAAGCTTCAAATTCGAGACTCATCTCAAACGCCACCTACACCTTTTGAAATAGACAAAATGTATGGAATTTGTACAAACACTTGTACTAAGTATGGAGTAATTCATAAAATCTTGATAAAGACATTTCATTCAGTATAGACTTCACATAATAGTCTTGGAAAGACCTAGGGACTCACATACTAATATCTTCAAAGTCTAGTCGTGCAATGTCTAGATAGCGTCCCATTCCACTACCTAAACTTCCTAGAACATATCCAACACTAGCATGTATCCCACATGATGATAATAGGCAATAAACGACATAGACCATACTATCTAGGCATGGAATCCGGAGTCATAAACCTACTCCGATGGAGGGTGTTCTACTTGCCAAGGGTAGAACTAATAGACATCCCATGTAGGCACATGGTTAAGGAATATCAAGGTCTTTTATGTACTCTAGTCTCATTCTCAAGTAGAGGTACATTGCACTCTAGTCTCTTTCTTAAGTAGAGCTACAAACCATAACATATTCACTCGGTGCTAGCCTTTGTTCTCATAGAGCAAGTTCAATATAAGGGACATATGAAAAGGTACCATCTCTTAGTCATTACCTAGTCATAATGCACCTACCAAAGATGGGTCCACTAAGGCTTCCATTCAATGGTCTATAAGGATAGCTCATTCTTAACCTTCTTTCTATATAGAAGATTCCACATATTAGTCATGCTTAGAAGGGCACCATCTTAGGTCTACCGATCCTGGACTTTCATTAAACATTCATCCATACACATACAAGACAAAGGTTCCTAAGCCTACTAAGTCAAGATGTTCATATTCATCATATACATGTATCAAGTAAGGGACATAATCTACCAAAACAAGACACATCATTAATTCACATTAGCACATAAAACATATCATTCTTTGAAGCACTTAGGAATGAACCTTATCATCTTTATGTCACCCTATACGTTACTATAACATCATCAATATAACCATCATATACTCATATAGTCAAGTAGGAATAATCATGTATCAACTTCAAGACTACACACATAAACACATAGTCATAATCCAACATGATCACCTAATATCCATAGAAGAACACATACTTTCACATTACTAGCATGTAGATAGATATAATCATATTTCACATAATCAATTACACAAATCATCATAATACTTCAAGTAGTGCCGACAAGGCCATGATAATCAATATACTTAAAATAACGCCGACAAGGCCACATCAATCACATATCACCGCCACCATAAGTGGACCATACCAATCACAATATAAATGAAGTCCTGAAGTCTAATTAACATAAAATAACGAGAATTAGGGCAGCGTACCACCAATCCATTCTCACCACTTCAATCCATGTCTAAATCATCCAATTCAATATCATAAGGACTTTACCCATGGCCATGAACATCAATTCAAAGTATAAATCATAATACTAGATGAAACTAGGTCAATTCAATATATATTTAACAATCTAAGACCAATTATACATCAATTGAATACAATTCTTACATCATTAGAAAGTCCATAAGAAACTACATGTTAATTCATAAACATTAGACCAATATCAAGTAACCCATAAGTTAGTCAAAATCTAGGGTTCATCAATTTCATGGGTTAATAGGTTAATTGAGTTAAAATAAAATTAATAACCATAATTCAATCACTAAACAATGATTAAAAAAACCTTTAATGCAAGAACCCATGGTAGATCATGAAAAAGGTCAATTCATCTTTTGAAAATTTTAGAAAATATCTTTGAAAGTTGGGCTCCTTGATGAAACAAGTTTCAAGGATCAAAAGCCATACCTTTATTGGAGAAAATCCACGAAATTTGGTGAAGAAATCAATGAAGAACTTCAATCCTAGCTTAAACCCTACCCTTGTTTAAAGAATCTTGACAAATCTTGAATTTTCTTGAATGGGGTCTTCTACTTTGATTTTTTTTCTTGAGGTTTTGCCCTAGGGTTTGAAAGAGAAGAGAATGATGAATTTAAAGATGGAATTAGGATTATGTGAGGCGTTATAGGACTTGTGAAACCCATTTTATTTAGTTTTTTCTTGCGGGAAAAGGAGAGGAAATTACCTTAATTACTATTTTCCCGCGGCCAAAATGGGACTGCACCATACTATTCACTAAAATGGTCATAACTTTTTACTCGAAAACTAAATTGATGCGAAATTGGTGGATTTGGAAAGAGGATTCAAATACCTTTAATTTGATAGGTCATGTCTCACGTAACTCTTAATATTCTAAGAGATATGATCGTTTGAAGTTTACCCAAATAAAATCTTATGTCTAAACTTAATTGGTAAGGAAACATTCAATTCTACTTTGTGCAAGGTTTTTCTAATGATCTTAATTGATATTGAAAATCGTTCGAACACTAAGAAATTTACTTTAAAACCTAAGAAAATTAAGAGTCACTCAGTATGACCCTATACGAAAATTTAAGAATTGCTAGGGCTTAACTTAGAAAATTTTGGGATCTTACAATCTCTCCCACTTGGACAACATTCATCCTAGAATGAAAATTGCCACTCTCCGAACACTTCCAAGAGTAAAGATTCAGTTAACAACTCTCAACCATACCACATAATACATTATACAACAGACAAATGAGGAGAAAACATTAATTTCACATAATCAAGAAAGTCACAACACAAGAAGATAGAAACAATTCTACAGCTCATCATGCTATAAAACTCACATTTTCAATTCATATAGGAGGAACTTCCTTCTCCACATAATATCATGCTCATATACATCATTTATATACACATCATAACCATTTTTCATGAAAGAACAATTTAGCCAAATTTTCAAAACCTTTATAGTAAACACCAATTTCTTTACAGTGAAACATACTCAAATTTCCAATAATGCAACTCTTAAGCAATTTATGATGGAAAAATAACAATATGAGAGATAAAACCATATAAACTCACTTTAAAACATAATCATAACTTCATGAGATGAACAATGTAAGGAATCAATGAATTTCAATTTCAACTAGACTCCTAAACACAATGCAACATGCAACATGCTACTATGAAATTATATCTCTCGAGCTTGAATTGAATAGAAGAGATGAGACAACAATTCACTATTCTACTACTCACCATACTCTCCCCGACTTACAAGGAACTCATAAAACTAAAGAGAGAAAACTATAACTTACCATCATCATCATCACTCTCATCCGGCTTTGCTCATCTAGTCCGGAGTGCAAAAGAAACTCATAACATTTCACTCTACGGCACGACATAGGAGTATAAAAGAAAGGAAACTCTATCGTACTATAGCCTCTCGCCCATAGATGTGTCGCGACTCACACCGATGGTCGAGACTCTACTGAACATGACTTGATGACACTTTTTGATTCCTAAGACTACTTTCATAATCTATGCTCTAATACCAAGCTTGTCACATCCCGAAACCACACCCTAGAAGTTAGAGTGCATTCTTGGATTGCGACCGGCGTCATCGACCTCTCGGAGGTCTAAGACAAGCCCTTTCGTACCATTCATTGCATACAGGTATGAAAAGTAGTGCGGAATAAAAAAATTTCACACGAAATAAAAATACTTCAAAATATCTATTTTATAGAAAAACATAATGAAAGGCTAAGTCTCAAAGTCGCCATCTTAGACATAGGAATATATTGGGACAGGACCATACTTCAACATATAGAATATAGCTAAGTCTATTACAATACTTTTCAATAAGGAAAACTAAACATCAATATGTCCTCGAATCTAGTGAGGACATACCAACTCTCTACTTGAATGAACACTAGTCCAATCTTCAAATTCGAGACTCATCTCAAACGCCACCTACACCTTTTGAAATAGACAAAATGTATGGAATTAGTACAAACACTTGTACTAAGTATGGAGTAATTCATAAAATCTTGATAAAGACATTTCATTCAGTATAGACTTTACATAATAGTCTTGGAAAGACCTAGGGACTCACATACTAATATCTTCAAAGTCTAGTCGTGCAATGTCTAGATAGCGTCCCATTCCACTACCTAAACTTCCTAGAACATATCCAACACTAGCATGTATCCCACATGATGATAATAGGCAATAAACGACATAGACCATACTATCTAGGCATGGAATCCGGAGTCATAAACCTACTCCGATGGAGGGTGTTCTACTTGCCAAGGGTAGAACTAATAGACATCCCATGTAGGCACATGGTTAAGGAATATCAAGGTCTTTTATGTACTCTAGTCTCATTCTCAAGTAGAGGTACATTGCACTCTAGTCTCCTTCTTAAGTAGAGCTACAAACCATAACATATTCACTCGGTGCTAGCCTTTGTTCTCATAGAGCAAGTTCAATATAAGGGACATATGAAAAGGTACCATCTCTTAGTCATTACCTAGTCATAATGCACCTACCAAAGATGGGTCCACTAAGGCTTCCATTCAATGGTCTATAAGGATAGCTCATTCTTAACCTTCTTTCTATATAGAAGATTCCACATATTAGTCATGCTTAGAAGGGCACCATCTTAGGTCTACCGATCCTGGACTTTCATTAAACATTTCATCCATACACATACAAGACAAAGGTTCCTAAGCCTACTAAGTCAAGATGTTCATATTCATCATATACATGTATCAAGTAAGGGACATAATCTACCAAAACAAGACACATCATTAATTCACATTAGCACATAAAACATATCATTCTTTGAAGCACTTAGGAATGAACCTTATCATCTTTATGTCACCCTATACGTTACTATAACATCATCAATATAACCATCATATACTCATATAGTCAAGTAGGAATAATCATGTATCAACTTCAAGACTACACATATAAACACATAGTCATAATCCAACATGATCACCTAATATCCATAGAAGAACACATACTTTCACATTACTAGCATGTAGATAGATATAATCATATTTCACATAATCAATTACACAAATCATCATAATACTTCAAGTAGTGCCGACAAGGCCATGATAATCAATATACTTAAAATAACGCCGACAAGGCCACATCAATCACATATCACCGCCACCATAACTGGACCATACCAATCACAATATAAATGAAGTCCTGAAGTCTAATTAACATAAAATAACGAGAATTAGGGCAGCGTACCACCAATCCATTCTCACCACTTCAATCCATGTCTAAATCATCCAATTCAATATCATAAGGACTTTACCCATGGCCATGAACATCAATTCAAAGTATAAATCATAATACTAGATGAAACTAGGTCAATTCAATATATATTTAACAATCTAAGACCAATTATACATCAATTGAATACAATTCTTACATCATTAGAAAGCCCATAAGAAACTACACGTTAATTCATAAACATTAGACCAATATCAAGTAACCCATAAGTTAGTCAAAATCTAGGGTTCATCAATTTCATGGGTTCATAGGTTAATTGAGTTAAAATAAAATTAATAACCATAATTCAATCACTAAACAATGATTAAAAAAACCTTTAATGCAAGAACCCATGGTAGATCATGAAAAAGGTCAATTCATCTTTTGAAAATTTTAGAAAATATCTTTGAAAGTTGGGCTCCTTGATGAAACAAGTTTCAAGGATCAAAAGCCATACCTTTATTGGAGAAAATCCACAAAATTTGGTGAAGAAATCAATGAAGAACTTCAATCCTAGCTTAAACCCTACCCTTGTTTAAAGAATCTTGACAAATCTTGAATTTTCTTGAATGGGGTCTTCTACTTTGATTTTTTTTCTTGAGGTTTTGCCCTAGGGTTTGAAAGAGAAGAGAATGATGAATTTAAAGATGGAATTAGGATTATGTGAGGCGTTATAGGATGTGAAACCCATTTTATTTAGGTTTTTCTTGCGGGAAAAGGAGAGGAAATTACCTTAATTACTATTTTCTCGCGGCCAAAATGGGACTGCACCATACTATTCACTAAAATGGTCATAACTTTTTACTCGAAAACTAAATTGATGCGAAATTGGTGGATTTGGAAAGAGAATTCAAATACCTTTAATTTGATAGGTCATGTCTCACGTAACTCTTAATATTCTAAGAGATATGATCGTTTGAAGTTTACCCAAATAAAATCTTATGTCTAAACTTAATTGGTAAGGAAACATTCAATTCTACTTTGTGCAAGGTTTTTCTAATGACCTTAATTGATATTGAAAATCGTTCGAACACTAAGAAATTTACTTTAAAACCTAAGAAAATTAAGAGTCACTCAGTATGACCCTATACGAAAATTTAAGAATTGCTAGGGCTTAACTTAGAAAATTTTGGAATCTTACAATCTCTCCCACTTGGACAACATTCATCCTAGAATGAAAATTGCCACTCTCCGAACACTTCCAAGAGTAAAGATTCAGTACAACTCTCAACCATACCACATAATACATTATACAACAGACAAATGAGGAGAAAACATTAATTTCACATAATCAAGAAAGTCACAACACAAGAAGATAGAAACAATTCTACAACTCATCATGCTATAAAACTCACATTTTCAATTCATATAGGAGGAACTTCCTTCTCCACATAATATCATGCTCATATACATCATTTATATACACATCATAACCATTTTTCATGAAAGAACAATTTAGCCAAATTTTCAAAACCTTTATAGTAAACACCAATTTCTTTACAGTGAAACATACTCAAATTTCCAATAATGCAACTCTTAAGCAATTTATGATGGAAAAATAACAATATGAGAGATAAAACCATATAAACTCACTTTAAAACATAATCATAACTTCATGAGATGAACAATGTAAGGAATCAATGAATTTCAATTTCAACTAGACTCCTAAACACAATGCAACATGCAACATGCTACTATGAAATTATATCTCTCGAGCTTGAATTGAATAGAAGAGATGAGACAACAATTCACTATTCTACTACTCACCATACTCTCCCCGACTTACAAGGAACTCATAAAACTAAAGAGAGAAAACTATAACTTACCATCATCATCATCACTCTCATCCGGCTTTGCTCATCTAGTCCGGAGTGCAAAAGAAACTCATAACATTTCACTCTACAGCACGACATAGGAGTATAAAAGAAAGGAAACTCTATCGTACTATAGCCTCTCGCCCATAGATGTGTCGCGACTCACACCGATGGTCGAGACTCTACTGAACATGACTTGATGACACTTTTTGATTCCTAAGACTACTTTCATAATCTATGCTCTAATACCAAGCTTGTCACATCCCGAAACCACACCCTAGAAGTTAGGGTGCATCTTGGATTGCGACTGGCGTCGTCGACCTCTCGGAGGTCTAAGACAAGCCCTTTCATACCATTTATTGCATATATGTATGAAAAGTAGTGCGGAATCAAACTTTTCACATGAAATAAAAATACTTCAAAATATCTCTTTTATAGAAAAACATAATTAAAGGCTAAGTCTCAAAGTCGCCATCTTAGACATAGGAATATATTGGGACACGACCCATACTTCAGCATATAGAAAATAGCTAAGTCTTTTACAATACTTTTCAATAAGGAAAACTAAACATCAAGATGTCCTCGAATCTAGTGAGGACATACCAACTCTCTACTTGAATGAACACTAGTCCAAGCTTCAACTACGAGACTCCTCTCAAACGCCACATACACCTTTTGGAATAGACAAAATGTATGGAATTAGTACAAACACTTGTACCAAGTATGGCGTAATGCATAAAATCATGATAAACGGAAATTTATATAAAACATGCTCTTTTTGATTAAAACATCATAGCATAAGCAGAAGAACAACAGTTAACATCTTAGAAACATATAAGATATCACATAAGCATTTAATCAAATATTGAAGAACATTACAGTGAACTAAGTTCCACTTCACAGTAACCCCTTTTAACTTACATCCTTCTCACCAAAAGTTATCCTAAGACTCACTTAAGTGAGACTAACAGAGACCGCACATACACCCTCTCTAAGCACACCTAAATGATCCTTAAGACTACCTAAGATAAGATTGTTTCCTTTTCCTTTCATTAACTCCCCACTTAAGGTTACTCTAAGATTCACCTAAGTAGGACAAGAAGAGACCACCCATACACCCTCTTCAAGCTTACCTAAGAAACCCTCAAAGCTACCCTAGATAGAGCACATTCTATTCATCATACCTTAG
Organism: Solanum sitiens; assembly: GCA_016801875.1. Lineage (NCBI taxonomy): Eukaryota > Viridiplantae > Streptophyta > Magnoliopsida > Solanales > Solanaceae > Solanum > Solanum sitiens. The sequence continues at coordinate 3,892,551 of JABWTJ010000110.1, read as the reverse complement.
CTAAAGTCGTGATCGTTCATTAAGTCATTTAAAAGACATTTCATTCATTATAAACTTCACATAATGGTCTTGGAAAGACCTAGGGACTCACATACTAATATCTTCAAAGTCTAGTCGTGCAATGTCTAGATAGCGTCCCATTCCACTACCTAAACTTCCTAGAACTTATCCAACACTAGCATGTATCCCGCATGATGAGAATAGGCAATAAACGACAGAGACCATACTAGCTAGGCATGGAATCCAGAGTCATAAACCTACTCCGATGGAGGGTGTTCTACTTGCCAAGGGTAGAACTAAGACACATCCCATGTAGGCACATGGTTAAGGAATATCAAGGTCTTTTATGTACTCTAGTCTCATTCTCAAGTAGAGGTACATTGCACTCTAGTCTCCTTCTTAAGTAGAGCTACAAACCATAACATATTCACTCGGTGCTAGCCTTTGTTCTCATAGAGCAAGTTCAATATAAGGGACATATGAAAAGGTACCATCTCTTAGTCATTACCTAGTCATAATGCACCTACCAAAGATGGGTCCACTAGGGCTTCCATTCAATGGTCTATAAGGATAGCTCATTCTTAACCTTCTTTCTATATAGAAGATTCCACATATTAGTCATGCTTAGAAGGGCACCATCTTAGGTCTACCGATCCTAGACTTTCATTAAACATATTCATCCATACACATACAAGACAAAGGTTCCTAAGCCTACTAAGTCAAGATGTTCATATTCATCATATACATGTATCAAGTAAGGGACATAATCTACCAAAACAAGACACATCATTAATTCACATTAGCACATAAAACATATCATTCTTTGAAGCACTTAGGAATGAACCTTATCATCTTTATGTCACCCTATACGTTACTATAACATCATCAATATAACCATCATATACTCATATAGTCCAGTAGGAATAATCATGTATCAACTTCAAGACTACACACATAAACACATAGTCATAATCCAACATGATCACCTAATATCCATAGAAGAACACATACTTTCACATTACTAGCATGTAGATAGATATAATCATATTTCACATAATCAATTACACAAATCATCATAATACTTCAAGTAGTGCCGACAAGGCCATGATAATCAATATACTTAAAATTACGCCGACAAGGCCATGATAATCAATATACTTAAAATTACGCCGACAAGGCCACATCAATCACATAACACCGCCACCATAAGTGGACCATACCAATCACAATATAACTGAAGTCTAATTAACATAAAAAAAAGAGAATTAGGGAAGCGTACCACCAATCCATTCTCACCACTTCAATCCATGTCTAAATCATCCAATTCAATACCATAAGGACCTTATCCATGGCCATGAACATCAATTCAAAGTATAAATCATAATACTAGATGAAACTAGGTCAATTAAATATATATTTAACAATCTAAGACCAATTAGACATCAATTGAATAAAATTCTTACATCATTAGAAAGCCCATAAGAAACTACACATTAATTCATAAACATTAGACCAATATCAAGTAACCCATAAGTTAGTCAAAATCTAGGATTCAACAATTTCATGGGTTCATAGGGTAATTGAGTTAAAATAACATTAATAACCACAATTAAATCACTAAACAATGATTAAAAAACCTTTAATGCAAGAACCCATGGTAGATCATGAAAAAGGCCAATTCATCTTTTAAAAACTTTAGAAAACATCTTTGAAAGTTGGGCTCCTTGATGAAACAAGTTTCAAGGATCAAAAGTCATTCCTTTATTGGAGAAAATCCACGAAATTTGGTGAAGAAATCAATGAAGAACTTCAATCGTAGCTTAAACCTTACCCTTGTTTAAAAAATCTTGACAAATCTTGAATTTTCTTGAATGGAGTCTTCTACTTTGATTTTTTTTTTGAGGTTTTACCCTAGGGTTTGAAAGAGAAGAGAATGATGAATTTAAAGATGGAATTAGGATTATTGTAACGACCTGCTTAGTCGTTTTGAGCAGCAGATTTTATTTCTGGAAAACTGTCTGAGACGACGTATCCAACGACGGACCGTCATGGGCACGACGGACCGTCGAGGGTGTCTCGTTCCAAACACTTGGAATTCTTATATTTGAGTGCTGAAATTGACTCTCTGAACTCTGTGACGGACCTGCAGGACGGACCGTCACAGACATGACGGACCGTTGTGAGGTTCCATTTCAAAATACTTCAACTCTTGAGAATTGGGTACTGAGAGCAATTCTCTGAAGTCTGTGACGGACCTGCAGGACGGACCGTCACAGACATGACGGACCGTTGTGAGGTTCCGTTTCAAAACACTTCAACTCTTGAGAATTGGGTACTGAGAGCAATTCTCTGTCCGTCGTGACGGAAGTGCAGGACGGACCGTCGTAGGCACGACGGACCGTCACAGGTGGCAGTCAAGTCCCAAGTCTGGTTCAAATGTCTGGGTAAGTTTAAAGGGGAGTTTTGACTAATTCTTGTAGTAAAATAATGTTTAGTGGGTCAATGTTTAAAAACGCAAAAATCCTTGGGGGGTGTAAAGGAGAAGACCTGGTTACTTAGTGGGTTGTTTCCTCATCTTTTATACCTAATTATGCTAAATTAGGAAAAGAGTACAGAAAGAGTTTGGAAGAGAAAAATAGAGAAGAATGAAGGAGATAAAGAAACGATCGATAGAGAGAGACAACCAAAGAGGAAACAAAAAGCTTTGAGAGATTGCTTACTTGATCAAGAATCCTTGGTGAAGGTAGGTTATGGTTTTGATACTATTCGTAGTAAACTCTTAATAGTGAATGATATGTATTGGTAGTATTGTAAACCCTTCTATATGCTTAATTGTATGCTTGCATGAATGTGATTAGGTGATTGTGATAAAATAAGCATAATGAAGCTTTTGAATCCAAAATCTTGAAGAACCCTAATTCACCTTGTTATTGATGATGCCTTGTATAAAAGAAGGCTTGATGAATTGATAGAATGATGTTAGTGGATCGGAGTGTCACGTTCCGACACATAGTATTAGGGGATCGCGTGTCACGAACCGACATATAGAATTAGGGGATCGGAGTGTCACATTCCGACACATAGTATTAGGGGATCGGGTGTCACGAACCGACACGTAGAATTAGGGGATCGGAGTGTCACGTTCCGACACATAGTATTAAGTGGAGCGGGTTCACGAACCGACACGAGAAGTAGGGGATAGGGTGTCATTCCGACCATAGGATTAGGGATCGGTGTCACGTTCCGACACATAGAATTAGGGGATCGGAGTGTCACGTTCCGACACATAGAATTAGGGGATCGGAGTGTCACGTTCCGACACATAGTATTAAGGGATCGGGTGTCACGAACCGACACGTAGAATTAAGGGATCGGAGTGTCACGTTCCGACACATAGTAGTAGGGGATCGGAGTGTCACGTACCGACACAAGAGGAAGAAAGATAATAAATCTTGAGAGATGTTTATATACTCAATGTAATGAACCAAATTCCCAAATGAGTGTGGTATTGAGGCTTGAGTCCTCAGGGATGAACTTGTAGTACTTATTGATGGATTATGAGTACTTGTTACACATGTTGAGTATTGTAGTTGATTTATGATATGAACTGATATATACTGTTTTCTATTTTGAGTTGGCCGATGATACCTACTCAGTACTTGTGTTTGTACTGACCCCCTACTTGTTGTTTCTTTCTTTGTTATTTGGGGAATGCAGCAAACGTACCGTCGTCTTCAACTCAGCAGCACTTCTAGCCAGTCGTCACTACACCGGATTTCAGGGTGAGCTAATGCTTCTAGCTTGGACTGGATCTTCTCTTCAATGTCTTGATGCCTTGAACTTCCGGCATGGACTAGCCTTTTATTTATTTTAGCTTCTTGGATACTTCTAGATTTGTAACTTGAGGATAGATGTTCTTGTGATGATGACTTCCAGATTTGGGGATAATGAGTTTTAAGTCTTCCGCTTTGTATTTTTGTTCAATATGTTGGAGTTTTAGATTGGTTGGTTCGCTCACATAGTAGGATAAGTGTGGGTGCCACTCGCGGCTAGATTTTGGGTCGTGACAAATAATTCTTCTATATGGATTTTAAATTCATTAAGGTCATCAAAGTTATATCTTAATGGTTTTTGCAATATTATGCTATTTTCATCTATTAATTCTATCTTTATAGTAGTTTTATGTTTTTCCCATCCTGCTAAGGGATTATTATTATATAAAGATTCTAATTGATCAGTTATTAATTTAAGTTTATCTATTGTGAATACAATAATTTCGAAGTTATTAATATCTTTTATGTTCTCCATTTCTTGGTTTATTTTTTCATTTCCTTTTATCCATTCTTTAGGTTTTCTTAGTTTATTGTTAACTCTTTTGGCTCCTATTTTATAACCACATGATGTTGTAAACCACCAATGCGTTTTGGTTATAATATGAGGGTATAGTTTTTCTAAGAAAGGCATTCCTAGTAATATGTCTTTTGTTTTACAATCAAAACAATATATTGTTTCTATTGTTAAGATTTTATCCCAAATTTGTATTTTAACATTTTTAGCTTTATAAGTAATCATACTACTTTCATTATGAAATCCTGTTACTATCATAGGTGTTTGTAATTTTTCCCATTTATCTTCTGGTAAACAATTGTATTTACATATATTTGTTTCTGCTCCTGTATCTATCATAGGTGTATAATATCTATTATAATATCCTTCTATGATAATTTTCGCAAGTATATATATTTTCATTTTATTCTTTGGATTATAATTTTCTTATTTTGACAAGTAAGTATTAATTTACTGTCTTCTATTTTATATGGTATAAATTGTTCTAACCATTTTAATCCTAAGGTTATATCATGTTCACTTTGATAGATTTTAAATGTTATAGTAAAGTTTAAACCTCCTATTATTATTTCTTTTTCGATTGATTCATTACAAATTATAATTTCTGAAGGTAATCCAGGGCAAATATGTCCTGTTTTTGTAAGTTCATCTTCTGGGACTAATTCTTTATTTATATAATTTTCCTCTTCTCCAGTATTTATTAATATTTTATATTTTTTGTTATCAGTTATGCCTGCTATAAAGTAGTAATTTATTAATTCATCTTCTGTATATTGTATTTCAGGGAAATCATATTTTCGTTTTGAAGTACTAGCTCGTGATGAGGTAGCTCTAGATAGTTTAGGGGTATTTACTCTTTCTTGTATTATTTGTAAATCATCATTTACGCTCATTGCGTTATAACTATAATCATTGTTATCAATAATTGTAAGTATTTGATCGAAAGGGTTGTCTATTTTGATTCTATCTATTTTATTTTTGGCAATAACTTTATGTTTTATTGTTAATATATATAGATTTTTACATCTTACTGTAAATATTTTACTTCCAGGTTCTAGTTCAATTCCTGATAATTTCCAATATAACATTAATGATTTGTCTATATTTTTATCTGTTAAGGCTATTGAATAATTAGCACTTATTATAAATTTAAATTTTTGGTATATTAGATTTCCTTTTATAGCACTTATTATACTCTTTTCTATAGGATGTATAATTCTGTCATCTGCTAGGTATAGCTCTATTGGTGTATCTATTCCTTCTCGAAAACAAGCTTTTAATAATATCTCTGTTCCTCCTAAATGTACATATTTTATGGGGGCTTTAGATTTTATTTGTTGTATTTCTTGATTAATTACTCTTTTATTGAGTATTGGGATTTGTGCTTTTCCTTTAGTATATTTACAATCTATAATGTGTTCCTTTTGACTTACTACGTAGTATTCTTCTTTACTTCGTTTAAAGAATTGATTTAATAAAGGTATTTTTAGTACTTTTTCTACACTCAAGTCTAATTCTTTATTTCTTATTTCCTGAAAAACATTATTGTCAAATATTATCTTTTGTTCTACTGATTCTTCATCGTTATATTCTTCAGTTGAAATGATCTTTATATTTTCCTCAGTCATTTTCTTTATCTGATTCATTATCTGATTCTGTTTCATAAACAGTTTCTATTTCTGAATAATTATTTATTTCTGTATCTAGAAATTCATAGATACTATCATTATCATCTAAATCATAATCTAAATAATCTATTTGCTTATATTTATAATCATTTAGTATAAATTCTGCAATTTGCTTCTTCTTTATATTTCTAGGTAATTTGCAATCTTTAGCTAAATGTCCTAGTTTACCACAATTGTAGCAATTACAATTTGATATAGTTTTCTTTGGTTTAGATAGACGTTTTTGTTTATTATCTTTTATATAATAACGTTTTCTTGGCTTTCTATACTTATATTTTGTTCTTCTTTTTCGATATTTTTTATTTCTACGGTTTGTTTTATAACTTTTATCTTTATAACCAAATTGCGGTGCTGTTATATATGTACAACAGTCTAGATTCTTTAGTAATACTTTTTCCATTGTTAATTTTTCTTTTTGTGTTTCACATAGTTGTATAAACCATTGATGTAAAAAGTTTATTCTAGCTCCTAAAGTATTTGTAGTTTCACTATTATTCCAGTCTTTTATTATATTTGTACTAAAAGGTTCTGGTAATTTTGTAAAATATAGATTTTTTATTTCTTCTGCTTCATTTATATTATATTGAGCTTTGTAATAATATTCTTTAAAGGCACAAGTATATTCTTCTATATAACACATATTATATATAGATAATTTTGCCATTAATTGTCTATTTATTAGCTTAAGTTTATTTTGTTCATTTATATCAGAAGTCATGCTTCCAAATTCATTTCTTAATGCTAATTCGTATTTTTCTAGAATTTCTATATTAGATGTGGTTAATGAACCATCTAGTTTTTTGTCACTTCTTAAAGCTGCTTTACTTTCATTTGGTAAATTTTCTATCCATAGTTTTGTTGTTCCTATTAAGGTTCTTTCTATATATCCAGGTGTTTCTTTTATTGTAATTTTATTATCAATCAATTGTTTTGATAAATTACCTATCCATAAAAGGATTATTTTATTAATATCTGTTACACAATCTAAATCTAAAAAGTTAGTTTGTTCGATTATTTTCTTAGGTTTCCATTTTGTATTTAATCTACTATTCCATATGGCATTAGTGCGATCGGAATTTTCATAACTTTCTGTATAATAAATTGGGGTAGTTGTTTTAGGATTTCTCCTAGGGCTATGATCTGGAGTTTTAACTCTAGATGTTCCTGGTTTATTTACATTATTAGTGTTAATTTCTAATTTTAAATTATTTGTTTGTTTTAGAATTTCAGTATAGGTTTCACTAATATCACTTATATTAGAATCTTCTGATTTATCAGATTCATTCTCATTTATTTCATTTATATTATTAATTTCAAAATTTTCAGTTTCAATAAGTATTTGTTTCATTTCATTTATTTCCTTAGCTAGTTTTTCTTTTTGTTTTTCTTCAACTAGTAATTTTAAATAAGCTAATTCTTTTTCTAATTCTTCGATTTTAATATTTTTAATTTCTTCAATTTTCTTAATTTCTTGTGTTGCTTCGGTTCGTATTTTATCAATTTCTTTAGCTTTATCTATATCTTCATTTTCTTTTGTTATTCTTATCATAGCTGTTAAGCTATCTTCTAGTTTAGCAGATTCTTTTTCTAACATTAGATATAATTTATCTCCTATTTTTTTATATCTTCTACCTAAATTTGAAAAAACTATTTTTATAGTTAATCCTTCGTAATTCTCATAGGTTTTCTCGTCTACTATAAATTCTTCTTTATTCATTATTATTGTTATTATAAAATATATTATGTTGTAATTTATATTCTAAGCAGTCTATTTTTAATTTTAAATCAAATATCTGTTTCTTTTGTATTAGAATTGATTTTTTACATACTCCTGCAACTATATTTACTATTAATCGTTCTTTCATAAAATCGTGCTTATATTGTAATCTATTTATTTCTTCAATTATAAGTTGTTTATTTATCCTTTGATCCATTTTAATTTTTTAAGAGAATATTTGGTCATAATATTCCTTTTTAATTATATTTAACCTCTGTATTTCTTTTGCATTTGTTTCTATATACTCTAAAAATTCTTCTTCTCGAAGATATATATATTTATTTACGTTTTCAATTAATAATTTTTCTTCAAGATCTATCTTTTCTTTAATTTCTTTCCATAACCTCAAATATCTAAAATTGATCATTGATCTCTATATAGTTCTAAATCGTCGAATAAATCATCTAGATCATTATCATCATTAACTATCAGCTCAAACCAACCTATAGTCATAGTTTCGATTATTTCATGCATAATTAACATATCATAAATTATCATTCGTGTATCAACATCAATATCTTTCAATATATAAAACAATAACATCATATAATTATCATCGTTATCTAGCAAGTATGTAGGCATGTTCAATTTAATTTTATTTATTTTCACTTATTGAATTTATTCCTTCAAATTTTTTCACAGTTTATAAGTATCTATTATGAACAATAATAGTATAATATTCATCTCATATAGTGTTATTACTATGGCATTCTTCTTTGATCAGTTACCCTAACAGCGCCTCAACTCTGTGTACTCCCCTAAACGGCCGTCTGCCTACCGGTTTCCACTTTAGGATGGAAGAGTATGTTAGGTAAGGTTGATTGCTAATTGTAGTCTTGATAGGTTACTTCATTCAGTAAGAGTTATGGGAATTTACTTGATCATTGCATTTGTGACTTTATGAAGGGTAAATTTAGTATGTCTTGTTTTACTATGCTTCACTCGTATACATGTTTTATAATGATTTTTATTAAATGTCCTTTTCTATATATATTTGATTGGTAATTGTATATGTGGTTCCATACTTAGTACATGTGGAGTACTAACCCCATTTCTTTCCCTTTTCCCAAACATTTTAGGTTCGGGTCGTTGATCTTGCTCTGAATTGCTGGAAAGGAAGACTTGGATCTCTAACCATACAAGTGGTAGGTCCTCATTCTCCCGAGGGCATTGCCGACATCTTACTCCTATGTTACTTAGTTACTATAATTCTTTTTTGACTCATTTGCTCATTTGAGACGATGTTGTATATAGCCTATATGTGGCTTCTTGTATTGATGTAGGGATATGCCCAAGATTTATTGTCTTGATAGATGGTTTATGAGATGAGACGGCTTTTATGACTATTACTTCTCTATTTATAAATGTGTGAAATAAAAGTAGAAGACTATGTAATCTTCGTATATGAACAAGTCTATGTATACTTGATATAAATATGACTATGTGTATGTAGAGGTCTATGTAAACCTCCGAGTAGGTATAGATAAAAAGTTTTAAATTCCTTCACATTTTTAATCGATGAATGCTATGACGAGGCTAAGAGGCTTGTCTTAGTCCTCAAAGAGGAGGACGACGACGATTACGTCTAGGGGGTAAACCCGGATGTGACAAACTTGGTATCAGAGCATGAGGTTGAATATCCTTGATAATAACGTCTCTCTCAACCAAGTTATATAGGTTTGTATTTATAATTGTGAAGCGCGCCACACTTATGAATAGGAACTTATTTGATGCTTAGGAATCACTCTCATTGTTGGAAATTCATATCGTGCCTCTAGAATGTACATCGTATATGTATTTGCCTAAACCTTCTGTTTTGGTTATAGGAGATGAATACTAGAAGGAATGCAGCCACAAGACTTGAGGAGGAGATTGCTGCTGCGGGAATCCCTCCCCGTGGTGATCCAGTTCCTCCTCTTGAAGAGATTGCTATTGATAATCAGGTTCTCGATGATCCTCCACCTATGGCAGAGGCTTAGATGAGGTCTATTCTTGCTCAAATGGCTCAAGCCATGACTACTCAAGCTCAAGATGCAATGGTGCAAGCCCAAGCCATGACTGCCCAAGCTAATAGGGATTTGGCACCTAGAGTTCATGAGCAAACTATGGCTTCCCGACTTAGGGACTTCACCCGAATGAATCCTCCTATCTTCTACGGGTCTAAGGTTGATGAAGACCCTCAAGAATTCATTGATGAGGTTTATAAGATTTTGTGTGCTATGGGGTTGTCTTCTAATGAGAATGCCGAGTTGGCCTCATACCAACTCAAGGATGTGGCTCAGACATGGCATGTGCAATGGAAAGATAATAGGCCACTTCAAAGTGGGCTAGTGACTTGGGAGTTGTTCAAAAGGGCTTTTCTTGACCGGTTCTTCCCTAGAGAGATGAGAGAAACTAAGGTGGTGGAGTTCATCAATCTCCGCCAAGAAGAAAAGAGTGTTCATGAGTACTCTTTAAAGATGACTATTACGATATTACTAATTCATAATAAATTCTCATAATCAGGAAAAAACTATCAGGAATAAAGCAATTTAGTTACTCATAAATAATTTTAAGTATACATGTTCTTGTAGATTACTGGTAGATGCTTTGTTTTCCATAGTTATTGATAGCTTATGTTATTATATTTTTTATGATCTTAGCTCTGATACCAAAGGGGGGGGGGGGCGGAATGGTTGCGGAATGGTTGAGAGGGTTAATGAAGAGATGGAAGAGAGGATGGTGGAAGCTTGTTGTTATTACTGAGGTCTGAAGCCTCTATTTATAGTACAAACTTACATAATTGGCCAAGACAGTGGCCGACACTATTTATCACACTTGGCAGGCTATAATTCTGCCGACACACCACGACAAATATCTTTTTGACTTAGTGGCCTATCTTTACATATTGGCCGACAAACTTTAAAAAAGTAAAAGCTATAAAGAAAAAGTAAAGTTTATCTATAATGGCCTACATATGGCCGACAATTACAAAATAACTTTAATAACTTTTGACTTATCTTCTCTTCTTTGCTGTCATCTTTTTTGTCTCTATTCGAATAGAACATCTGGTATTGTTTTATCTCCTTCGTTGCATTTTGAACAAATATGTTCCGGATACTTATGTCCGATTAACTTGCAATATCTTGTCAATAAGTCTTCAGAAATAAATCCTCTTTTAATGGCTCGCGTAGTTGGTATTTCTTCTGGTTTTATTAAGGACAATATCCATTTCTGGACTTCATCCATATCTGCTTGCCTTATCTCCCGTGAATTTGCATATATCATTAAATGGTCTCGAGAATAGTAGCTCCAAATTGCATTACCTTGTAAATAATTATTTGCTAATTCTTGGATAACTGTCGATAATCCAATTATCCTTTTATTTGCGTAAAAACTTGGTAGCTCGATTTTAGGTATCTCCGGTTGTTGACCAATATCTTCCGGTATAATCATATCTCTTGTTAATCCAATTTTGACAACTTGGATCATTGGTTTAATTTCGTTAAAAAGTATCTCCGCTGGTGCTGTATAACATCTTATAAAAAATAGATTTCCTTTTGTTATCTTTTTATAGATCAAAAAGGCTTTGTGGATTTCTGGAATTCCACTAACTTCTTCACCTGTATATGTATAGACTGTACTTAACAATCCATAATTAAAACAAGTTTTAACTAAATTTGGGTTAGTTTTTGGTTGTGCAATTAACTTATTGTAACCTTGTAACTTCTGAGTTACATAATCTTCGGTTTTTTCTTTGGTAGTTGTAGATCTGGGTTTGGTATTTAGAAAGGTTACTATTTGATATATATTTTCAATATAGTTCTGGGAAATGTGGTTATATATTTTCTTTTCCTTGTACAAACTGTCTGCATAGGTAGATGTTTGTGGGGTTGATGCTTCTATTATCTGAATTTTGGGTACAAATGGTTTTTTAAATAAACTGTTCAGGTTTATAGTTTTTGGATTTGGTTTTTCCATAGCTTCTTTACTGATTCCTGCAATAGATAATTTGTTAATATTATGAGTTTTATGGTGTTTCTCATCGTCACCTTTTATCTCTGGCTTTTTTCCGTCTGCCTGAAGACGTAGCTCCGCATATTTTAAGTCATGCTGCTGACTATTAACTTGCTCTTTAAGCATTTTTACTTCATTATCTATTTTGTCTACCTTTTGACAAAGGCTTGTCATCATAGATAGTAGTTGCTTCATTGTATCTGTTTCTGCTGAGGTAGTCTGCAATAAGATTCTTATTAGTAGAAATTACTTCAATAGTAAAAGTAAAATTTAATATATTCAATACTAGTCTTCGTATTTCTTTAGTTGTTACCGAATCATCTATCTTGCGTGTTAGCCACCATTTTACCTGTGTGTTATCTATTCTTACAATAAATTTGTTATACACAATATAATGTTCAAACGCTAATAAACATTTATATAGTGCTAATAGCTCTTTTCTATTAATTTCCCATTTTATTTGGGGTTCAGTATATGATCCTGAATGATATCTATAATGGTATTCAATCTTTTCATCCTTATATTTATATTTTAATAGTCCTCCATAACTATGTTCACTTGAATCAGTTTCAACTATATATGTAAAATTCCTTTTTTCATCAGGAAAGTTAAGTTTTGGTAGATTCTTACATAGTCGTTTAATATTTTTAATATTTTCATTATCTTTTTTATCGAAATGATATTCGACGTCTTTTTTCAGTTTCTTATGTAAAGGTTTTAAATATTCTGCTAATTTAGGTATATATTCTCTTACTTGATTTACTAATCCTAGAAAGGATTGTAATTTCTTTTTCGTATCTATATTTTCATCTAAATTAATGATTTTTTGTACTAAATGAGTCTGCATTTTTATACCTGTTTTATCTATTTGTATTCCTAGAAATTCTATTTGAGATTGCATTATTTCTACTTTTCTTTTATTCAAACTAATACCTGATTGTTTAACTATATTAATAAATTTTTCTAACAATTTAATATGTTCTTCTTGTGTTTTAGAATATAATAATATATCGTCAATATATATAATACAATTTTCTAATTGACTAAAATAGTTATCCATAAAACATTGATATCTTCCTGGTGCATTTTTATATCCAAAAGGTAATACATTCCATTCATAGTATCCTTGCGGTACTGTAAAGGCGGTTAACTGTTTTGATTTATCTTCAAGTTTTAAATGGTAAAAACCCGATTTACAATCGAATTTACTAAAGTAGCTATAACCCTGTATTTGTCTTATTTTTAGTATTTTGTTTGGTATAGGGTAATTATATGTTTTTGTTTTAGCATTTAGATTTCTATAGTCTATAACCATTCTACTTTTTCCTCGTTTTTGTTCGTTATGATTATTAACAATAAATGCTGGACTACAATGTTTACTATTGGTTTCCTGTATATAATTGTTTTTTAATAATTCTTCTATATGGATTTTAAATTCATTAAGGTCATCAAAGTTATATCTTAATGGTTTTTGCAATATTATGCTATTTTCATCTATTAATTCTATCTTTATAGTAGTTTTATGTTTTTCCCATCCTGCTAAGGGATTATTATTATATAAAGATTCTAATTGATCAGTTATTAATTTAAGTTTATCTATTGTGAATACAATAATTTCGAAGTTATTAATATCTTTTATGTTCTCCATTTCTTGGTTTATTTTTTCATTTCCTTTTATCCATTCTTTAGGTTTTCTTAGTTTATTGTTAACTCTTTTGGCTCCTATTTTATAACCACATGATGTTGTAAACCACCAATGCGTTTTGGTTATAATATGAGGGTATAGTTTTTCTAAGAAAGGCATTCCTAGTAATATGTCTTTTGTTTTACAATCAAAACAATATATTGTTTCTATTGTTAAGATTTTATCCCAAATTTGTATTTTAACATTTTTAGCTTTATAAGTAATCATACTACTTTCATTATGAAATCCTGTTACTATCATAGGTGTTTGTAATTTTTCCCATTTATCTTCTGGTAAACAATTGTATTTACATATATTTGTTTCTGCTCCTGTATCTATCATAGGTGTATAATATCTGTTATAATATCCTTCTATGATAATTTTCGCAAGTATATATATTTTCATTTTATTCTTTGGATTATAATTTTCTTATTTTGACAAGTAAGTATTAATTTACTGTCTTCTATTTTATATGGTATAAATTGTTCTAACCATTTTAATCCTAAGGTTATATCATGTTCACTTTGATAGATTTTAAATGTTATAGTAAAGTTTAAACCTCCTATTATTATTTCTTTTTCGATTGATTCATTACAAATTATAATTTCTGAAGGTAATCCAGGGCAAATATGTCCTGTTTTTGTAAGTTCATCTTCTGGGACTAATTCTTTATTTATATAATTTTCCTCTTCTCCAGTATTTATTAATATTTTATATTTTTTGTTATCAGTTATGCCTGCTATAAAGTAGTAATTTATTAATTCATCTTCTGTATATTGTATTTCAGGGAAATCATATTTTCGTTTTGAAGTACTAGCTCGTGATGAGGTAGCTCTAGATAGTTTAGGGGTATTTACTCTTTCTTGTATTATTTGTAAATCATCATTTACGCTCATTGCGTTATAACTATAATCATTGTTATCAATAATTGTAAGTATTTGATCGAAAGGGTTGTCTATTTTGATTCTATCTATTTTATTTTTGGCAATAACTTTATGTTTTGTTGTTAATATATATAGATTTTTACATCTTACTGTAAATATTTTACTTCCAGGTTCTAGTTCAATTCCTGATAATTTCCAATATAACATTAATGATTTGTCTATATTTTTATCTGTTAAGGCTATTGAATAATTAGCACTTATTATAAATTTAAATTTTTGGTATATTAGATTTCCTTTTATAGCACTTATTATACTCTTTTCTATAGGATGTATAATTCTGTCATCTGCTAGGTATAGCTCTATTGGTGTATCTATTCCTTCTCGAAAACAAGCTTTTAATAATATCTCTGTTCCTCCTAAATGTACATATTTTATGGGGGCTTTAGATTTTATTTGTTGTATTTCTTGATTAATTACTCTTTTATTGAGTATTGGGATTTGTGCTTTTCCTTTAGTATATTTACAATCTATAATGTGTTCCTTTTGACTTACTACGTAGTATTCTTCTTTACTTCGTTTAAAGAATTGATTTAATAAAGGTATTTTTAGTACTTTTTCTACACTCAAGTCTAATTCTTTATTTCTTATTTCCTGAAAAACATTATTGTCAAATATTATCTTTTGTTCTACTGATTCTTCATCGTTATATTCTTCAGTTGAAATGATCTTTATATTTTCCTCAGTCATTTTCTTTATCTGATTCATTATCTGATTCTGTTTCATAAACAGTTTCTATTTCTGAATAATTATTTATTTCTGTATCTAGAAATTCATAGATACTATCATTATCATCTAAATCATAATCTAAATAATCTATTTGCTTATATTTATAATCATTTAGTATAAATTCTGCAATTTGCTTCTTCTTTATATTTCTAGGTAATTTGCAATCTTTAGCTAAATGTCCTAGTTTACCACAATTGTAGCAATTACAATTTGATATAGTTTTCTTTGGTTTAGATAGACGTTTTTGTTTATTATCTTTTATATAATAACGTTTTCTTGGCTTTCTATACTTATATTTTGTTCTTCTTTTTCGATATTTTTTATTTCTACGGTTTGTTTTATAACTTTTATCTTTATAACCAAATTGCGGTGCTGTTATATATGTACAACAGTCTAGATTCTTTAGTAATACTTTTTCCATTGTTAATTTTTCTTTTTGTGTTTCACATAGTTGTATAAACCATTGATGTAAAAAGTTTATTCTAGCTCCTAAAGTATTTGTAGTTTCACTATTATTCCAGTCTTTTATTATATTTGTACTAAAAGGTTCTGGTAATTTTGTAAAATATAGATTTTTTATTTCTTCTGCTTCATTTATATTATATTGAGCTTTGTAATAATATTCTTTAAAGGCACAAGTATATTCTTCTATATAACACATATTATATATAGATAATTTTGCCATTAATTGTCTATTTATTAGCTTAAGTTTATTTTGTTCTTTTATATCGGAAGTCATACTTCCAAATTCATTTCTTAATGCTAATTCGTATTTTTCTAGAATTTCTATATTAGATGTGGTTAATGAACCATCTAGTTTTTTGTCACTTCTTAAAGCTGCTTTACTTTCATTTGGTAAATTTTCTATCCATAGTTTTGTTGTTCCTATTAAGGTTCTTTCTATATATCCAGGTGTTTCTTTTATTGTAATTTTATTATCAATCAATTGTTTTGATAAATTACCTATCCATAAAAGGATTATTTTATTAATATCTGTTACACAATCTAAATCTAAAAAGTTAGTTTGTTCGATTATTTTCTTAGGTTTCCATTTTGTATTTAATCTACTATTCCATATGGCATTAGTGCGATCGGAACAACAAAACTATGGATAGAAAATTTACCAAATGAAAGTAAAGCAGCTTTAAGAAGTGACAAAAAACTAGATGGTTCATTAACCACATCTAATATAGAAATTCTAGAAAAATACGAATTAGCATTAAGAAATGAATTTGGAAGTATGACTTCCGATATAAAAGAACAAACTAAACTTAAGCTAATAAATAGACAATTAATGGCAAAATTATCTATATATAATATGTGTTATATAGAAGAATATACTTGTGCCTTTAAAGAATATTATTACAAAGCTCAATATAATATAAATGAAGCAGAAGAAATAAAAAATCTATATTTTACAAAATTACCAGAACCTTTTAGTACAAATATAATAAAAGACTGGAATAATAGTGAAACTACAAATACTTTAGGAGCTAGAATAAACTTTTTACATCAATGGTTTATACAACTATGTGAAACACAAAAAGAAAAATTAACAATGGAAAAAGTATTACTAAAGAATCTAGACTGTTGTACATATATAACAGCACCGCAATTTGGTTATAAAGATAAAAGTTATAAAACAAACCGTAGAAATAAAAAATATCGAAAAAGAAGAACAAAATATAAGTATAGAAAGCCAAGAAAACGTTATTATATAAAAGATAATAAACAAAAACGTCTATCTAAACCAAAGAAAACTATATCAAATTGTAATTGCTACAATTGTGGTAAACTAGGACATTTAGCTAAAGATTGCAAATTACCTAGAAATATAAAGAAGAAGCAAATTGCAGAATTTATACTAAATGATTATAAATATAAGCAAATAGATTATTTAGATTATGATTTAGATGATAATGATAGTATCTATGAATTTCTAGATACAGAAATAAATAATTATTCAGAAATAGAAACTGTTTATGAAACAGAATCAGATAATGAATCAGATAAAGAAAATGACTGAGGAAAATATAAAGATCATTTCAACTGAAGAATATAACGATGAAGAATCAGTAGAACAAAAGATAATATTTGACAATAATGTTTTTCAGGAAATAAGAAATAAAGAATTAGACTTGAGTGTAGAAAAAGTACTAAAAATACCTTTATTAAATCAATTCTTTAAACGAAGTAAAGAAGAATACTACGTAGTAAGTCAAAAGGAACACATTATAGATTGTAAATATACTAAAGGAAAAGCACAAATCCCAATACTCAATAAAAGAGTAATTAATCAAGAAATACAACAAATAAAATCTAAAGCCCCCATAAAATATGTACATTTAGGAGGAACAGAGATATTATTAAAAGCTTGTTTTCGAGAAGGAATAGATACACCAATAGAGCTATACCTAGCAGATGACAGAATTATACATCCTATAGAAAAGAGTATAATAAGTGCTATAAAAGGAAATCTAATATACCAAAAATTTAAATTTATAATAAGTGCTAATTATTCAATAGCCTTAACAGATAAAAATATAGACAAATCATTAATGTTATATTGGAAATTATCAGGAATTGAACTAGAACCTGGAAGTAAAATATTTACAGTAAGATGTAAAAATCTATATATATTAACAACAAAACATAAAGTTATTGCCAAAAATAAAATAGATAGAATCAAAATAGACAACCCTTTCGATCAAATACTTACAATTATTGATAACAATGATTATAGTTATAACGCAATGAGCGTAAATGATGATTTACAAATAATACAAGAAAGAGTAAATACCCCTAAACTATCTAGAGCTACCTCATCACGAGCTAGTACTTCAAAACGAAAATATGATTTCCCTGAAATACAATATACAGAAGATGAATTAATAAATTACTACTTTATAGCAGGCATAACTGATAACAAAAAATATAAAATATTAATAAATACTGGAGAAGAGGAAAATTATATAAATAAAGAATTAGTCCCAGAAGATGAACTTACAAAAACAGGACATATTTGCCCTGGATTACCTTCAGAAATTATAATTTGTAATGAATCAATCGAAAAAGAAATAATAATAGGAGGTTTAAACTTTACTATAACATTTAAAATCTATCAAAGTGAACATGATATAACCTTAGGATTAAAATGGTTAGAACAATTTATACCATATAAAATAGAAGACAGTAAATTAATACTTACTTGTCAAAATAAGAAAATTATAATCCAAAGAATAAAATGAAAATATATATACTTGCGAAAATTATCATAGAAGGATATTATAACAGATATTATACACCTATGATAGATACAGGAGCAGAAACAAATATATGTAAATACAATTGTTTACCAGAAGATAAATGGGAAAAATTACAAACACCTATGATAGTAACAGGATTTAATAATGAAAGTAGTATGATTACTTATAAAGCTAAAAATGTTAAAATACAAATTTGGGATAAAATCTTAACAATAGAAACAATATATTGTTTTGATTGTAAAACAAAAGACATATTACTAGGAATGCCTTTCTTAGAAAAACTATACCCTCATATTATAACCAAAACGCATTGGTGGTTTACAACATCATGTGGTTATAAAATAGGAGCCAAAAGAGTTAACAATAAACTAAGAAAACCTAAAGAATGGATAAAAGGAAATGAAAAAATAAACCAAGAAATGGAGAACATAAAAGATATTAATAACTTCGAAATTATTGTATTCACAATAGATAAACTTAAATTAATAACTGATCAATTAGAATCTTTATATAATAATAATCCCTTAGCAGGATGGGAAAAACATAAAACTACTATAAAGATAGAATTAATAGATGAAAATAGCAGATACTTATGTCCGATTAACTTGCAATATCTTGTCAATAAGTCTTCAGAAATAAATCCTCTTTTAATGGCTCGCGTAGTTGGTATTTCTTCTGGTTTTATTAAGGACAATATCCATTTCTGGACTTCATCCATATCTGCTTGCCTTATCTCCCGTGAATTTGCATATATCATTAAATGGTCTCGAGAATAGTAGCTCCAAATTGCATTACCTTGTAAATAATTATTTGCTAATTCTTGGATAACTGTCGATAATCCAATTATCCTTTTATTTGCGTAAAAACTTGGTAGCTCGATTTTAGGTATCTCCGGTTGTTGACCAATATCTTCCGGTATAATCATATCTCTTGTTAATCCAATTTTGACAACTTGGATCATTGGTTTAATTTCGTTAAAAAGTATCTCCGCTGGTGCTGTATAACATCTTATAAAAAATAGATTTCCTTTTGTTATCTTTTTATAGATCAAAAAGGCTTTGTGGATTTCTGGAATTCCACTAACTTCTTCACCTGTATATGTATAGACTGTACTTAACAATCCATAATTAAAACAAGTTTTAACTAAATTTGGGTTAGTTTTTGGTTGTGCAATTAACTTATTGTAACCTTGTAACTTCTGAGTTACATAATCTTCGGTTTTTTCTTTGGTAGTTGTAGATCTGGGTTTGGTATTTAGAAAGGTTACTATTTGATATATATTTTCAATATAGTTCTGGGAAATGTGGTTATATATTTTCTTTTCCTTGTACAAACTGTCTGCATAGGTAGATGTTTGTGGGGTTGATGCTTCTATTATCTGAATTTTGGGTACAAATGGTTTTTTAAATAAACTGTTCAGGTTTATAGTTTTTGGATTTGGTTTTTCCATAGCTTCTTTACTGATTCCTGCAATAGATAATTTGTTAATATTATGAGTTTTATGGTGTTTCTCATCGTCACCTTTTATCTCTGGCTTTTTTCCGTCTGCCTGAAGACGTAGCTCCGCATATTTTAAGTCATGCTGCTGACTATTAACTTGCTCTTTAAGCATTTTTACTTCATTATCTATTTTGTCTACCTTTTGACAAAGGCTTGTCATCATAGATAGTAGTTGCTTCATTGTATCTGTTTCTGCTGAGGTAGTCTGCAATAAGATTCTTATTAGTAGAAATTACTTCAATAGTAAAAGTAAAATTTAATATATTCAATACTAGTCTTCGTATTTCTTTAGTTGTTACCGAATCATCTATCTTGCGTGTTAGCCACCATTTTACCTGTGTGTTATCTATTCTTACAATAAATTTGTTATACACAATATAATGTTCAAACGCTAATAAACATTTATATAGTGCTAATAGCTCTTTTCTATTAATTTCCCATTTTATTTGGGGTTCAGTATATGATCCTGAATGATATCTACAATGGTATTCAATCTTTTCATCCTTATATTTATATTTTAATAGTCCTCCATAACTATGTTCACTTGAATCAGTTTCAACTATATATGTAAAATTCCTTTTTTCATCAGGAAAGTTAAGTTTTGGTAGATTCTTACATAGTCGTTTAATATTTTTAATAGACTGCTTAGAATATAAATTACAACATAATATATTTTATAATAACAATAATAATGAATAAAGAAGAATTTATAGTAGACGAGAAAACCTATGAGAATTACGAAGGATTAACTATAAAAATAGTTTTTTCAAATTTAGGTAGAAGATATAAAAAAATAGGAGATAAATTATATCTAATGTTAGAAAAAGAATCTGCTAAACTAGAAGATAGCTTAACAGCTATGATAAGAATAACAAAAGAAAATGAAGATATAGATAAAGCTAAAGAAATTGATAAAATACGAACCGAAGCAACACAAGAAATTAAGAAAATTGAAGAAATTAAAAATATTAAAATCGAAGAATTAGAAAAAGAATTAGCTTATTTAAAATTACTAGTTGAAGAAAAACAAAAAGAAAAACTAGCTAAGGAAATAAATGAAATGAAACAAATACTTATTGAAACTGAAAATTTTGAAATTAATAATATAAATGAAATAAATGAGAATGAATCTGATAAATCAGAAGATTCTAATATAAGTGATATTAGTGAAACCTATACTGAAATTCTAAAACAAACAAATAATTTAAAATTAGAAATTAACACTAATAATGTAAATAAACCAGGAACATCTAGAGTTAAAACTCCAGATCATAGCCCTAGGAGAAATCCTAAAACAACTACCCCAATTTATTATACAGAAAGTTATGAAAATTCCGATCGCACTAATGCCATATGGAATAGTAGATTAAATACAAAATGGAAACCTAAGAAAATAATCGAACAAACTAACTTTTTAGATTTAGATTGTGTAACAGATATTAATAAAATAATCCTTTTATGGATAGGTAATTTATCAAAACAATTGATTGATAATAAAATTACAATAAAAGAAACACCTGGATATATAGAAAGAACCTTAATAGGAACAACAAAACTATGGATAGAAAATTTACCAAATGAAAGTAAAGCAGCTTTAAGAAGTGACAAAAAACTAGATGGTTCATTAACCACATCTAATATAGAAATTCTAGAAAAATACGAATTAGCATTAAGAAATGAATTTGGAAGTATGACTTCCGATATAAAAGAACAAACTAAACTTAAGCTAATAAATAGACAATTAATGGCAAAATTATCTATATATAATATGTGTTATATAGAAGAATATACTTGTGCCTTTAAAGAATATTATTACAAAGCTCAATATAATATAAATGAAGCAGAAGAAATAAAAAATCTATATTTTACAAAATTACCAGAACCTTTTAGTACAAATATAATAAAAGACTGGAATAATAGTGAAACTACAAATACTTTAGGAGCTAGAATAAACTTTTTACATCAATGGTTTATACAACTATGTGAAACACAAAAAGAAAAATTAACAATGGAAAAAGTATTACTAAAGAATCTAGACTGTTGTACATATATAACAGCACCGCAATTTGGTTATAAAGATAAAAGTTATAAAACAAACCGTAGAAATAAAAAATATCGAAAAAGAAGAACAAAATATAAGTATAGAAAGCCAAGAAAACGTTATTATATAAAAGATAATAAACAAAAACGTCTATCTAAACCAAAGAAAACTATATCAAATTGTAATTGCTACAATTGTGGTAAACTAGGACATTTAGCTAAAGATTGCAAATTACCTAGAAATATAAAGAAGAAGCAAATTGCAGAATTTATACTAAATGATTATAAATATAAGCAAATAGATTATTTAGATTATGATTTAGATGATAATGATAGTATCTATGAATTTCTAGATACAGAAATAAATAATTATTCAGAAATAGAAACTGTTTATGAAACAGAATCAGATAATGAATCAGATAAAGAAAATGACTGAGGAAAATATAAAGATCATTTCAACTGAAGAATATAACGATGAAGAATCAGTAGAACAAAAGATAATATTTGACAATAATGTTTTTCAGGAAATAAGAAATAAAGAATTAGACTTGAGTGTAGAAAAAGTACTAAAAATACCTTTATTAAATCAATTCTTTAAACGAAGTAAAGAAGAATACTACGTAGTAAGTCAAAAGGAACACATTATAGATTGTAAATATACTAAAGGAAAAGCACAAATCCCAATACTCAATAAAAGAGTAATTAATCAAGAAATACAACAAATAAAATCTAAAGCCCCCATAAAATATGTACATTTAGGAGGAACAGAGATATTATTAAAAGCTTGTTTTCGAGAAGGAATAGATACACCAATAGAGCTATACCTAGCAGATGACAGAATTATACATCCTATAGAAAAGAGTATAATAAGTGCTATAAAAGGAAATCTAATATACCAAAAATTTAAATTTATAATAAGTGCTAATTATTCAATAGCCTTAACAGATAAAAATATAGACAAATCATTAATGTTATATTGGAAATTATCAGGAATTGAACTAGAACCTGGAAGTAAAATATTTACAGTAAGATGTAAAAATCTATATATATTAACAATAAAACATAAAGTTATTGCCAAAAATAAAATAGATAGAATCAAAATAGACAACCCTTTCGATCAAATACTTACAATTATTGATAACAATGATTATAGTTATAACGCAATGAGCGTAAATGATGATTTACAAATAATACAAGAAAGAGTAAATACCCCTAAACTATCTAGAGCTACCTCATCACGAGCTAGTACTTCAAAACGAAAATATGATTTCCCTGAAATACAATATACAGAAGATGAATTAATAAATTACTACTTTATAGCAGGCATAACTGATAACAAAAAATATAAAATATTAATAAATACTGGAGAAGAGGAAAATTATATAAATAAAGAATTAGTCCCAGAAGATGAACTTACAAAAACAGGACATATTTGCCCTGGATTACCTTCAGAAATTATAATTTGTAATGAATCAATCGAAAAAGAAATAATAATAGGAGGTTTAAACTTTACTATAACATTTAAAATCTATCAAAGTGAACATGATATAACCTTAGGATTAAAATGGTTAGAACAATTTATACCATATAAAATAGAAGACAGTAAATTAATACTTACTTGTCAAAATAAGAAAATTATAATCCAAAGAATAAAATGAAAATATATATACTTGCGAAAATTATCATAGAAGGATATTATAACAGATATTATACACCTATGATAGATACAGGAGCAGAAACAAATATATGTAAATACAATTGTTTACCAGAAGATAAATGGGAAAAATTACAAACACCTATGATAGTAACAGGATTTAATAATGAAAGTAGTATGATTACTTATAAAGCTAAAAATGTTAAAATACAAATTTGGGATAAAATCTTAACAATAGAAACAATATATTGTTTTGATTGTAAAACAAAAGACATATTACTAGGAATGCCTTTCTTAGAAAAACTATACCCTCATATTATAACCAAAACGCATTGGTGGTTTACAACATCATGTGGTTATAAAATAGGAGCCAAAAGAGTTAACAATAAACTAAGAAAACCTAAAGAATGGATAAAAGGAAATGAAAAAATAAACCAAGAAATGGAGAACATAAAAGATATTAATAACTTCGAAATTATTGTATTCACAATAGATAAACTTAAATTAATAACTGATCAATTAGAATCTTTATATAATAATAATC
The DNA here is from genome assembly GCA_016801875.1 of Solanum sitiens. Taxonomy (NCBI): domain Eukaryota; kingdom Viridiplantae; phylum Streptophyta; class Magnoliopsida; order Solanales; family Solanaceae; genus Solanum; species Solanum sitiens. The sequence goes on along the minus strand of JABWTJ010000110.1, from coordinate 3,868,385 downwards.
CCTTAGCAGGATGGGAAAAACATAAAACTACTATAAAGATAGAATTAATAGATGAAAAAAGGAATTTTACATATATAGTTGAAACTGATTCAAGTGAACATAGTTATGGAGGACTATTAAAATATAAATATAAGGATGAAAAGATTGAATACCATTGTAGATATCATTCAGGATCATATACTGAACCCCAAATAAAATGGGAAATTAATAGAAAAGAGCTATTAGCACTATATAAATGTTTATTAGCGTTTGAACATTATATTGTGTATAACAAATTTATTGTAAGAATAGATAACACACAGGTAAAATGGTGGCTAACACGCAAGATAGATGATTCGGTAACAACTAAAGAAATACGAAGACTAGTATTGAATATATTAAATTTTACTTTTACTATTGAAGTAATTTCTACTAATAAGAATCTTATTGCAGACTACCTCAGCAGAAACAGATACAATGAAGCAACTACTATCTATGATGACAAGCCTTTGTCAAAAGGTAGACAAAATAGATAATGAAGTAAAAATGCTTAAAGAGCAAGTTAATAGTCAGCAGCATGACTTAAAATATGCGGAGCTACGTCTTCAGGCAGACGGAAAAAAGCGAGAGATAAAAGGTGACGATGAGAAACACCATAAAACTCATAATATTAACAAATTATCTATTGCAGGAATCAGTAAAGAAGCTATGGAAAAACCAAATCCAAAAACTATAAACCTGAACAGTTTATTTAAAAAACCATTTGTACCCAAAATTCAGATAATAGAAGCATCAACCCCACAAACATCTACCTATGCAGACAGTTTGTACAAGGAAAAGAAAATATATAACCACATTTCCCAGAACTATATTGAAAATATATATCAAATAGTAACCTTTCTAAATACCAAACCCAGATCTACAACTACCAAAGAAAAAACCGAAGATTATGTAACTCAGAAGTTACAAGGTTACAATAAGTTAATTGCACAACCAAAAACTAACCCAAATTTAGTTAAAACTTGTTTTAATTATGGATTGTTAAGTACAGTCTATACATATACAGGTGAAGAAGTTAGTGGAATTCCAGAAATCCACAAAGCCTTTTTGATCTATAAAAAGATAACAAACGGAAATCTATTTTTTATAAGATGTTATACAGCACCAGCGGAGATACTTTTTAACGAAATTAAACCAATGATCCAAGTTGTCAAAATTGGATTAACAAGAGATATGATTATACCGGAAGATATTGGTCAACAACCGGAGATACCTAAAATCGAGCTACCAAGTTTTTACGCAAATAAAAGGATAATTGGATTATCGACAGTTATCCAAGAATTAGCAAATAATTATTTACAAGGTAATGCAATTTGGAGCTACTATTCTCGAGACCATTTAATGATATATGCAAATTCACGGGAGATAAGGCAAGCAGATATGGATGAAGTCCAGAAATGGATATTGTCCTTAATAAAACCAGAAGAAATACCAACTACGCGAGCCATTAAAAGAGGATTTATTTCTGAAGACTTATTGACAAGATATTGCAAGTTAATCGGACATAAGTATCCGGAACATATTTGTTCAAAATGCAACGAAGGAGATAAAACAATACCAGATGTTCTATTCGAATAGAGACAAAAAAGATGACAGCAAAGAAGAGAAGATAAGTCAAAAGTTATTAAAGTTATTTTGTAATTGTCGGCCATATGTAGGCCATTATAGATAAACTTTACTTTTTCTTTATAGCTTTTACTTTTTTAAAGTTTGTCGGCCAATATGTAAAGATAGGCCACTAAGTCAAAAAGATATTTGTCGTGGTGTGTCGGTAGAATTATAGCCTGCCAAGTGTGATAAATAGTGTCGGCCACTGTCTTGGCCAATTATGTAAGTTTGTACTATAAATAGAGGCCTCAGACCTCAGTAATAACAACAAGCTTCCACCATCCTCTCTTCCATCTCTTCATTAACCCTCTCAACCATTCCGCAACCATTCCGCCTCTTTTATTGAGTATTGGGATTTGTGCTTTTCCTTTAGTATATTTACAATCTATAATGTGTTCCTTTTGACTTACTACGTAGTATTCTTCTTTACTTCGTTTAAAGAATTGATTTAATAAAGGTATTTTTAGTACTTTTTCTACACTCAAGTCTAATTCTTTATTTCTTATTTCCTGAAAAACATTATTGTCAAATATTATCTTTTGTTCTACTGATTCTTCATCGTTATATTCTTCAGTTGAAATGATCTTTATATTTTCCTCAGTCATTTTCTTTATCTGATTCATTATCTGATTCTGTTTCATAAACAGTTTCTATTTCTGAATAATTATTTATTTCTGTATCTAGAAATTCATAGATACTATCATTATCATCTAAATCATAATCTAAATAATCTATTTGCTTATATTTATAATCATTTAGTATAAATTCTGCAATTTGCTTCTTCTTTATATTTCTAGGTAATTTGCAATCTTTAGCTAAATGTCCTAGTTTACCACAATTGTAGCAATTACAATTTGATATAGTTTTCTTTGGTTTAGATAGACGTTTTTGTTTATTATCTTTTATATAATAACGTTTTCTTGGCTTTCTATACTTATATTTTGTTCTTCTTTTTCGATATTTTTTATTTCTACGGTTTGTTTTATAACTTTTATCTTTATAACCAAATTGCGGTGCTGTTATATATGTACAACAGTCTAGATTCTTTAGTAATACTTTTTCCATTGTTAATTTTTCTTTTTGTGTTTCACATAGTTGTATAAACCATTGATGTAAAAAGTTTATTCTAGCTCCTAAAGTATTTGTAGTTTCACTATTATTCCAGTCTTTTATTATATTTGTACTAAAAGGTTCTGGTAATTTTGTAAAATATAGATTTTTTATTTCTTCTGCTTCATTTATATTATATTGAGCTTTGTAATAACTTTAATAACTTTTGGACCATACTAGGTTAAGTACTAGGATGTTTCTTGAGTTGTACTAGGTTAGTGTAAGAATTTCGGTTTTACCCCTTTAATTTAATTCATTAAATGGCAATTTAATTTATTTAAGTGACATAGGATAATTAATAAAGTACCCTTAAGTCGTTATAACTATAACTAATCCTTTGAACCATCCTAGGTTAAGTAATAGGTTGTCTTTTTCTTGTTCTAACCGAAATCTGGAAATTGCTTTGTGATTTAGGTTTTGCCCCTTTAAATTAATTAATGAAGTTGCTAAATTAATTAATTAGGTACCCTAGGGGAATTAATAAAGTACCCCTAAGTTTTTAGGACCATTACTAACCTTTTGGACAATCCTAGGTTAGGTACTAGGCTGTCTTTTTCTTGTCTTAATCGAAATCTGGAAATTGCTTTGTAATTTCGGTTTTGTCCTTTTAAATTAATTAATTAAGCTGATTAATTAATTAATTAAGTAGCCTATTGTAATTACTAAAGTATCCCTAAGTTTTTATGACCATAACCAACCTTTTGGACCATCCTAGGTTAGGTACTAGGTGGTCTCTTTAACTAGTTACTAGGTTACTGTCACCCGGTTAAGTCTTAGGTTGTCGGGTGCACTAATTAGTTTATTTCGTTTTGTCCTAGGTTAGTTATATATTTAGGGCAGTAGGTTAGAGTCTATAATTGGTTAGGAAGTTAGGCTCCACATGGAGTGGTCCTTTGTGCACGGTTTCCCCCTAACTACCCTAACCGAATTCGGTTAGGGTGGTCCCCTCCTTTGGACGCTTCTCCACATGTCTTGCACATATGCTTGTACATGTGTTGGTTGTAATTTTCTAACTAACTATTATTTATGGTTCCTTTGGGAATGTTTACTTATTGTCCCAAGGACCCTTTCCATGTCCTTGGGCACTGCTTAATTTACATGATTATTTTAAATGGTCATGTGCTATGGTACTAGGCTTGATACTTGGATGCCTAGTACCTAAAGTGTTGATATGGTTGGTATGGTTGAATACAGAATTTTAGCTTAGGGTATTCATTGCAGGTACATTCTTAAACGTCAATCTTGGATTGGGGTATGGCAACCCAAAAAGTATATTTCATATTCGTATATAGAAAATTGGCTAATATCTCTTAGCAAATATTTCTATACTATGCCCAATATTTCTCAATATTGGGTATTGGGGTGCCTATGTACCCCTAATAGGCTATCCTAAGGGCATACTGGGCTCTTCTTTAGACATGTGATTTTCTGGAACGTTACATTATCCCCCCTTAGGAACATTCGTCCCCGAATGACACTTACTCATCATTTAAACAAAGATGGTGACTTTCAAAAGTTACTTTATTATACTTAAACATTTCTCTTTTGTGAATATCTGATTCACACTTATTTGGATGATGCAAAACATTAAAGCTTATCTGAAGCTTCATATTTGAGATTAAGGAATTTCCTTCTCAATCACACTTAACTTAATGCACATCACAAATCATGCAACACAGAAAACATGTTTATGCTACACAAAAACAGCAACATAAAATGCAAACATAACTTCGTTTTAACTCACATAGTGCTATTATAAGACATACGATTAGGGACTTACCACACCAAATCAACTAAAGCACTTAAACTTAGAGTTTCTTAAACATAAACCAGACTTAGGAAAAGTATATCTAACCTCAAGAACTGAACAAGTGAGGGTAACGAGATCTCATATTTGCCTCGGTCTCCCTTGTTGATCCCTCAACAAGGTGGTTCATCCATAACACCTTAACGGTGGTAAACTCCTTGTTCCTCAACCATTTCACTTGGCGATCTAAAATTTCAAAGGAAATATCTTCGTAAGAAAGGTTCTCATTGGCTCCTAACCCCTTAGATAACATCTTATTGGCCTTAAGATTTGAAACTATTTGGCTTGTTGGATTTAAACCACGCCTTTCCCATTTCAATTCTAACTCATTTTGCAACTGAAATCTTACTACCCTGTTTCGATAGTCTATGGTAGCATAACACTTATGGAGCCAATTCATAACTTAGCCATATTCTTGAGTTGGTATGCAGCCAACTCAGCCTCCTCTTCATTAACACCCGTGGCATGCATTTAGAATCTTGCATGTACTCACCTCCATGCGAACGACTACACTTACTACACGTATTTCGGTCAAGCTGGGCATTTCCATCATTTCCCTTCTTGGGAAGGCCAGATCTTGAGTTTGGCGCCTTAGATTACTTGGCCATCCTAATTCTTGTGTACATTCTTCTACGCATTCACACAAGAAGGAAATTAGATACATATAATGACACAAAGTGTCAAGGCTCTATATAGCACGATAAAGAGTAGAAGAAGGGAGAATTTCCTATCATCGCATAGTCTCTAAGTCATGATTATGGCGCTCTTCACAACCATAAGTCAAAAACTACATAACGTGGTTGTGTTGAGCTTTAGTTCCTAGGTAATTTAACCTCTTGCTCTAATACTAAGTTTATAACGACCCGGATTTTTGAATCTGAATCGCCACTGGCGTCGTTAACCTCTCAGAGGTCGCATACAAGCCTCATCTTGAATTCATCACATTAAATCTGCGGAAAATTTTAAACTTTTTATACGTATGAATTTTAATTAGACTTCATATAGTCATTACGTAATACATATTATATACTAAGCTTAACATCAATAGACAACCATCTAATATCAAGAACATTTCAAAACAAATGATAAATAGAATATATTAAGTTGCCAAAACGGCCTTACATCAAAAGGTTTGAAATGAAATGTGAAAGAAACGCTAGGGACAACATCCACTAGCTATGTCAATATCTAAAGCTAGACTAAGACTGTAGCATCCTTGAAATCAAGAGGATCTACCAAATGGTTTGGAGAAACATTGAAGTCTAAACCGTTGCAAGTGTTGTCAATCTGTCCTCTGACCTGCACTTATAAAAATAGTAAATAGTAGGGGGTTAGTACACCACTTTTACTAATTATGGGTGTATGCACACATACACATAAAGCTATGCATGATCAATGAAAGCTCTTCCTAAACAACATGCCATTTCTGGAAAGTGTCATCACAAGACTTTCCTAATTTGTTATTTGTGAATTGTGGTATGAATATGATGTATTTTAATGCATTCAAAGCACACAACTCTTTTTCCATATGATTACAAGACATTAGTATCATCAATATAATTTTAGAACGACTCGAGCGAAAATTTTGAAATTTTAACCCTGCAAACCCGAGAGCCCCTTTTTCCATACTTAGTCTTATTTTCTGCCTTTTTCTTCTTCCTGTTGTGTAGTTCAATAATTTCTTTAGTCCTATGTTTTACTTATAAGTGCAATGATTCATTGTAGTCCCATACCCACAATGAATCGATGTAATTAATCAAAGGACTAAGGAATGATTTCACTACCTTATAGTGAGTCATTCTTTACTCTTAGTATTCATAAACATTTCATAAGCCAATTTTATTGTCTATGCCATCTATTTCATTATATTCATGTTAGGGAAGTTATGGGGTATTTAGTTAACATTATGTTTCTACTTTCCTTTATTGGCGTCATATAAAAAGTCATTATAAGACATGACTCTTCCTAATCAACATGCTTTCTTAGGAGGTCCAGTCTCCGGACTTGCCTAATTCATAATAGGAAGGTCATACCATGAATATGTCACACATCATACACACATAGATTCATATAACAACATTTCTGTAACGACCTGCTTAGTCGTTTTGAGCAGCAGATTTTATTTCTGGAAAACTGTCTGAGACGACGTATCCAACGACGGACCGTCATGGGCACGACGGACCGTCGAGGGTGTCTCGTTCCAAACACTTGGAATTCTTATATTTGAGTGCTGAAATCGACTCTCTAAACTCTGTGACGGACCTGCAGGATGGACCGTCACAGACATGACGGACCGTTGTGAGGTTCCGTTTCAAAACACTTCAACTCTTGAGAATTGGGTACTGAGAGCAATTCTCTGAACTCTGTGACGGACCTGCAGGACGGACCGTCACAGACATGACGGACCGTTGTGAGGTTCCGTTTCAAAACACTTCAACTCTTGAGAATTGGGTACTGAGAGCAATTCTCTGTCCGTCGTGACGGAAGTGCAGGACGGACCGTCGTAGGCACGACGGACCGTCACAGGTTGCGTAATCCCAGTCTGGGTCAAATTTCTGGGTAAGTTTTAAAGGGGAGTTTTGGACTATTCTTGCTATAATTATAAATTTTAGTGGGTCAATGTTAGTAACTAAAATCCTTGGGGGTGTAAAGGAGATGACCTTGAGTTACTTAGTGGGTGGTTTCCTCATCTTTTATACCTAATTAGATGCTAAATTAGGGAAAAGAGAGAGAGTTTGGGAGAAGAAAAAAAAAATAGAGAGAACAAGGAGAAGAGAGGAACGATCTATAGAGAGAGACAACCAAGAAGAACCAAGAAGCTTGACAGATTGCTTGTTTGATCAAGGATCCTTGGTGAAGGTAGGTTATGGTTGATACTATTTGTAGTAAACTCTTAATAGTGAATGATATGTATTGGTAGTATTGTAAACCCTTCTATATGCTTAATCTTATGCTTTCATGAATGTGATTATGTGTTTGTGATAAAATAAGCTTAATGAAGCTTTGAATCCAAAATCTTGAAGAAACCCTAATTCACCTTGTTATTGATGATGCCTTGGTATAAAAGAAGGCTTGATGAACTAAAGTAATGAGATTGGTGATGCCTTGGTATAAAAGAAGGCTTGATGAATTGTTAGAATTAGGGGATCGGAGTGTCACGTTCCGACACATAGTATTAGTGGGTCGGGTGTCACGAACCGACACATAAAATTAGGGGATCGGAGTGTCACGTTCCGAAACATAGAATTAGGGGATCGGAGTGTCACGTTCCGACACATAGTATTAAGGGATCGGGTGTCACGAACCGACACGTAGAATTAAGGGATCGGAGTGTCACGTTCCGACACATAGTAGTAGGGGATCGGAGTGTCACGTACCGACACAAGAGGAAGAAAGATAATAAATCTTGAGAGATGTTTATATACTCAATGTTATGAACCTAATTCCCAAATGAGTGTGGTATTGAGGCTTGAGTCTCATGGAGAACTTGTAGTAACTGATTGAGTGATTATAGTACTTGTTACTCATGTTGAGTATGTAGTTGATTTATGATATGAATGATATGTTTTCTATTTTGAGTTGGCCGATGATACCTACTCAGTACTTGTGTTTGTACTGACCCCCTACTTGTTGTTTCTTTCTTTGTTATTTGGGGAATGCAGCAAACGTACCGTCGTCTTCAACTCAGCAGCACTTCTAGCCAGTCGTCACTACACCGGATTTCAGGGTGAGCTAATGCTTCTAGCTTGGACTGGATCTTCTCTTCAATGTCTTGATGCCTTGAACTTCCGGCATGGACTAGCCTTTTATTTATTTTAGCTTCTTAGATACTTCTAGATTTGTAACTTGAGGATAGATGTTCTTGTGATGATGACTTCCAGATTTGGGGATAATGAGTTTTAAGTCTTCCGCTTTGTATTTTTGTTCAATATGTTGGAGTTTTAGATTGGTTGGTTCGCTCACATAGTAGGATAAGTGTGGGTGCCACTCGCGGCTAGATTTTGGGTCGTGACAGTTATTTATAATTAATTAGGTCTAAAACCATTGTTACGCAACATATAAGTCTCTCGTATAGGTCATGGAATTTACGGTGTGTTACAATATTCCCCCCTTAGGAACATTCGTCCCCGAATGACACCTTAAACCTTATATTGGGAAAAAGGAAAAAGAATCAAGACTAGAATACAACCAATTAACCAATATAATAATGAGTCACAGCTCATTGGAGGAAATTTCAACTCCTTTAAACATATAAACATAGCATCAACAAATAGGAACTTAATCCACAACATACCATAACACTAGCTCAACTTTTCATATCACATAAGGAGGTACTACCTTCTCCATCTCAATTATGAGATTAATGTGAACATTAAGAGTTCCCATAGTGATTAATTATGAACAGAACAGCAAAACATGCCCAAAACACTCCTCATGAAAGCAATATAGCCCACTACATCATTAAGTGCAAGTTAATTGTAAAACCCCCAAAATGAGTTAAGGTTTATAGATTTTAACATGTTTGTACTAAGGTTATAAGGTCCTATAATTTCATATAATAAGGTATTGAGGCAGTGTGTTAAGTTTGAGCTGATTTGGAAGTCAAACGTCAAGGGACGATCAAGACATTCGACAAGTTGTCACCTATGTGCCTCTTGTGTCTATACGTACTTATATTTATATATTATGAGCTTATGAAGTCTTAAAATGTGTTATAATGATGTTTATATATAGAATATATATAGTTTCATAAATTTTGGAGGTCAAAAGACAAAGAACGTCCAAGACGTTTGAAAGTTAGCCCTTGAGACGCTCATGTGTATCTTGATGGGGCCTTGCATGTTTATAGGTGTTCGAAAGTTAGCCCTTGAGATGCTCATGTGCATTTTGGGTGAAACTTGCATGGAAGGTCCTTGAATTGTCAATGTACACATTTACATTGGAAATGCCCGAGTACGACTTCACAAGGGCCCCGTAGAAGGGCCCACAAAAAGGACCCAAGGGCTGTCGAGACACTGTTAGTGTCAGTCGATTGAACCAAACGATGCCCGGTTGCTTGACCAACGGCCCGTTAGTGAGGTCTCATTAATGGACACTTATACTGGGCAAGGATCAACCAAATAATAGCCCAAGGTCCAATCTACTAAAGCCACAGATGGCCCATCGATGGACCTACTGGCCGTCGATGGTGGTCCGTCGATGCAGGCCTGGTGCCACTTGCTAGCGATTATTTCATTATTGGTGTGAATGAGAAATTCACCCCACGTCCTAAACTGACCCTACTTGATTTATTTAGCTATTTTTGGGTGTATATAAGTGATAAAAAACGTGATCAACCCATTCCCAATCCAATTCACACCAAATAAACTTTCCCTCCAAAACCAATTATCCCTAGAAACCTCCATTTTTGGTGAATCTCAAGAACAGCTTGGATCTTGGATATCCATGGATTATTCATTGAGTTTTAGAGGTTTTCAACTAGACAAAGGTGTGGTGATCCTTCATCTCTAGTTATCCTTCCATCTATAGAGTTAATCTCAAAGTTTCAAAAGAGATTTCATGATCAAACTTCTTCTTCTTCAATATAGCCATGGGTTCTTTCTTAAAAATGTTTTTAATGGCTTAATCATGATTAATTTATGTTAATGTGTTGGTTTTAACGTGAAATTTAATCCAAATTCATTATGAACCCATGTCCCCTACCAAAATCGATTCAGTCGTTGCGTGGGGCATTGTGATCGTGACTTATTAATGGTTGAATTGGGACTCTCTTACGTTGACTTGTTTATATCCACTGTTATTTATGTGTATTAATTATCAAATTATTATGAAGGATGCATATGTATCAATGTATGAAGATTTTAACATCCCTAGCGTCGTTATCAATGTGATCACTGTAACATTGGTCCTTAATTGTATAAAAGTAGATTTCGAGTATGTGGAGAGCCTTGTAGCTTCTGCCTAAGGTTAATATTATTATTGAATTTTAAGTATAAATCGTATATGGTCAAGGTGAAGAAGGATTGATATGAGTTGATCTAAGTTCTTCTAGTCTATTGATTCGTAATACTATGTAGATATGATCTCGATATTAGGTTAGATGAAGCATGATTCATTTGAGTAATGATCAGTTTAGTTACTACTAACATGTACATTATTGTTAAAAATATGATGGATGAACAAGTCTTTAAGGAATAGCATTGCCTATTTTCTTTACTCTCTAGTGAATTGATTTACTGTGTATGTTGGTATCATGATCTTGTAGGGATTTAAACATGATTTTGATATGTTAAGTATATTTCGACACTGCCCTAGATTGATAACAATAATTAAATATGATTTATAATCCATGCAAGTGAAATTGGTTAATGGTCTATGTCCTTCTACCTTCTAGTATGTTAATGTGTTGTACTAGTTGTAGCATGACCTTGTAGTAGCTTATACATGACTTAATATATGATTATGGTACTTTAGCTACTGCCCTATACTTGATTTATTGATGAAAGAGTAGCAATGGTCAGTTATGACCAAAGTCTAAAGGATTGGTAAGAATTGCTATACTCATCTATTTCTCCACTTTTCTATATTATGGTGGTGGATAAGGCCTTGTATGGAATTGTGTGGTATGGTCCATTTATGGTGGCGGTGTTTATTTTATTGTCATTATATATGTGTTTACCATGGCCTTTAAGGCAAATTGATGAATATATGAATGAGTGGTTATGATGATCACCTTATGTGTAACTTCTGCCTAGGCTTCTACTTTAGTTGTGAATCTAGGTTATGAGCATATCAATTGTTATGTTAGATCATGTGTAGGTGCTGCCATTTAATGAAGTGTTAAGGATTGATAAACCCTGCCCATGTACCCCTATGAAAATGTGTGAATAGCTAATTTTAGGAGTCTTAAAGTATAATATGAAGTTAGCTTGCCTCCTATGCTAAATTGTGTTTTGTGGTCTATTCTTGAAAGTGTAATGTCGTCTTAAGAGGGTGGATGCCTCAATGTGTTGTTGATATTCATTACGTGATCATGTTGACCAATGTAAACACACACTCACACATTAGGCATGATTACAATGTATTAAATGTTCGTGTCTAATGAAAGGTTGTACTGATATTCACTAGTGTTACTACTATGCATGTAAAGTATATGTATGTGAATTATGTTATGTATTCCTTAACTAGGATGACTTGATAGGTGTACTAGTATGTCCAAGGGAATGGAACCTGGTCTATGCATTGCACATGTGTACCTTTATAGGATAGTTCCTACGTGTGGTTTCTATGTATATGAAAATGAATGTATGGACATATTATGAATATTACTTATATTATATGATGAAGTATGAGTGTGGATAGTGTCTTAGTTTGTTTATATGAAAGGATTGCTCATATAATTATACCTATAGACTAGTGTATTGATATATGAACATGTGTGAAATTTATGTGTTATGTAAAAGGTTTGTTCACATAAAAGTATACACACACACATGAATGATGATCTAGTCAATAGAGGAGCCTTGATAGATGTACTCAAGTGTTTCCGTAACTAGATAGTGCTAATACATATGCTATGTCCATGTGAAAGGATTTCTCACATTATTTAGCTTGATGAACTCTCATGTATGACCTATGAACTAAGCATATGAGAGGATGACTCTCCTAAGCCTATGTTTTATAAAGAAATTATAATAAAAGAAAACTAAGCTTAGCATCGACTGAACTTATATATGAGTGTGTGTCCCTTCCCAATGTGGGAAGGTAGGTCTACCATAAATCTCATGAGATGAAAAGCCTCACAGCCCAAGGGCATAGAGGTATGTTTCCATGAGGGCATCCAAGTTCCATAATCTATGCTTGCCGCATAGGATCTAGCAAGTGATATCACCTAATATGCTAGAATGATTCTCATGTATTACTTTGGAAAGTAAGATGCCCTCTTTTTGGTATGAGGGGATAACACCAACTTCCTTATTTAGCACCCATGGTCTTAGTGTCGATTAAGGCTATAGTTTCCCTAAAGTAAAATGGACAATGAAAGTAAATGACTAGGACCCTAACTAGGATGACTAAGGGAGGTTACTTAGAATAGGTGGAAGTAATGAAACCATCTAGACATTTCACAAGTAGATCCTTAGGAAGTCCTAGGGAGGTGGCCTGATGTATATGATTATGCTTATGTCTTTATGCATGACATTGTAATAACGGTCTACTTGTTATGAAGATGTGCATGGTATAAGTCTATATGATGTGAAGTTGTCCATATATGAATGATGTTTGTATTAATGACTATATGATGAAGGTCTTACCTATCTTGTATGAAGTTTCCTTACTTGTTTGATGATGTATGAATTGTTGAGGCTTGTGGTGTCATGATAGGTCTATTAAGTATTTGTGAGGTTATGGGGCTTTGCATGTAGATTGCACTAGTAGACGTAGATTGGGGGCAAGAGTAAGGTCTTATAATTACTATGTGAAGCGAAGTGATTAGATGTACAAATGGATGTAACTTACTGTAAAGCCAATACAGTCTAACTTAAATATGTCTATAATGTATTATACTTATATGACGACATGTGTTGGTTTATGTAGGATATATGTATGCTTTCTTTGTGTCCTAAGGTGATGCATTGTACATAGTATCACTAGTGGGTTAATTGGCGAGATTAATGAGTAATAGAAAGGAAGTTCACTGTAATGTGGAAAGCGCTCACTGTCAAGTGACCTCAAATGTGCGTTGAATTCTATATGTGATTTTCAATGATGTTTGGCCTTTGAATATGTCTATATGAAGTATGTGAATGATATAAATGCTATTGTATAAAGTTTTTATGAAGATTTACTCAAAAGGCATGAAGTATGATTTCAAGAAAATGTCCCTTTTAAATGCATGTTTTTGCATGGTTTCCATACTTAGTGCATTCTTGTACTAATCCCATTCTTCTCTACTTTTTACATAAAGTGTAGGTTATGGATGCTTACAGGATGTCTATATGATTGTGGAGCTATATATGTGATTCCCAAGCTCAAGGAAAGGAATCCTTAAGTTCCAAATTTCTCCTAAATTATGGTTTACTATAAAACATAGTATTATTGTACTCTGAATTATGTTGTACATGTCGTGTCCCTAAAGTACTCTTATGATGTTGAGTCTAGGATGGCAAAGAGACTTAAAGTCTAAATATGTATTATGACTTATATTTTATAAATATATATGAAGTGAAGCTTTTAGCATATGATGTGCTATGAAAAGTTTTAAATTTTCCGCTAAATTTACTATGACAATGTGATGATTGATAACTTTGGTCTTGTATAAGACCTTTGAGAGGTCAAGTACGTCATGTTACTTCTAGGGTGTGCTCCCCGGATGGGACAAACGTGGTATCAGAGAATGAGGTTTATAAAGTGATTTTAGGTGCTCAAAGTCTCAAAATCATTGGTGGTGAGTCGCGACATCATCAAATGATATGAGAGGCTATAGGACGATAGATTTTCCCATCTTAATCATTCTCTTATCGAGCCATATAACTTAACTCTATAAGATCTCTCTCTTATGTTTTCTTGTCCGGTGGTGTTTTAGATGTGATTGCTTGGATGAGATAGAGCTTAACATGGTTGTCATGATGGTCTAAGGTCATAAAATCGTTTATATGTGGGTTTGAGGCAGTGTCTAAGAGTTTAGGTGCATTGGAAGTCAAACGTCAAGGGACGACCAAGATGTTCGACGACTAAGTCACCTAGGTGCCTCATATGTGGTTTTATGTGTTTATGTGTGATTAATGAGTTTATAAGGTCCTTAAATGAGTTATTATAGTGTATGTAGGCAGTGTTTCAAGTTTTGTGAAGTTTGTAGGTCAAACGTCCAAAAACGTCCATGACGTTCTAAAGATGTGCTTTGAAATGACCTTGTGTGTCTAAAGCATGTTCCGTAGCGTTTTAAGTGTTTGTTTGGGATGAAACTCATGTGGGAGGTCCTCAAATCATATTAGAACATATTTGGGTTGGAAACATTCGGGTATGACTCCACGTAGGACCCACAAGGTGCCCTAAAGGAGGACCCCAACTGTGAGGTCAACACTTCCAGATAGTGGCAATTGACTGACCCAAACGATGGCCAATCGACTAGGCGACGGCCCGTCGATGGGTCTCGTCGATGGAGACATGTGGCCTGCAGGTTGAATAGCTGCTGAACCAAACCACGATACCCCATTGACGGGGTCTCACAATCGGACCGTCGATGGTGGGGCGTCGATGGTGCTGTGAAACTGCGCTGCTTCACTGTGATGTTAGGGGTGAAGTTGGTAATTCACCCCAAACCTTTTTAATGTAGGAGGACGGTTGTTTTAAGTGTTTAGGGGTATTTTAAGAGTAAATAAGTGATTAAACTCTCATTTGAACCCTAGCACTTAGATCAAAACCCTTTCCCTCCTGAAGTATCTTCAAAAACTTCCATGAGAGTTCAAGGTGAAGATGGAGCTTGAAGATGGTTCTTCAATGTAGTTTCTTCTTCAATTATCATTGGGTTCTTCAAATAATGTATGGGATTTCTTCATCTAAGACTTTCTATCACCATAGAGACAATTTCAAAGATGATTTTCAAAGATTTCAAAAGGATAAAAAGTCCAATTTCGAATAAAAGGAGCGGACTTGGTCAACCTATCCACAACCACCCATATAGAGTCATATTGCTTTTGTGGCCGAGGTAAACCCACTACAAAATCCATATTGATGTCTTCCCATTTCCAAGTAGGATTTGGATTTGTTGTAGCAAGCCACCCGACTTTAGATGTTCGTCTTTCACTTGCTGGCAATTTGGATACTCAGCAACAAGTTTCACTATGTCCTTCATACTTTCCCACCAATATACTTCCCTAAGGTAATAGTACATTTTTATCAAACTTGGATGAATGGAGTAGCGGGACCCATGGGCTTCCTCAAGGATCCGGTTCCTCAACTCATCTACCTTAAGAACACAAAATCTTCCTTGGCACCTTAAAATACCATCCTCCCTAGGGAGAATGCCTCATTAAGCTTGCCAAGGACCGATTCCATGAACTCCATCAATGATTTATCAAGGTGTTGTTTTTACTTCACCTCAAATATCAATGATGACTCGGAGTTATTATGAACCATGAAACCACCATTCGGAGAATTTTCCAATCTCACACCCAACCTAACCAACCTATGAACATCTTTCACTAGGTCTTAGAGTGTTCTTGAGTACTCCATGAAATTTACTCAATTGTAAAAATATGCTCATTCTTTGGTTTCCGATCCTAGAGATGAAATAAGCCATTTTATGACGGGGTGTCGGAGGACTTGCAAGAGGAGTGTCATTTGGCTATGCTACATGAGAACATGAACATATCTCGTCTTATGGTGTATTCTAGGCAACTGGAGGAGGAAAGGGATAGGAGGAAGAGTACAGATGCAAAAAGGGCAAGATCTTATGATGGTGGTTCTTCCAAGAATAGGCTTGAGATTCAAGACAAGACTAGGTTCAAAAAGCGGTTCTCTAATCAAGTTCCAACCAAATTACCTAAGCCTCATAATGAAAAGGGTGCAAACCCTAAGCCTCTAAAGGGGAAAGGTACTAGATCACCAAATGAGAAGCCAACTTGTGGTGAGTGTGGAAAGAAGCATTATGGTGCTTGCCTCATTGGGACGGATAAATGCTTTATTTGTGGGACAGCTAGGCACAAGGTTCGAGATTTCCCTAATGTGAAGGGATAAGACAAGGGTGGTCAAGCTCAAGCAAGTGGTTCTAGTGATGCTCCTAAGAAGAACCACTTCTATGCTCCTCGTACTAGGGGTGAGCAAGAGACTTCTCCCGATGTGGTGACCGGTATATTAAAAATATTTTCTATTGATGTTTATGATTTACTTGATCCGGGTTCTACTTTGTATTTTTTTACACCTCTTGTAGCTAAAAAGTTTGATACTTTACCCGATATTTTGCATGAGCCCTTTCTAATGTCTACTCCGGTGGGTGAGTCGGTAGTTGCAAAGAGGGTATATAGGAATTGTCCTATCATGTTGCCCAATAGATTTTCCCATGTTGATATAGTAGAACTAGATATGCTTTATTTTGATATCATTTTAGGTATGGATTGGTTGCATTCTTGTTTTGCCATTATTGATGGTAGAACAAGGGTGGTGAGGTTTAATTTCCTAAATGAACCCGTTGTTGAGTGGAAGGGGGGAAGTTCTATTCCTAGAGGTTGTATCATTTGTTGTCTAAAAACATGCAAAATGATGTCAAAGGGTTGTCTATATCACATAGTGAAAGTCCAAGATCTAGACTCCAAAATTCCTCCCATTGAGTCGGTCCCCATAGTGAGTGAATTTCAAAAGGTCTTTCCTAGTGACCTTCCCTGTATTCCTCCCGAACGGGAAATTGATTTTGGTATCGATTTTATACCGGAAACAAACCCCATTTAAATTCTTCCTTATCGGATGGCTCCGGCCGAATTTAAGGAGTTGAAGGCACAACTCAAATACTTGCTAGACAAGGGTTTCATAAGTCCTAGTATTTCTCCATGGGGTGCTCCAGTTTTGTTTGTAAAGAAGAAGGATAGGTCCTTGAAAATGTGTATTGATTATCGCCAACTCAACAAAGTCACGATGAAGGATAGGTACCCTCTCCCTCGGATTGATGACTTGTTTGATCAACTCAAAGGGGCAAGCTACTTTTTGAAAATTGACTTGAGATCGGGGTATAACCAGCTTAGGGAAAGAGGTGAGGATATACCAAAGATGACATTTCGTACTAGATATGGCACTATGAATTCTTGTTAATGTCTTATGGTCTCACTAATGCTCCGGTGGCGTTTATGGACCTAATGAATAGGGTGTTTTGAAGTTACCTAGATTCATTTGTCATTGTCTTCATTGACGACATCTTGGTATATTCAAAAAATGAGGGAGATCACATGGGTCATTTGAGGGTGGTATTGCAAACCCTTAAAGAACATCAATTGTTTGCCAAGTATACAAATGTGAGTTTTGGTTGAGGTCCGTGTCATTTCTTGGTCATATCATCTCTAGTGAGGGAGTTGAGGTTGATCCATGGAAAATGGAGGCGGGTTATTATCGGAGGTTTGTGGATAGTTTTGTGTCCATTGCATCTCCTTTGACTACCTTGACTCAAAAGAGTAAAAAGTTTGAGTGGTCGTACGCATGTGAAAAGAGCTTCCAAATTTTAAAAGATAGGCTTACTTCCTCTCTGGTGTTGACTTTACCGGAGGGAACAAAGGCCTTTGTTGTGTATTGTAATTCATCCCGTATGGGTTTGTGGTGTGTGATTATGCAACATGGGAAGGTGACTTCTTATGCTTCTAGGAAACTTAAGGTGCATGACAAGAACTATCCCACTCATAACCTTGAGATAGCGTCCGTAGTGTTTGCCTTGAAAATATGGAGGCATTATTTGTATGGTGTTCATGTTGATGTGTTTACAGACCATAAGAGTCTCCAATATGTGTTTACCCAAAAGGATTTGAATCTCCGACAAAAAAGGTGGTTAGAATTGTTCAAAGATTATGACATGAGTGCTCTCTATCACCCCGATAAAGTAAATGTGGTGGCGGATGCTCTAAGTCGCATGACTATGGATAGTGTGTCTCATATAGAAGAAGCCAAAAGAGACTTAGTGAAAGATATTCATAGGTTAGCCAGATCGGGTGTTAGATTGGAAGGTTCTCCAAATGGTAGTGCCATGGTTCATCATACCTCTGAATCATCCATGGTTATTGAGGTGAAGTCCAAACAACACCTTGATCAACCATTGATGGAGTTGAAAGAATCGGTCCTTTTCAAGTTTAATGAGTCATTCTCCTTAGGGGGGGGATGGTGTTTTGAGGTATCAAGGGCGGTTGTGTGTTCCTAATGTTGATGATTTTAGAAACCGGATTCATGAGGAAGCTTATGTGTCCCATTATTCCATTCATCCGGGGTCAACAAAAATGTATCATGACCTTAGGGAGGTGTATTGGTGGGAAGTTTTGAAAAGGGACATAACGGAGTTTATTGCTAAGTGTCAAAATTGCCAACAAGTAAAAGCCGAACATCTAAAGTCGGGTGGCTTACTACTTGAAATCCAAATTCCTAATTGGAAGTGAGAAGACATCAATATGGATTTTGTGGTAGGTTTGCCTAAGAACCAAAAGCAATTTGACTCCAGATGGGTGGTGGTGGATAGGTTGACCAAGTCCGCTCATTTTATTACGGTTAAGTCTACTTATTCGGCGGAAGATTATGCTAAGATCTTCATAGATGAGATTTTGTGTCGCCATGGTATTCCGTTAGCCATTATATCGGATAGGGGTGCACAATTCACATCTAGGTTTTGGAGGTCATTCCAAGAAGGGTTGGGTACTAAGGTGAAGTTGAGTACCACTTTTCATCCCCAAACGGATGGTCAAGTGGAATGTACTATTTAAACCATTGAAGATATGCTTAGATATTGTGTTGTTTACTTCAAGGGAAGTTGGGATAAGAACTTTCCTTTGGTGGAGTTTGCTTATAATAATAGATTTCATTAATCCATCTTCATGGCTCCCTATGAAGCCTTATATGGTATGAGGTGTAAGTGGTTTGAATTCGGGGAGTCTTTGATTCTTGGTCCCGATTTGATTTATAAGACTTTGGAGAAAGTTCATATTATAAGGAATCGCTTACAAATGGCTTATAGTCGGCAAAAGACTTATGTCGATCATAGGAGAAGAGATCTAGAGTTTGAAGAACGTGATAAGGTGTACTTGAAAATTTCACCTATGAAGGGGGTGGTTAGATTTGGCAAGAAAGGGAAGTTAAGTCCTCCTTATGTGGGTCTTTATGAAATCTCGCAGAGAGTTGGAAATGTTGCCTATGAGTTGAGGTTGCCTAGTGAATTGGCTTTGGTTCTTCCGGTTTTCCATGTTTCTATGTTAAAGAAGTGTGTTGGTGATCCCGAGTCCATTCTTCCTATTGAGGGTGTTGGTATGAAGGATAACCTTTCCTATGAGGAGGTCCCGGTTAAAATTCTATATAGGAAAGTGAAAAGGTTGAGTAACAAAGAGGTGGTTTCTGTAAAAGTGTTATGGAAAAATCAACATGGCAGGCCGAGGCCGACATGAAGTATCGTTACCCTCTTCTTTTTAATAATTAAGGTATTAATTCTTTTAAATAATATAAAAATGACTACAATATGAAGTTTCATGATTTTTGGTGAAGTTTTGCAAAAATGTGCATTTTTGGATTTCAAAATAGTGAAGTAACAGTGAATAAGTGCATTACAACTTGAAATTTTACTTTTGGGCTTATTTTGAGTTGTGTTTACATTTTGATATGTTTAGTCTTTATGAAGTGATGTGTGGCATATTAATAAGTTAAACCTTGTCCTAATTGACTCATGTATATCATGTTAAGCTCATGTTGTTGTTGTTGTTATAAGAAGGAAAATGCCTCATGATGTAATGTTTGATCCTTATGCGTGGTAATTGATGTTTGGAAATGCCTTGGGTGAAATGATATGAATTATGTTGTATTGTATTGATGTTGTGTGTTGGGATTCTAGTATTTAGTCTATTCCGTCATTTAAAAGAGTTTTAGTGTCATTCGGGGAGGACTGTTCCTAAGGGGGGGATAATGTAACACTTCAAAAATTCAAGACGTGTTGTAAAGCCTAACATAGGTGTCTTGAGGTCTGGACACTGTTTTTTTAGGACGATGATAAAGAATCTAGGTCATTTAGAAAGTTTAGAAATCAAAACGTCCAAGAACATCCATGACGTTTGGAAGTAGGTTCAAAGAGGTACTCGCGTGTCTTAGCCTATTTGACTAGCTTTTAGGAGTCAAAAATTAATGGAATTAGGAGTAAGGGTGTATAACATGTGTCTAAGATGTTTCATGGTCAAAACGTTTGGGTACGACCCCCCAATGACCAACCAATGGTCCTTGACGAGGAACTTTGCAAGTTTGTCTCAACACTGCCTGGGCAATGTGCATCGATGAGATGCAGGCTACGATCTGTGAGTGGATCGATGGGGCGTCGATGCCAACCGTCGTCCCACACTTAGACAAAATGGGGAATCCCTCTCCTGCACAAGTCTCTGACCAAGACTATGGATGTGCCGGACGGAGGGGGGCTAAGTTGTCGACTCACAAACGGCCCATGGATCGGGGTTCCGTCTGTGAGGGTCAAGTTTTCCTGCACATTTTAAATTAATACATTTAATTAGTTAAGGGGTTAGGGGGTTAGTTTGGGTGATTAAGGGAACCTAATTAAGTTAATTAACCTCCTATATAAAGGCCCCAACCCGATTAGACTAATTAGAACTCACAACACAATTCCTCTACCTTCTCTCTACTTTCTCTCACTATTGGAAGACACCATTGGAGACTAAGCTAAGGAAGGGATTCGGGGGATGTAAAGGGACGATTTCATCTCCAAATCTTTGTCAAAATGTTAAGGTATGGGATCTATTAACCTTTGAGACCTCTTTCCTCAAAGGGTTCATTCAAAGTATTTCAAAAACATAAGTTTTCAAGTGGGTTTCATCTAATCTCGAAATTGAAGTTATGAATTGAGTTTTTGTTGGTTTCTTTAGGTTATATTGAATATATTAACATGTATCTTTACTCGATTATGATGATTATTGATGGTTTTGTCTAAATTGAAGAACATGACCTTATACCTTTAACCCTATGTTGTGATCTTGACCTATATTGTATAATGTTCATTCAATTGACTTGATTATAGTTTGAATTTCTATTAGATGATGTTATTACACTGATCATGAACAAATTAGAATGATTTGTAGTCTTTTATGCTAGTTCTTGTGAAGTGATTTAGGGAATGATGAATTGACTTAATCTTGAGCTTTGATCTAGTATTGAATTGTTATGTAGTGATTCTTCTAGTCTTGTGATTATGTTGGTTATTGAATTATGATGACTTGATGACCTATTTGGATTTAACTAAGGGGTAATGGTAAGACCTTGGTCATGAATTATAACAACCCTAAAAAAATGAATAAGATAAATGCTTAAGGTGTCAAGAATGCTTGCGATTAGACCAAGGTTCACACGGATTGATACGCATAGAACCATACATCAGAACCCTTACTAAGGCCAAGCCAAATAACTTGGGGAGTTAGTTGAGCTTGGAAAGGTTGGAACCAACCAAGTAAGGCTCTCAAAAATGAAGATTTAATCGAAAGAGTCTTTACCAGACTTAAAAGAGGAAATTTTAAGTTTTGAGGGTCCAGGGGTAAAATGGTCTTTTCCAAGCCAAGGGTAATATTGTAATTACCCTAAGGAATTATTAATTAATTAATTAATTCAATTAAAACATCAATTTGGGTTGGGTCGACCAGAAGTGACCCATTTTCGCGAATTGGTGTCACTCGAGTTCGAGCCCCATTGGAAGCAACCAATTTATGATTTATTTATTATTTAAAATCTGATTTTTTTGTAAGGGAAAAATGTTCCTTTCATGTATAATTAATTAAATCTGATTTTAAGTATTAAGGAGAGTCCTAAATTGAATAAGTCATCATCTAATCCTAAACTACTTCACACGTTTCACTCTCTCATGTTTATCACCTCTTCACGCTCAAAAACTCTCTTGTTCTCTCTGCCAGTTAACGTGAAGAACAGAAACTTTAAGTAAGGTTCTTCACACTTGAAGAACACATTAAAATTTTTAAGAAAAACAAAGTAATCAAAAACGTTAAGGCAAAGAGAAGTTGTCCGTCGAGTGGTGTGGACATTGAGGAAGCTTGGACTGATTTTGGAGAAGGTTTTGGGCAGCAACTCCTTGTTTGAACAAGCAAATTAACGTATGGGTTTCTTCTCTCTTGGTCCCTTTCCCAAGAGACCCCTTAAGATTCAAGAGATTCACTCCGAAACTAGGGTTGTTTCCCCGTTGCATGTCCTTGTCACTAGCTCCCAATGATTCGTAGGTTGGGTTTTATTTGCTGGTAGATTTAGGTATGTGTGGTGTTTTTGTATTGAATGTGAATATGTTTATGTACGTGAAATCACGAGAATGACCAGCAATGTGTGATCGAAAAAAATGATGTGTGTGTGTGCACGGTGGCAGTGAACTTTGGCAGTGAACTTACTCACTGTTAGAACTATGAATTAACATGTTCATTCTTTGTATTTTATGTGTGAAATGTGTACACAATTTGATGTTAATTGTAATGAAATGTGGTTGATTGAATAACAATCTTTTAGCCAAATAAACTTATGAAAGATGCGCCTAAAAATGTGTTAAAATGATTTATGAATGCACCCTTTGAATCATGCGAAAACGTTGATGAAAATGAGTTAAAGAATGACTAAAATTTCCAGCAACTATGCAATATTAATTTAGGCTAAAGCTTAACAAAGAAATCTGCAAATTAATACATTTTAAAGAGGTGAGGCCACCAGGATTCGAACCTGTGACCTCACCCTTTGGCTACTGGAATTCGTAAGAAAGGAAAAAGAAAAGGGGGCTGGGGGAATCGAACTCGCGCCTGCTGGGTTAGTAGGAAGAGAGCAAAAATTAAAATAAGAAAATGGGAGGCGTGGGAATCGAACCCACGACCTCCAGGTAGCGAGTGAAGGAATTGAAAAATAAAGAAAAGAAGATGTGAGGCGTGGGAATCGAACCCACGACCTGAAGGACGGAAATGGAGAGGAGCGAAATAATTAATAAAATAAGTGAGGCTGTGGGGGATCGATCCCACAACCTCACTGCCAAAAACACTAAGCCTAGCGAAATTAAATAAAAAAAAATAGGAGGCTGTGGGGGTTCGAACCCACCACCTCATAGCCTCTAGCGAAATTAAGAGGAATAATAAGGAGGATGTGGGGGTTCGAACCCACAACCTCCCAACTCCCCAGAGAAATAAATAACAAAAATAAAAGAGGCTGTGGGTGTTTGATCCCACAACCTCTTGGTTCAGGTGAATTGGGACAAGGAGATTTTCAGGAAAAATAAAAAGGGGTTGTGGGGGTTCGAACCCACAACCCTTCGTCCAACTTAAGAGGAAAACTAAGTAGAAAATTAATGATACAATGTTAATGTTGGGATTTAATCTAGAGTTCTAATGTTATGAATATTAAAAATAAAATCAATAAAAACTGTAAATGATATCCAAGTGATTCAAACTTGGGTTTCCTTGCCCAAACTTCCGTATTGATACATAAGTCATACGTGAACAAAATATCCAAAAATAATGCCAGCTACTTAGATCAAAATCAAGATCTTGGCATATATACAAGATACATAAGTCTTGTACTACATAATCTTAGGAATGTATGAATCACTTAACGAATTATGAATGAAGCCTCATGGCTTGTGTGTATAGACTCATATGTCTAGTATACGTTTAAAAGTAAGTGAACCTAAGATGTATGTACTGAATGATGAAATGAACAATGAAATGATGAAACCCTAGAAGGGCTAAGTAAGGGTATGAAACACACCAATGGCCATGTATATTGGCATATGATGAAATGAACATTCACGTAAAATGAGGTGAGTAACTATGAAGAGTAAATGTGCTAATGACAATGAATGTGGTGACAACATGATATGAGGCTAATGCAAATGGTGAGAGCAATCTCAAATGAGCCTAAGTAAACGTTCTCACCTATGAGAGTGTAAGATAATGAAGAGACCAGTCTCTATGAACACTCTAATGAAAGTATTGAGATTAACACACTTAATACTAATGATGAGATGAGATATCATCTAATGATCTATGATGTCCTCATACTAGAAGCCAGCTTCCATGACGTGTGAGATGAATGAAATAGAACTTTCTACTGAGCACCGATTGGCTAGTTATGAGCGGTGATGCCTTCTTTTGGGTAGGGCGGAGGTTCACGTAACTCTCTTGAGATGAGACTATCCGCCTTGCCGGGTATGGGTCTCCTTATATCTCCTAGTCTTTGAACCTAAACTGCCAATATAGGGATCAGGCGGGGTTAAATTCCCATGTACGCTAGCATGTTTTTAGGTCACTTTGGCCAGTGATTCCACCTCTTTTCGGTGTGGGGGATACACTGGATTTCATGATGCTCACATGATCTATGTCGGTTAAACTTAAAGTTCCCAATGAATGAATGAGGCCAGCCTCAAATGAAGCACATAATGAAATGAATGATACCAAAGGTGTTAGGATAGGATGATCAAGATGTGAGTTAGACTCAGGTAATGACATTAGGTTATTCTTGATCACTCCACAGCAAACCCGATGAAAGTCTTAAACTACACCCTAGGTATAGCTAGTGTTCACACTAGCCTATGAATGAAATGAAATGAAGTACGTATGAATGAATGAAGCAGACTCTGTGTTCGCTAATGAAGACTCCCTAGTTGAGGTCCCATATGTTGAGCCCTCATTTTGGAAAGTCTTAATGTCAAGTCCATGATTCCAAGGTCTCATGGCATATGAATGAATGATATGAAAGAAGCTATGTGTTATATGTTATGTTCTATGATAATGCTATGTGTAAGATGTTAAGTGCTGTGTGCAGTATGATATTTATGATGATGCATGTTACTCTCGTGGCACGACTTTCCTAATCCCAATTTGGAAAGCTCACTGACTTTCCTAATCAAAATTTGGGAGGTTCACTAACTTTCCTAATCTCAATTTGGCAAGTCCACTGACTTGACTTCCCATAATCATGTTGTTAGGAAAGAGCTATCTTTTCTCATGCATGTCCTTGGTGTGTGCTTGCGTATACCCATATTTAGTACAAGTGTGCACTAATCCTATACAAACTCTACTATTTTAGGTGCAGGCACAGGGGGACGATAGAGCTACAGGATCATTGTTGCAGTTATCCGGACGTCCAGCATTCATCCGGAGTTGGTAGGCCCTCATACTTTCGTGGATGCTGCCATTTATATTCTAGCTTAGTTTTAGAATTGAGCTAGTGGAGCATGTTCCACTAGTATTTCTTTCCTGTCATATTCAGACATTGTATTGGTGCCATTTTGGCAAGTATATTTTTATTACTATATTATACTATTTCTTTCATTTGATGATCTTAATATTAGATGGTTGATGGTGAACAATTATGTAATTATGAGAATGCTTAATAAGTATGTTAAGAAACAAAAAGTATCAAATTTTCCGCTAAAATTAACCTAGATGAAGTAAGAACGACGTATGTAGGCTTGTCTGCGACCTCTGAGAGGTCAACAATGCCGGTCTCGTCTGGGGTCTAGATTCCGGTCGTGAAAAAGTTGGTATCAAAGCACTAGGTTAAATTCCGAGGATAATAAGTTCACATCAACCATATTGAGTAGTTTCTAAGTCATGGTAGTGAAGTGCACCACTATCCTGCTTTTCCTAATGTCTGATTTCTTAGTTTTATGAGCCGCATCTAACATCAATTCTTATTGTTTTCAGAGAATGAATACTAGGAGAAACGTTGGTCAGAGGAGAGGAGGAGCAGCTGCTGGGGGCAATCAGTTTCAACCCCAGGCTCGAGCTGAAGGAGTGGCTATGCCAGTTAACCCAGCTGGGTTGACTGATGCGGAGGTGCGGTCATCTCTGGCCCAGATGCCACAGACCAGGTCAACCGACAGAATGTTCAGAGGGAGAACCCACCGGTTCGTAGCATGGCTGACAGGCTGAGATATTTCACGAGGATGAATCCTCCTATTTTCACAGGGTCTAGGAATTCATAGGACCCCCAGGAGTTTGTGGACGAGGTGCATAAGATTTTGGTGGCTCTGGGGGACACAAATAGTGAGAAGGCTGAGCTGACTTCCTATCAGCTCAAGGATGTTGCACAGACTTGGTCCAAGATATGGCAGGATAGCCGAGCGTTGGGCGGAGTTCCGGTCACTTGGGAGCTGTTTAAGACAGCCTTCCTAGAGAAATACTTTCCCAGGGAGATGAAAGAGGCAAAGGTTGAGGAGTTTATCAACCTTAAGAAGGGATCAATAACAGTCAGGGAGTATTCCCTGAAGTTTGTTAAATTATCCAGGTATGCTACTTCCCTTGTATCTAACAGCAGGGATGAGATGAGAAGGTTCCTCACAGGAATCAATGGAGATCTAGACAAGGAGTGTCGGTCTGCGATGCTCCATGATAATATAGAACTCTCCAGGTTTATGGTGCATGTCCATCAGGTAGAGGACAGCCGCAAAAAGAGGGGTATTTGTGATTCTAGGAGGCCTAAGCATCAAGATCAGGCAGATCCCAGCCATGCAGGACACAGAAACAATTTTTGCGTCCGTGAGCAGCCTAGGTTCAAGAAGGGGCAACAGAGTTTTGGGAACTCTAACTTTCAGAGGAGTACAACACCTAGAGGAGGCATCCCTGAGCCCAAGAGGGGCAATGGAGGTGAGATGCAGCATCCTAAAAAGAATTGTGCTAAGTGTGGCCGAGCTCACAGTGGAGAGTGCAGACAGGGCACTAATGTCTGCTTCGGTTGCGGTAAGAGTGGGCACATGGTTAGAGACTGCCAATAAAGCAGAGGTCAGGTTGGAGGTAATGCTCAGCCTAGGCCTAATCCACAGGGTGCAGCAGCAGCCGAGCCTCCTAAGAGGAACAGGTTCTATGCCCTGAAGGGCAGGGAGGAGCAGGAGAAGTCCGTTGATGTGGTCACAGGTGTGCTCCAAGTATTCTCAACTTCTGTTTATGCTTTACTTGATCCAGGGTCTACGTTTTATTTTGTAACTCCTTTGCTTGCTCTCACTTTTGAGATATTGCCTGAAGTTCTGCATGATCCAATAGTGGTTAGTACACCTTTAGGAGAAAATGTAAGAACTGATAGAGTATACAAGGGTTGCCCAATAGTGATAAGTGGTAAGACTATGTGTCAAGACTTGGTTGAGTTACCCATGCATGATTTTGATGTTATTCTTGGTATGGATTGGCTTCACAGTTGTTATGCTTACTTGGACTGTCGTAGTAGAGTGGTGAGATTTCATTTCCCTAATGAGGAGGAGCTAGTCTGGGAGGGGTACAACTCGAGTCGTCCTAACCTCTTGATTTCGAACCTTAAGGCCAATAAAATGATGTCCAAGGGGTTATTGTGTCATCTTGTGAGTGTTAATGATCTAGATCATGACATTCCTTCCGTAGACTCAATGCCTGTAGTGAATGAGTTCCTATATGTATTTCCTGATCATTTGCCTGGAGTCCCTCCCCCTCGAGAGATTGATTTTGGTATCGACTTAGAACCCGATACTAAACCAATTTCAATTCCTCCTTACTGAATGGCTCCAGTTGAACTCAAAGAGTTGAAGTTGCAGTTAAAAGATCTCACTGACAAGGGTTTCATTCAGCCGAGGATATCCCCTTGAGGCGCTCCAGTGTTGTTTCTAAAAAAGAAAGATGGAACCCTTAGAATGTGTATCTATTATCGGCAACTCAACAAAGTCACTATAAAGAATAAGTATCCACTTCCCAGAATAGATGATTTGTTTGATCAGCTTCAAGGGTCTAGTTTCTTCTCTAAGATTGATCTTCGTTCAGGGTATCACCAGCTTAGGGTTAGGGATGGAGATATCCCAAAGACAGTCTTTCGTACCCGTTATGGTCACTATGAGTTCTTATTCATGTCATTTGGTCTTACGAATGCACCTGCAGCATTTATGGACCTCATGAACCGAGTCTTACGTGAATACCTTGACTCTTTCGTCATAGTATTCATTGATGACATCCTCATCTACTCTAGGACCAGGGAAGAGCATGAACATCATTTGAGATTAACCTTGCAGGTAATTAGACAACTTCAGATGTATGCCAAATTCAGCAAGTGTGAATTTTGGCTTAGATCAGTGACCTTCCTTGGTCATGTTGTGTCCGATCAGGGCATGGAGGTGGATCCCAGGAAGACTGAGGCTGTGAAGAACTATCCAAAGCCTCTTACTCCCACTGATATCCGTAGCTTTTTGGGATTGGCTGGTTACTACCGCAGGTTTGTGGAGGGCTTTTCTTCCATTGCTGCCCCATTGACAACTTTGACGAAGAAGAAAGCCAAGTTTGAGTGGACGGAGACTTGTGAGAGGAGTTTCCAGGAGCTGAAGGACAGACTCACTTCAGCCCCGGTGCTTACTTTGGCTAAGTGTGGTGAGAATTACTTTGTTTACTGTGATGCATCTAGGGTTGGTTTGGGTTGTGTTCTTATGCAGGTTTGTAAGGTGATAGCCTATTGCGTCCAGACAGCTCAAGGTTCATGAGAAGAATTATCCCACTCATGACCTGGAGTTGGCAGCTGTGCTGTTTGCACTGAAGCTGTGGAGGCACTACTTGTATGGATTGCATGTGGATGTATTCACAGACCACAAGAGTCTCAAGTACGTGTTCACACAGAGGGAGTTGAATCTACGTCAGCGGAGATGGTTGGAGCTGTTGAAGGATTATGACATGAATGTTCACTACCATCCAGGTAAGGCCAATGTTGTAGCTGATGCTTTGAGCATGGGAAGTACAGCCCACGTTGAGGATGAGAAGAAGGAGTTGGTGAAAGATGTACACAGACTGGCCAGACTGGGTATGCGGTTGGTTGACTCTACTAGTGGGGATGTTTCAGTTTATCCTAGTTCTAAATCATCCTTGGTAGTTGAAGTCAAGCAGGGTCATCTTCTAGATCCTGTGTTGATGGAGCTGAAGGACTCAGTGTTGATGAAGATGAATGAGTCTTTCGCTTTGGGAGCTGATGGCATACTTAGGTACCAGGACAGGCTGTGTGTACCAGATGTGGATGATTTGCAGACCAGGATTGTTGCAGAGGCCCATGGTTCCAGATATTCCATATATCCAGGTTCCACCAAGATGTATCATGATCTTAAGCAGATTTATTGGTGGGATGGCATGAAGAAGGACATTGCAGAATATGTGGCCAAGTGTCCTAATTGTCAACAGGTTAAGGCAGAGCATCCTAAGCCTGGCGGTCTGACTCATATTATTGAGGTTCCGACTTGGAAGTGGGAGGCCATTAATATGGACTTCGTGGTTGGTCTTCCGAGGACTAAGAGGCAGCATGACTCCATATGGGTTATTGTGGACAGATTGACTAAGTCTGCCTACTTTATCCCTGTGAAGTCTACTTACAGAGCTGAGGATTATGCGAGACTCTATATTGATGAGATTGTGAGATGGAATGGGATTCCTTTGTCTATCATTTCAGATAGAGGAGCTTAGTTTACTTCATATTTTTGGAAATCTTTCCAGAAGAGCTTGGGCACGCAGGTAAAGCTTAGTACTGCCTTCCATCCTCAAACAGATGGGCAGGCAGAGCGCACCATTCAGACATTAGGGGACATGTTGAGAGCGTGTGTGATTGACTTCAGAGGTAGCTGGGATGACCATCTGCCCTTGATAGAGTTCTCATATAATAATAGTTATCACTCCAATATTCGGATGGCACCGTTTGAGGCACTGTATTGTAGGAGGTGTAGATCTCCATTTGGGTGGTTCGAGGTTGGAGAGTCATCCATTTTGGGTCCAGAGATCATTAATGAGGCCTTAGAGAAGGTCAGAGTGATTAGGGATAGGTTGGATACTGCTTACAGTCGGCAGAAGTCATATGCAGATAACACAAAACGGCCCTTAGTGTTTGATGTTGGCGACCAGGTCTATCTGAAGATATCACCTATGAAGGGGGTGATGAGGTTTGGCAGGAAGGGGAAGTTGAGTTCGAGGTACGTTGGGTCATACGAGATCCTACAGCGTGTGGGTGAGGTGTCCTATGAGTTGGCATTGCCTGCGGAACTACCTTCTGTTCATCCAGTCTTTCATGTCTTTATGTTGAAGAAGTGCCTAGGTGATCCAGCATCAATTCTACCTGTTGAAGGTTTGGGGGTTGGTGAAGACTTGTCTTATGAGGAGGTACCTGTTGAGATCTTAGACAGACAGGACAAGCGGCTGAGGAACAAGGAGATTGCCACAGTGAAGGTATTGTGGAGAAATTATCTTGTTGAGGGTGCTACGTGGGAGGCTGAGGCCGACATGAGATCCCGCTACCCTCATCTTTTCAGATCTTGAGGTTAGACTTCCTACTCTTAAGTCTATGTTCCTTATCTCTCCGTATTTTGTTGCTATTGCTTAACTGTGCATAGTGATTATGTTATGATCTGACTGGCATTACGATATGTAGTGGTAGTGTCATTCGGGAACGAATGTTCCTTAGGGGGGGGGGATAATGTAACAACCCTAAAAAAATGAATAAGATAAATGCTTAAGGTGTCAAGAATGCTTGCAATTACACCAAGGTTCACACGGATTGATACGCGTAGAACCAGACCTCAGAACCCTTACTACGACCAAGCCAACTAACTTGGCGAGTTAGTTGAGCTTGGAAAGGTTGGAACCAACCATGTAAGGCTCTCGAAAATGAAGATTTAATCGAAAAAGTCCTTAACGGACTTAAAAACGGAAAGTTTAAGTTTTGAGTGTCCAGGGGTAAAATGGTCTTTTCTAGGCCAAGGGTAATATTGTAATTACCCTAGGGAATTAATTAATTAATTAATTAATTAATTTAATTAAAACATCAATTCGGGTTGGGTCGACCAGAAGTGACCCATTTTCGCGAAATGGTGTCACTCGAGTTCGAGCCCCATTGGAAGCAACCAATTGATAATTTATTTATTATTTAAAATCTGATTTTTTTGTAAGGGCAAAATGTTCCTTTCATGTATAATTAATTAAATCAGATTTTAAGTATTAAGGAGAGTCCTAAATTGACTAAGTCATCATCTAATCCTTAACTACTTCACACGTTTCACTCTCTCACGTTTATCACCTCTTCACGCTCAAAAACTCTCTTGTTATCTCTGCCAATTAACGTGAAGAACAGAAACTTTAACTAAGGTTCTTCACACTTGAAGAACACACGAAAATGTTTAAGAAAAATAAAGTAATCAAAAACGTTAAGACAAAGAGAAGTTGTCCGTCGAGTGGTGTGGACGTTGAGGAAGCTTGGACTGATTTTGGAGAAGGTTTTGGGCAGCAACTCCACGTTTGAACAAGCAAATTAAGGTATGGGTTTCTTCTCTCTTGGTCCCTTTCCCAAGAGACCCCTTAAGATTCAAGAGATTCACTCCGAAACTAGGGTTGTTTCCCCGTTGCATGTCCTTGTCACTAGCTCCCAATGATTCGTAGGTTGGGTTTTGTTTGCTGGTAGATTTAGGTATGTGTGGTGTTTTTGTATTGAATGCGAATATGTTTATGTACGTGAAATCACGAGAATGACAAGCAATGTGTGATCGAAAAAAATGATGTGTGTGTGTGCACGTTGGCAGTGAACTTTGGCAGTGAACTTACTCACTGTTAGAACTATGAATTAACAGGTTCATTCTTTGTATTTTATGTGTGAAATGTGTACACAATGTGATGTTCATTGTAATGAAATGTGGTTGATTGAATAACAATCTTTTAGCCAAATAAACTTATGAAAGATGCGCCTAAAAATGTGTTAAAATGATTTATGAATGCACCCTTTGAATCATGTGAAAACGTTGATGAAAATGAGTTGAAGAATGACTAAAATTTCCAGCAACTATGCAATATTAATTTAGGCTAAAGCTTAACAAAGAAATCTGGAAATTAATACATTTTAAAGAGGTGAGGCCACAAGGATTTGAACCTGTGACCTCACCCTTTGGCTACTGGAATTCGCGAGAAAGGAAAAAGAAAAGGGGGCCGGGGGAATCGAACTCGCGTCTGCTGGGTTAGTAGGAAGAGAGCACAAATTAAAATAAGAAAATGGGAGGCGTGGTAATCGAACCCACGACCTCCAGGTAGCGAGTGAAGGAAGAGAAAGATAAAGAAAAGAAGATGTGAGGCGTGGGAATCGAACCCACGACCTCAAGGCTGGAAATGGAGAGGAGCGAAATAGTTAATAAAACAAGTGAGGCTGTGGGGGATCGATCCCACAACCTCACTGCCAAACACACTAAGCCTAGCAAAATTAAATAAAAAAAATAGGAGGTTGTGGGGGTTCGAACCCACCACCTCACAGCCTCTAGCGAAATTAAGAGGAATAATAAGGAGTATGTGGGGGTTCGAACCCACAACCTCCCAACTCCCCAGCGAAATAAATAACAAAAATAAAAGA
Organism: Solanum sitiens; assembly: GCA_016801875.1. Taxonomy (NCBI): domain Eukaryota; kingdom Viridiplantae; phylum Streptophyta; class Magnoliopsida; order Solanales; family Solanaceae; genus Solanum; species Solanum sitiens. The sequence continues at coordinate 3,835,753 of JABWTJ010000110.1, read as the reverse complement.
GGCTATGGGTGTTTGATCCCACAACCTCTTGGTTTAGGTGAATTGGGACAAGGAGATTTTAAGGAAAAATAAAAAGGGGTTGTGGGGGTTCGAACCCACAACCCTTCGTTCAACTTAAGAGGAAAACTAAGTAGAAAATTAAGAGGAAAACTAAGTAGAAAATTAATGATACAATGTTAATGTTGGGATTTAATCTAGTGTTCTAATGTTATGAATATTAAAAATAAAATCAATGAAAAATGTAAATGATATCCAAGTGATTCAAACTTGGGTTTCCTTGCCCAAACTTCCGTATTGATACATAAGTCATACGTGAACAAAATATCCAAGAATAATGCCACCTACTTAGATCGAAATCAAGATCTTGGCATATATACAAGATACATAAGTCTTGTACTTCATAATCTTAGGTATGTATGAATCACTTAACGAATTATGAATGAAGCCTCATGGCTTGTGTGTATAGACTCATAAGTCTAGTATACGTTTAAAAGTAAGTGAACATAAGATGTATGTACCAAATGATGAAATGAACAATGAATTGATGAAACCCTAGAAGGGCTAATTAAGGGTATGAAATACACCAATGGCCAAGTATATTGGCATATGATGAAATGAACATTCACGTAAAATGAGGTGAGTAACTAGGAAGAGTAAATGTGCTAATGACAATGAATGTGGTGACAACATGATATGAGGCTAATGCAAATGGTGAGAGCAATCTCAAATGAGCCTAAGTAAACGTTCTCACCTATGAGAGTGTAAGATAATGAAGAGACCAGTCTCTATGAACACTCTAATGAAAGTATTGAGATTAACACACTTAATACAAATGATGAGATGAGAAATCATCTAATGATCTATGATGTCCTCATACTAGAAGCCAGCTTCCATGACATATGAGATAAATGAAATAGAACTTTCTACTGATCACCGATAGGCTAGTTATGAGCGGTGATGCCTCTTTTGGGAAGTGCGAAGGTTCACGTAACTCTCATGAGATGAGACTGTCCGCCTTACCGGGTATGGGTCTCCTTATATCTCCTGGTCTTCGAACCTAAACTGCCAATATAGGGATCTGGCGGGGTTAAATTCCCATGTACGCTAGCATGTTTTTGGGTCACCTTGGCCGGTGATTCCACCTCTTTTCGGTGTGGGAGAGACACTAGATTTCATGATGCTCACATGATCTATGTCGGTTAAAGTTAAAGTTCCCAATGAATGAATGAGGCCAGCCTCAAATGAAGCACATAATAAAATGAATTATACCAAAGGTGTTAGGATAGGATGATCAAGAGGTGAGCTAGACTCAGGTAATGACATTAGGTTATTCTTGATCACTCCACAGCAAACCCAATGAAAGTCTTAAACTACACCCTACGTATAGCTAGTGTTCACACTAGCCTATGAACGAAATGAAATGAAGTACATATGAATGAATGAAGCAAACTCTGTGTTTGCTAATGAAGACTCCCTAGTTGAGGTCCCATATGTTGAGAAAGTCTTAATGTCAAGTCCATGATTCCAAGGTCTCATGGCATATGAATGAATGATATGAAAGAAGCTATGTGTTATATGTTATGTTCTATGATAGTGCTATGTGTAAGATGTTATGTGTTGTGTGCAGTATGATATTTATGATGATGCATGTTACTCTGGTGGCACGACTTTCCTAATCCCAATTTGGAAAGCTCACTGACTTTTCTAATCAAAATTTGGGAGGTTCACTAACTTTCCTAATCTCAATTTGGCAAGTCCACTGACTTGACTTCCCATAATTATGTTGTTAGGAAAGAGCTATCTTTTCTCATGCATGTCCTTGGTGTGTGCTTGCATATACCCATACTTAGTACAAGTGTGCACTAACCCTATACAAACTCTACTATTTTAGGTGCAGGCACACGGGGACGATAGAGCTACAGGATCATTGTTGCAGTTATCCGGACGTCCAGCATTCATCCCGAGTTTGTAGGCCCACATGCTTTCGAGGATGCTGCCATTTATATTCTAGCTTAGTTTTAGAGTTGAGCTAGTGGAGCATGTTCCACTAGTATTTCTTTCCTGTCATATTCAGACATTGTATTGGTGCCATTTTGGCAAGTATATTTTTATTACTATATTATACTATTTCTTTCATTTGATGATCTTAATATTAGATGGTTGATGGTGAACAATTATGTAATTATGAGAATGCTTAATAAGTATGTTAAGAAACAAAAAGTATCAAATTTTCCGCTAAAATTAACCTAGATGAAGTAAGAACGACGTATGTAGGCTTGTCTGCGACCTCTGAGAGGTCAACGACGCCGGTCTCGTCTAGTGTCTAGATTCCGGTCGTGACAAAGTTGGTATCAGAGCACTAGGTTCTATTCCGAGGATAATAAGTTCACATCAACCACATTGAGTAGTTTCTATGTCATGGTAGTGAAGTGCACCACTATCCTGAATAAGAGACTGCATGATGCATAGGAAACTTTCCCTTCTTCTGATCTTATCGTTCTTTTCCTAATGTCTGATTTCTTAGTGTTATGAGCGTGTCTAACATCAATTCTTATTATTTTCAGAGAATGAATACTAGGAGGAACGTTGGTCAGAGGAGAGGAGGAGCAGCTGCTGGGGGCAATCAGTTTCAACCCCAGGCTCGAGCTGAAGAAGTGGCTATGCCAGTTAACCCAGCTGGGTTGACTGATTCGGAGGTGAGGGCATCTCTGGCCCAGATGGCACAGACCATCACTATTCAGGCCCAGGCCATGACTGACCAGGTCAACCAATAGAATGTTCAGAGGGAGAACCCACCGGTTCGTAGCATGGCTGACAGGCTGAGAGATTTCACGAGGATGAATCCTTCTATTTTCACAGGGTCTAGGACTTCATAGGACCACCAGGAGTTTGTGGACGAGGTGCATAAGATTTTGGTGGCTATGGGGGCCACAAATACTGAGAAGGCTGAGCTGGCTTCCAATCAGGTCAAGGATGTTGCACAGAATTGGTCCAAGATATGGCAGGATAGCCGAGCATTGGGCTAAGTTCCGTTCATTTGGGAGCTGCTTAAGACAGCCTTCCTGGAGAGATACTTTCCCAGGGAGATGAAAGAGGCAAAGGTTGAGGAGTTTATCAACCTTAAGCAGGGATCAATGACAGTCAGGGAGTATTCCGTGAAGTTTGTTAAATTATCCAGGTATGCTACTTCCCTTGTATCTAACAGCAGGGATGAGATGAACAGGTTCCTCACAGGAATCAATGGAGATCTAGACAAGGAGTGTCGGTTTGCGATGCTCCATGATAATATGGAACTCTCCAGGTTTATGGTGCATGTCCATCACGTAGAGGACAGCCAGAAAAAGAGGGGTATTCGTGATGCTAGGAGGCCTAAGCGTCAAGATCAGGCAAGTCCCAGCCATGCAGGACACAGAAACAATTTTTACGTCCGTGAGCAGCCCAGGTTCAAGAAGGGGCAACAGAGTTCTTGGAACTCTAACTTTCAGAGGAGTACAACACCTAGAGGAAGCATCCCTGAGCCCAAGAGGGGCAATGGAGATGAGATGCAACATCCTAAAAAGAGTTGTGCTAAGTGTTGCCGCGCTCACAGTGGAGAGTGCAGACAGGGCACTAATGCCTGCTTCGGTTGCAGTAAGAGTGGGCACATGGTTAGAGACTGCCAACAGAGTAGAGGTCAGGTTGGAGGTAATGCTCAGCCTAGGACTAATCCACAGGGTGCAGCAGCAGCTGAGCCTCCTAAGAGGAACAGGTTCTATGCCCTGAAGGGCAGGAAGGAGCAGGAGAAGTCCGCTGATGTGGTCACAGGTATGCTCCAAGTATTCTCAACTTCTGTTTATGCTTTACTTGATCCAGGGTCTACTCTTTCCTTTGTAACTCCTTTGCCTGCTCTCACTTTTGAGATATTGCGAAGTTTTGCATGATCCTATAGTGGTTAGTACACCTTTAGGAGAAAATGTAAGAACTGATAGAGTATACAAGGGTTGCCCAATAGTGATAAGTGGTAAGACTATGTGTGCAAACTTGGTTGAGTTACCCATGCATGATTTTGATGTTATTCTTGGTATGGATTGGCTTCACAGTTGTTATGCTTACTTGGACTGTCGTAGTAGAGTGGTGAGATTTCGTTTCCCTAATGAGGAGGAGCTAGTCTGGGAGGGGTACAACTCGAGTCGTCCTAACCTCTTGATTTCGAACCTTAAGGCCAATAAAATGATGTACAAGGGGTTATTGTGTCATCTTGTGAGTGTTAATGATCTAGATCATGACATTCCTTCCGTAGACTCAATGCCTGTAGTGAATGAGTTCCTAGATGTATTTCCTGATGATTTGCCTGGAGTCCCTCCCCCTCGAGAGATTGATTTTGGTATCGACTTAGAACCCGATACTAAACCAATTTCAATTCCTCCTTACTGAATGGCTACAGCTGAACTCAAAGAGTTGAAGCTGCAGTTAAAAGATCTCACTGACAAGGGTTTCATTCAGCCGAGGATATCCCCTTGAGGCGCTCTAGTGTTGTTTCTGAAAAAGAAAGATGGAACCCTTAGAATGTGTATCGATTATCGGCATCTCAACAAAGTCACTATAAAGAATAAGTATCCACTTCCCAGAATAGATGATTTGTTTGATCAGCATCAAGGGTCTAGTTTCTTCTCTAAGATTGATCTTCGTTCAGGGTATCACCAGCTTAGGGTTAGGGATGAAGATATCCCAAAGACAGTCTTTCGTACCCGTTATGGTCACTATGAGTTCTTAGTCATGTCATTTGGTCTTACGAATGCACCTGCTGCATTTATGGACCTCATGAACCGAGTCTTACGTGAATACCTTGACTCTTTCGTCATAGTATTCATTGATGACATCCTCATCTACTCTAGGAACAAGGAAGAGCATGAACATCATTTGAGACTAACCTTGCAGGTACTTAGACAACATCAGCTGTATGCCATATTCAGCAAGTGTGAATTTTGGCTTAGATCAGTGACCTTCCTTGGTCATGTTGTGTCCGATCAGGGCGTGGAGGTGGATCCCAGGAAGACTGAGGCTGTGAAGAACTGGCCAAAGCCTCTTACTCCCACTGATATCCGTAGCTTTTTGGGATTGGCTGGTTACTACCGCAGGTTTGTGGAGGGCTTTTCTTCCATTGCTGCCCCATTGACAGCTTTGACGAAGAAGAAAGCCAAGTTCGAGTGGACGGAGACTTGTCAGAGGAGTTTCAAGGAGCTCAAGGACAGACTCACTTCAGCCCCGGTGCTTAATTTGGCTAAGTGTGGTGAGAATTACATTGTTTACTTTGATGCATCTAGGGTTGGTTTGGGTTGTGTTCTTATGCAGGTTGGTAAGGTGATAGCCTATGCGTCCAGACAGCTCAAGGTTCATGAGAAGAATTATCCCACTCATGACCTGGAGTTGGCAGCTGTGGTGTTTGCACTGAAGCTGTGGAGGCACTACTTGTATTGATTATATGTGGATGTATTCACAGACCACAAGAGTCTCAAGTACGTGTTCACACACAGGGAGTTGAATCTACGTCAGTGGAGATGGTTGGAGTTGTTGAAGGATTATGACATGAATGTTCACTACCATCCAGGTAAGGCTAATGTTGTAGCTGATGCTTTGAGCATGGGAAGTACAGCCCACGTTGAGGACGAGAAGAAGGAGCTGGTGAAAGATGTACACAGACTAGCCAGACTGGGTGTGCGGTTGGTTCACTCTACTAGTGGGGATGTTTTAGTTTATCCTAGTTCTAAATCATCCTTGGTAGTTGAAGTCAAGCAGGGTCATCTTCTAGATCATGTGTTGATGGAGCTGAAGGACTCAGTGTTGATGAAGATGAATGAGCCTTTCGCTTTGGGAGCCGATGGCATACTTAGGTACCAGGACAGGCTGTGTGTACCAGATGTGGATGATTTTCGGACCAGGATTGTTGTAGAGGACCATGGTTCCAGATATTCCATATATCCAGGTTCCACCAAGATGTATCATGATCTTAAGTAGATTTATTAATGGGATGGCATGAAGAAGGACATTACAGAATATGTGTCCAAGTGTCCTAATTGTCAACAGGTTAAGGAAGAGCATCTTAAGCCTGGCGGTCTGACTCATATTATTGAGATTCCGACTTGGAAGTGGGAGGCCATTAATATGGACTTCGTGGTTGTTCTTCCGATGAATAAGAGGCAGCATGACTCCATATGGGTTATTGTGGAAAGATTGACTAAGTCTGCCCATTTTATCCCTGTGAAGTCTACTTACAGAGCTGAGGATTATGCGAGACTCTATATTGATGAGATTGTGAGATGGCATGCGATTCCTTTGTCTATCATTTCAGATAGAGGAGCTCAGTTTACCTCACATTTCTGGAGATCTTTAAAGAAGAGCTTGGGCACGCAGGTAAAGCTTAGTACTGCCTTCCATCCTCAGACAGATGGGCAGGCAGAGCGCACCATTCAGACATTGGGGGACATGTTGAGAGCGTGTGTGATTGACTTCAGAGGTAGCTGGGATGACCATCTGCCCTTGATAGAGTTCTCGTATAATAATAGCTATCACTCCAGTATTGGGATGGCACCGTTTGAGGCACTGTATGGTAGGAGGTGTAGATCTCCAGTTGGGTGGTTCGAGGTTGGAGAGTTATCCATTTTGGGTCCAGAGATCATTCATGAGGCCTTAGAGAAGGTCAGAGTGATTAGGCACAGGTTGGATACTGCTTATAGATGGCAGAAGTCATATGCAGATAACAGAGAATGGCCCTTAGAATTTGATATTGGCGACCAGGTCTATCTGAAGATATCACCTATGAAGGGGGTGATGAAGTTTGGCATGAAGGGGAAATTGAGTCCGAGGTATGTTGGAGCATACGAGATCCTACAGCGTGTGGGTGAGGTGGCCTATGAGTTGGCGTTGCCTGCGAAACTACCTTCTGTTTATCTTGTCTTTCATGTCTCTATGTTGAAGAAGTGCCTAGGTGATCCAGCATCGATTCTACCTGTTGAAGGTTTGGGGGTTGGTGAAGACTTGTCTTATGAGGAGGTACCTGTGGAGATCTTAGACAGACATGTCAAGCGGCTGAGGAACAAGGAGATTGCCGTAGTGAAGGTATTGTGGAGAAATCATCTTGTTGAGGGTGCTACGTGGGAGGCTAAGGCCGACATGAGATCCCGCTACCCTCATCTTTTCAGCTCTTGAGGTTAGACTTCCTACTCTTAAGTCTATGTTCCTTATCTCTCCGTATTTTGTTGCTATTGCTTAACTGTGCATAGTGATTATGTTATGATCTGACTGGCATTACGATATGTAGTGGTAGTTTCATTCGGGGATGAATGTTCCTAAGGGGGGGATAATGTAACAACCCTAAAAAAATGAATAAGATAAATGCTTAAGGTGTCAACAATGCTTGCAATTAGGACAAGGTTCACACGGATTGATACAAGTAGAACCAGACCTCAGAACCCTTACTACGACCAAGCCAACTAACTTGGGGAGTTAGTTGAGCTTGGAAAGGTTGGAACCAACCATGTAAGGCTCTCAAAAATGAAGATTTAATCGAAAAAGTCCTTACCGGATTTAAAAGAGGAAATTTTAAGTTTTGAGGGTCCAGGGGTAAAATGGTCTTTTCCAGGCCAAGGGTAATATTGTAATTACCCTAAGGAATTAATTAATTAATTAATTAAATTAATTAAACATCAGTTCGGGTTGGTTCGATCCGAAGTGACCCATTTTCGCGAAATGGTGTCACTCGAGTTCGAGCCCCATTGGAAGCAACCAATTGATGATTTATTTATTATTTAAAATCTGATTTTTTTGTAAGGGCAAAATGTTCCTTTCATTTATAATTAATTAAATCAGATTTTAAGTATGAAGGAGATTCCAAAATTGACTAAGTCATCATCTAATCCTAAACTACTTCACACATTTCACTCTCTCACGTTTATCACCTCTTCACGCTCAAAAACTCTCTTGTTCTCTCTACCAATTAACGTGAAGAACAGAAACTTTAACTAAGGTTCTTCACACTTGAAGAACACACGAAAAGTTTTAAGAAAAACAAAGTAATTAAAAAAGTTAAGGCAAAGAGAAGTTGTCCGTCGAGTGGTGTGGACGTTAAGGAAGCTTGGACTGATTTTGGAGAAGGTTTTGGGAAGCAACTCCACGTTTGACCAAGCAAATTAAGGTATGGGTTTATTATCTCTTTGTCCCTTTCCCAAGAGACCCCTTAAGATTCAAGATATTCACTCCGAAACTATTGTTGTTTCCCCGTTGCATGTCCTTGTCACTAACTCTCAATGATTCGTAGGTTGGGTTTTATTTGCTGGTAGATTTAGGTATGTGCGGTGTTTTTGTATTGAATGTGAATATGTTTATGTATGTGAAATCACGAGAATGACAAGCAATGTGTGATCAAAAAAATTGATGTGTGTGTGCACGTTGGCAGTGAACTTTGGTAGTGAACTTACTCACTGTTAGAACTATTAATTAACATGTTCATTCTTTGTATTTTATGTGTGAAATGTGTACACAATGTGATGTTCATTGTAATGAAATGTGGTTGATTGAATAACAATCTTTTAGCCAAATAAACTTATGAAAGATGCGCATAAAAATGTGTTAAAATGATTTATGAATGCACCCTTTGAATCATGTGAAAACGTTGATGAAAATGAGTTGAAGAATGACTAAAATTTCTAGCAACTATGCAATATTAATTTAGGCTAAAGCTTAACAAAGAAATCTGGAAATTAATACATTTTAAAGAGGTGAGGCCACCAGGATTCGAACCTGTGACCTCACCCTTTGGCTACTGGAATTCGCGAGAAAGGAAAAAGAAAAGGGGGCTGGGGGAATCGAACTCGCGTCTGCTGGGTTAGTAGGAAGAGAACAAAAATTAAAATAAGAAAATGGGAGGCGTGGGAAAGGAACCCACGACCTCCAGGTAGTGAGTGAAGGAAGAGAAAAAAAAGAAAAGAAGATGTGAGGAGTGGGAATCGAACCCACGACCTCAAGGCTGGAAATGGAGAGGAGCGAAAAAATTAATAAAACAAGTGAGACTGTGGGGGATCGATCCAACAACCTCACTGCCAAAAACACTTAGCCTAGCGAAATTAAATAATTAAAAAATAGGAGGCTGTGGGGGTTTGAACCCACCATCTCACACCCTCTAGCGAAATTAGGAGGAATAATAAGGAGGCTGTGGGGGTTCGAACCCACAACCTCCCAACTCCCCAGCGAAATAAATAACAAAAATAAAAGAGGCTGTGGGGGTTTGATCCCACAACCTCTTGGTTTAGGCGAATTAAGACAAGGAGATTTTAAGGAAAAATAAAAAGGGGTTGTGGGGGTTCGAACCCACAACCCTTCGGCCAACTTAAGAGGAAACCTAAGTAGAAAATTAATGATACGATGTTAATTTTGGGATTTAATCTAGAGTTCTAATGTTATGAATATTAAAAATAAAATCAATAAAAACTGTAAATGATATCCAAGTGATTCAAACTTGGGTTTCCTTGCCCAAACTTCCGTATTGATACATAAGTCATACGTGAACAAAATATCCAAAAATAATGCCAGCTACTTAGATCAAAATCAAGATCTTGGCATATATACAAGATACATAAGTCTTGTACTACATAATCTTAGGAATGTATGAATCACTTAACGAATTATGAATGAAGCCTCATGGCTTGTGTGTATAGACTCATATGTCTAGTATACGTTTAAAAGTAAGTGAACCTAAGATGTATGTACTGAATGATGAAACCCTAGAAGGGCTAAGTAAGGGTATGAAACACACCAATGGCCATGTATATTGGCATATGATGAAATAAACATTCACGTAAAATGAGGTGAGTAACTATGAATAGCAAATGTGCTAATGACAATGAATGTGGTGACAACATGATATGAGGCTAATGCAAATGGTGAGAACAATCTCAAATGAGCCTAAGTAAACATTGCCAAAACGTACTCACCTATGAGAGTGTAAGATAATGAAGAGACCAGTCTCTATGAACACTCTAATGAAAGTATTGAGATTAACACACTTAATACTAATGATGAGATGAGAAATCATCTAATGAGCTATGATGTCCTCATACTAGAAGCTAGCTTCCATGACGTATCAGATGAATGAAATGGAACTTTATACTGAGCACCGATAGGCTAGTTATGAGCGGTGATGCCTTCTTTCGGGAAGGGCGGAGTTTCACGTAACTCTCATGAGATGAGACTGTCCGGCTTGCCGGGTATGGGTCTCCTTATATCTCCTGGTCTTCGAACCTATACTGCCAATATAGGGATCTGGCGGGGTTAAATTCCCTTGTACGCTAGCATGTTTTTGGTTCACCTTGGCTGGTGATTCCACCTCTTTTTGGTGTGGGGGAGACACTGGATTTTATGATGCTCACATGATCTATGTCGGTTAAAGTTAAAGTTCCCAATGAATGAATGAGGCCAGCCTCAAATGAAGCACATAATGAAATGTATGATACCAAAGGTGCTAGGATAGGATGATCAAGAGGTGAGATAGACTCAGGTAATGACATTAGGTTATTCTTGATCATTGCACAACAAACCCGATGAAAGTGTTAAACTACACCCTAGGTACAGCTAGTGTTACACTGGCCTATGAATGAAATGAAATAAAGTACGTATGAATGAATGAACCAGGCTCTGTGTTTTCTAATGAAGACTCCCTAGTTGAGGTCCCATATGTTGAGCCCTCATTTTGGAAAGTCTTAATGTCAAGTCCATTATTCCAAGGTCTCATGGCATATGAATGAATGTGCTATGATATGTGCTATGTGTAAGATGTTATGTGTTGTGTGCAATATGATATTTATGATGATGCATGTTATTCTCGTGGCCCGACTTTCCTAATCCCAATTTGGAAAGCTCATTGACTTTGCTATTCCAAATTTGGGAGGTTCACTAACTTTCCTAATCTCAATTTGGCAAGTCCACTAACTTGACTTCCCATAATCATGTTGTTAGGAAAGAGCTATCTTTTCTCATGCATGTCCTTGGTGTGTGCTTGCATATACCCATACTTAGTACAAGTGTGTACAAACCCTATACAAACTCTACTATTTTAGGTGCAGGCACAGATGGACGATAGAGCTACAGGATCATTGTTGCAGTTATCCGGACATCTAGCATTCATCCGAAGTTCGTAGGCCCTCATGCTTTCGAGGATGCTTCCATTTATATTCTAGCTTAGTTATAGAGTTGAGCTAGTGGAGCATGTTCCACTAGTATTTCTTTCCTGTTTTATTCAGACATTGTATTAGTGTCATTTTGGAAAGTATATCTTTATTACTATATTATACTATTTCTTTCATTTGATAATTTTAATATTAGATGGTTGATGGTGAACAATTATGTAATGATGAGAATGCTTAATAAGTATGTTAAGAAACAAAAAGTTTCAAATTTTCCGCTAAAATTAACCTAGATGAAGTAAGAACGACGTATGTAGGCTTGTCTGCGACCTCTGAGATGTCAACGACGCCGGTCTCGTCTAGGGTCTAGATTCCGGTCGTGACATGAATTTTGAATGAGACTTGGTAAGTATTATGATCCCTACATATTACTTCAATTTATGGTGAATTGTGATTAAGATATGGTGGTGTAATTGTGTGTGCCTTGATTAGGTTTGATAGGGTGGTATAAGGTTGTATGGAATTTTCTTATCTATGGTTGTAAGTTTGATTAAGGTAAAATGTTATGAGGGTGTTGATAACTACCAATATACCTTATTATGAATGAATATGCAAATGCGCAGACCTTACTTATATGGATTGTGTTGAAAGGATTATATTCATGCAACTCCTATTGAGCTATGATAATGATGATTATACAATGGCTAGACCCTATGACCTAAACTAAGTAATGATTGATAAATAAAGACATTAAAGACATTTAAAAAGGGACTTATCTTAGCACCGAGTGATCTTGTGTGTGAGGGGGTGACAGTTTCCCACATAGGAAAGGTAGGGTTCACGACGGTCCTGACGGGGTGGATAGCCTCATGACCAAAATAGGGTGTAGAGTGATATTTCCAAGACGGCCCCAAGTTCTTTAACTATGTTGCCACCATAGGAATACTAGCTAGTGGATCCACCTAGATGCTACATTTCATGTTAGGTTCTATCTTGGCCGGTAGACCACCTTCCATTGGTGTAAGGTTTTACAACACAGGATTCCACACTAAGCTCATGGGGTCTATGTTGGTTAAGGAGAGTGTTGCCTAAACTAAAAGAAAGAAATGGTGTATAGACTAACTAGAGTGACTTGAGAAGATTTGACTTAGCCTAGGTAGGGGTATGAGACTCTACCTAAGCCTTGCACTAGTTTGCCTTGATAAAAGCTTTAGGAGGTTAATATTATGTATGCATATGATGACTATGTAAATGATATTATATGATGTTGATGATGCTTACGAACATGTAAAGGATATTTATTGTTGAAGTATGAAGTTATGTGTATTGAAGGTTATATTATGTGGAGTAGGTTATTAGTCATGGTCCTTGTTGGGTTACTTGATTAAGTAGGGTTATGGGGACTTTGTTTAGTCATTGCACTTGTGACTATATGGGGATTCATGATTATTGATTTGCTTATCAATATATGATAAACTCTTATTCTTGCTTGTGACAATATTACTTGATAATGAGTTATGTTAGATTATGGGTTCAAATATGTTGGTGTGCATGTGACTTGGTTTGGTTTATTGTGCATAATACGTTTTAAGATAAAATGGCATAATTTAAATAAATGTCCCTTTGTTGCATGTTTTGAAGTTATATGTGCATATGGTCTTATACTTAGTAAATGTGGCGTACTAACCCCATTTTCTCCCTTTTCCCAAACATTTTATGTTCAGGTCGTTGAAGGCTCATTCGACACAATTTGAAGAAGACTTGGATATTCTCTACCATCCAAGTGGATAGGTCCTCCTTTTCGAGGGCGATGCCGATATCTATCTTATGGATTTGCTTTACTTTTTAGACTCTTATGTTCATTCTATATCGTTTGAGTACGATTTGTATAAGCCTATATGTCGCTTCTTGATATTGATGTTGGGCTATGCCCAAATTGCTATGATCGTTCTAGATTGCTATGAGATGAGATGACTTTGAGACTATATTTTTTGTTATGTATATGTATGTGCAATAAAAGTAGAAGACTATGTAATCGTCATATACGAAGGTTCTATGTATACTCGATATAACTATATGTATGTGTATGTAGTGGTCTATGTAAACCTCAATGCAGTAGTAGCAAAAGTTTTTAATTATTCTGAAATTTTTGCCTATGAATGCTATGAAGAATGCTAAGAGGTTGGTCCTAGTCCACATAAAGGACGATGACGCCGGTTACGTCTAGGGGGTGCTCCCCAGATGTGACTGTTTTCTTTGTTTATTTTTGCTTTTAGGAGTGTTTTCAGGCTTACTAGTGGTAGCTTTATTCCTCAATACTTTTTCCATGGAAGCCTTGCTTTGTTTCTTATTGTTACCTGTTTCCCTATTCTGTTTTTCCCTGTTTCTTGCATTGTTAACGTATTTGTTTTCCTCTGTCTGTTCTATTTTCTTAACCTATTGCTATTTCAAAGATTGTTGCTGACTTTTTGTGTTAACATAGACTCTAAGGTTAGGGATTTGGTTAGTGTTAGCCCCCTCATACAGAACATGTGGAAAATTCCATCCTTTGGACATCCCATCCTACAAGTTAGTATGTTTCTCCTGATAGCCCCCATCCAACTCTCCTTCAACTTAAACAATTTTAGAATCAGACATATAAGAGTTATTACAGTTAGGTTGTACAGCTATGATACCTGCACTTTTGTTATTAGCCTCCCTTCCGTGTTGCATTTTTTGTTTTCCTTTGTCATTTTCAATCTCATACCTATTTTGTGTACCATGAATTGTTGTTTTCTCCTTGTTGATGCCTTCATCCCTTTGTATATTTTGCTTTTCCTACATGTTCAAATTACTTAAAATATTATGATGAAGGATGGTCGGGTTACCTTATTGTTCACTGGTTTGAGGGTGTTCTGTGGTTGTCTAATTTAAAGTATCTTTCCACACTATTTTTGTAGCTCTTTCTTCTTACTGCCTGTGATTTCTTTTCCTTTGTGTTTGCCACTCTTCACCATTCTGCTTCTCTGGTTGTTTCTGCATGTTTCATTCTCTATGTGTTTGTTGTTGTCTCTCATCAGACTCCTTTGCTTTGCCTTGGTTATTTGTCTTTTCCATCTCCTTTTGTTGCTCTTTATTATTGTCCTTCTTTTCACTTTCCTTTTATTTTCTAATTTTGTAATCCTCATCTCCCATCTTGACTTTACATTCTTCTATGTAGTGACCTTGGTGCCTGCAATACACACAGTATGGAGGAAGGCTTTCACACTCAACTGTCTGCCATTTCCCTATGGTCAGATCATCATCATTCATTCCAATCCACACATGTTTAGGTCTTCCTTTGGTTAAGTCAACTTGCACTTTTACTTTTGCCATGCTTGCTCTCAACCTTTTTATGGAGGTTGTATCTAAATACATCCATTTTCCTACTCTTTCAAGGAGAGGTGTAACGAAAGGTTTCTTGAAACAATGCCAAGGAAGTCCTGGCAGTAATACCCAAACTGGGACAATAAGTGTTTCTTCCTCAAGATTTAAAAGGGGGGTCCATGCTTGTATTCTCATGAGCTTTCCTTCAATGGTCATTATCTGTTGTGTCCAAACCGTGTTATAGTCTAGCACATTTTAAAGATCAATGAAAACATGTTTTGCATTATAATGAGTGATGTTGACCCCCCCACCCCCACCCCCCCACTTAGTAGACTCTGTTGAATGAAACTTTTCCTAATAAACTCCATTTTAGGCATAGTGTTAGTGAACTTTCCTACCAAGGTATATTTGCAGTCCACTGTTAGCGTATGCATATAATCATGAATATCAAAAATAACAGCGGAAGCCCTGTTTGGTTGTTTGTCTAGGGGTATTTATCACAATGTTAGTAGCCTGAGTAGCATGAATTTGACTTAGCCTGGCAGCAAAAGTTTGAAGTACAGTGTATGGGGATGGTTCCTTGACTTGATTTTGAGCATTGGTTTGAGTTTCATTGGGATTAGGCATTTCACTAGCTTTGGCATTGGGATGGTTTTGCTGGCCTTTTGGAGGAGGTACTGCTCCTTTGTCAAAGTTAGTTGAAATTTTAGGAAAGGATTGATGATATTCACTTTGGTTACCATTGGCTTTGAAGGCATTCTGTTGAGCCTTATTCGAGTTCTCCTTCCCAATATTTTGATTTTGGCTAGCTTGTTGCTTAATATAATTGGAATTCTCTCCTCTTGGTTGTTCACTACTCACTAAAACCCTTTGTCCCATGTCATTGACATGCACATGGCCAACAGTATAGTAATTATTATGAAGTTGAGTAGGAAAAGAGTTGGTAGGAGTAGACATACCAGTTTGTGGAGCTCCATCTTTTGGTCTAGCATTTTGCATTTGGTTGCTATTCAACTGAGGCTCCTGCAGTTTATCCTGTATATTATTAGTAGAATCACTAGAGTCGCTAGGCATACCTGGAGTACTCGTATTCTCTTTATTTTAATTCGATGCTGCTAGCTTGACTCCAAAGGAGAAGTGTGAAGAGTTCTCTACATCGATCGCCTCCTTGGAATGATTGCTCAGGGGTCCTTTTATCGATTAGTTGGTATCCTTTTGGATTAGATTCCTGTCCTAATTGAGCTGAGATTTTTCCATCGGAGGGGTCTCAGTATCATCGTCTTCCTCGCTCTCCGTCTTTCATAAGCTCGACCATTGAAGTTCTTGTCATCGATGACTGGACCATCCATTTGAACTTAAATTGAAGTGAGATGTTCCCCTTAAGTAGGAATGTCATCCCCAGTATTAAATTCACCCTGAGATAGCTGGGGAAATGCCCGATTTTGAGACCGATTATCAGGCGATTTTGCAGCTAGTTCCCCAGAAATTGCCTTATCATATTTCTCGATTTGTATGTTGGAATTGTCTGATTTTTGAGTATGTTGTACCCCTTGGTATACGAAATCATTTCTTTATCGCTAGAACTTTTATTCAATTCGATTCAAAGTGGGTAAATAATGTTACGATTTCTTGCTAACTCACTCTGTGAATGTCTACTATTCAATGCTTCATTGATTTGCATATTCACAGAGTTGTGGATCAAATTAGAGGGTGATTCTTGTTGTGTTGTGTTCATCTTGGTGAAGCGCCCCTCTTGGGTTGGTTCGGTGGTCTGGGAAGCCACTCTGGCGAGCCACACGCCATTTCTGGCAGGGTTAACTATCTGTTTGGAGTAAAGTGTTGTTCAACTTTTGGGAGCTCATTTCTTAGAGTGAGAAGTTAGAGAGAGAAAAAATTGGGAAATGGGGAAGCAATAGGTATTTTGGGCTTGGGTGTTCGGGTTAACGGTTTAGGGTTAGGGTTAGGGTTAGGGTTTTAGTTTTTTTTAGGTTTTAGTGTTTGTGGTTTAGGATTTGAGGTTTAAAATCTATGGTTTAGTGATTAATGTTTGGGTTTTCATATTTTTGACTTAGGGTTTTTTTGGACCTCTTTTTTGGACTTAGGATTTAGAGTTTAGGGTTAAGGGTTAGGGTTAGGGTTAGGATTAGCATTAGGGTTAGGGTGTAGGTTCTTTTTAGGTTTTATGGTTGAGGGTTTAGCATTTGAGGATCAAAATCAATGATTTAGTATTTACTGTTTGGGTTTTTGTATTTTGGGCTTAGGGTTTCGGCTTTATGGCTTAGGGTTAGGTTAGGGTTAAGGTTAGGGTTAGGGTTTTATTTTTATTTAAGTTTTTGGGCTTAGGATTTAGGGTTTGAGGTTTAATATCAATGGTTTAGTGTTTAATATTTGGGTTTTGGTATTTTTGTCTTGGGCTTTTTGATTTATAATATGGTTAGGGTAAGGGTTAATGTTTGGGTTAGGGTTAGGGTTTAGGTTGTTTTTAAGTTTTTAGGGTGTGGGGTTAAGGATGTGAGTTGTAATATGAATGGTTTTTTGTTAAATTTTATGGTTTTGGTATTTGGTGCTATGGGTTTTGTCACGCCTCAAAACCCATTAAGACGGACAGGCACCCGATGCCCTAAAGGCCCGAGAGAACCAACCTGCAACTTGTTCTTACTGAGCATATACTATAACAATTGAGACAAGTTAACTTTGGATGCAACGATATAAACCAACGTAAGTAGGTCCAAAAGTTATATACAAGACTTGGCCGTTTAGACCACAACTCCTTAAGACACAACTGAACCATGTACATACGTCTACAAAGCCTCTAAAATATAGAAGACTAGAGTAGGTCGGGACAGACCCCGCCTTACCCTTAACTACGATACAAGACCAACCGAATTTAACAAGGACTTAATGAAGCTCCGAATCAACTTGGAGCTCACCAAAAGTAGCAGAATTTTTGAGTGCTCCTACTGAGGAGGTCTACTAGCTGGAGTACCTGAGCCTGCAGCATGAAATGCAGCGTCACCAATACAGGACGTCAGTACGAAAAATGTACTGAATATGTAAGGCAAATAGTATATGTAATACAAGGCTCAAATGAAATCAAGTAGCAACATATGAGTGCATAGATTAGGAGAGAAGACCACCTTTGCTTACTCTTGTGGATTCAAGTAAGCTACATTCTTTTCTTTACCTTTTTGTATGTTATAATCTTTGTTGGACATGTGATACAAGTGACCAGCTGATCAGTGGTAGAAGAGGATGACCCATGCTAGGCGTATTAACCCCTGGGATGCGGTCCTCATAATTACACAACTTGGGATCGGCCCATGCTAGGCTTTTGCCCCTGAGCTGCCACCCTTCTATACCAATAGGGATCGGCCCATGCTAGGCTTTCGCCCCTGAGCTGCCACCCTTAATTAAATAGATTTCTTCACTTAGATTCTTTAATCTTTGAGATTATTGTTAATCAGTTCATAACTCTTTTGAGATGTTATTTTGGATAATCTTAAAACTTTTGAGATGTTGATTTGGTGGTCATAATCATCTTGGAGATATGGAAATACAGAACAGTAGTGGAATACATGAAAATAATACTTTGAGGCAGTAACAATGACATAAGGAGCTATGAAACATCAACACCTTACTTTAAGACCTTAATGGCACAATTGACTTCAATTGGCTTAGGAGAGGGATTCATCAAACTTTGTTTTGCAAATACCATTTCTATAACAACACAAGGGGAATAATTACACAAGTATAGAGTAGTGAACATATAATGAAGTAGTTCTATGTACTTAGAATGGGAAAAGAAATATTGTTAGCTATTTGGAGATAGTACGCTGCCACTATGCTTCCTTTTCTAGAAATAGACCTTATGGGAATCACTTCATTGATATTAATTGCAGGTGCCAGATTTCATGCCAAAAGGATATAGAATCGAATTGCCTTACATACCTTATTTTTCTGACCAATACCACTATCACGATTCAGCCTTCCTTATAGGGTGCTAATCTACAACATAAGTCATGATTAAGCTAACATCAGCAGCTAATCACAATAAGTCCTCCAAAACAGTAGCTAAAATATTTGATGGAAATCAGGCCCAAACAACCCTTACATAAATGGTGAACCACCACACCCTTCCTCTACACATTAATACTACTTCATACATCATCTCCCAAGCTACCCAAGCAGCCCTCAACAACAATATTCATAAGGCAGCCACTATCAATCTCAAATCTTTCAGCATAATAGGAGAATATTGACTCAAAGATTTATCACAATCCATGAATTCTTGATAAACATATACAAAATTCTCCACTCCAAATTATCAAAGAGAGGAAAACAAATGGGTTGAAGTCTTACCTTAATTCTGGAAATTTATCCTCTAAACTTGTACTTCAAGAATTCAAACTCTCCTTCAAACTCTTACTTGAAAATTAGACATCACTCAAGAACTCTAAGGTGTCTTAGGGCTTCTAATTGAAGCCAAGAGAGACCAAGAAAGAACTTAGGAAATCTGAAACTTTTGCAAGTTCAAAATGGAGAATAAGACTTGATCCTTATCCTTTGAAAAAGGGGTGTTATGGCCGACACTCTTGACCAATTTTGGGCCATATAATGTCAATTAGGTGCCCCACCTGCTTGTCCTTTTAACTTGGGCCTTTTTGGACTTAATATTATTGGACCTTGGCTGTCCATTTTCCCTTTGTTCTTTTATTCCACTTGGGACAGATTAATGCAAGTAGGTGGTACACACTTGGCCCAATAACATGGTAAAACAAATCTTAGGAGGTCATGCACTTACCTAATTTCACTTGGGCTTTATCCATAATGGGCAAATTGGCAGATTTGGCTGCTGGGCCTTCTTTCATTCACAATTTTCTTTAATAGGTTTGGGCTTCAAATGAGCCCCTAAATATAAGCCTAAATCTGGTCAATCAAACTTGGGCCCTTTAACTATAATATAGATCAAGTAGGTGATGCAGCTGCTAGCTCAATTACCATCTTACTATAATTACTTAAATACTTTCCATCGGAGTTAACTTGCAATACATATGCTAAAACGTGCAAGGCATTACATCACCTTCCAAGCTAGTTTAAACCAACACTAATCACATAAGAAACATGATCCCTCACCTACACTATAAGTCTATGTCAAGTATAACATGAATAGAACTACCACATACAAAAATACAGGCCGTTACATCCTTCCCCCCTTGGAACATTCGTCCTCGAATGTTAGCATGGTTGCCCAGCCTAAACAAGTTCAAGCCTAAGTTAGTACTACTATTAATCACATTGAACATATAGACTTATACTTACTTGTCAATGCCTCCACTAACATTTTGATCATTCCCACTAGTGTGAAAGAGGTGAGGATACTTCAATTTCATTGCTTCTTCTGCTTCCCATGTAACTTCTTCTACTTGTTGGTTTCTCCATAGTACTTTTACAGAAGCTACTTCTTTATTTCTTAACTTCCTAACTTGTCGATCCAGAATAGCAATGGGTACTTCTTCATAAGTGAGATCTCCCGTAACCTGTACGTCTTCAGTAGGAGTAATACGAAATGGGTCACCTACGCATTTCCGTAGCATTGAGACATGGAACACCGGATGAACTGATGAAAGCTCTTGTGGTAGCTCTAACTCATAGGCTACTTGGCCAAATTTTTGGATAATCTTATATGACCCTATATAGCGTGGACTCAGCTTTCCTTTTTTACCAAACCTCATTACCCCTTTCATCGGAGACACCTTCAAGAATACCCAATCCCCTATAGAAAATTCTAGTCCTCTCCTTCTAATATCTGCATGTGATTTATGTTGACTTTGAGCTATTTCTAGCCTCTGCTGTATCACTTTGACTTTTTCCATTGCTTGATGAACAAGATCTGGCCCAAATAAGGCAGTTTCACCCATCTTGAACCAGCCAATTGGTGATCTACACTTTCGACCATATAAAACTTCATAAGGTGCCATTTTAATGCTCGAATGATAGCTATTGTTATAAGCAAATTCAATAAGTGGTAGGTGATCATCCCAGCTACCCTTGAAATCTAATATACAAGCTCGCAGCATATCCTCAAGTGTCTGAATTGTACGTTCTGCCTGACCATCCGTTTGAGGATGAAAGGCTGTACTTAAATTCACTTGTGTTCCCAAACTCTTTTGAAATGACTTCCAAAAATTTGCTGTGAATTGAGCTCCTCTATCAGATATTATAGAGATTGGCACTCCATGTAGTCGAACTATCTCCTTAATGTACAGCCTCGCATACTCTTCAGCTGTATAAGTAGTCTTCACCGGCAAAAAGTGTGCTGCTTTGGTAAGTCTATCAACTATTACCCATATCGAGTCAAACTTCCGGAATGAGTGAGGCAAACCAGTAACAAAATCCATGTTGATCATGTCCCATTTCCAAATTGGAAGTTCCATACGCTGGATGTAACCTCCGGGCTTTTGGTGTTCTACTTTTACCTGTTGACAATTTGGACACTGAGCCACGAATTCTGCAATGTTCTTCTTCATGTCCCCCCACCAATACATTTCTTTCAAGTCATGATACATTTTAGTTGACCTCGGATGAACGGAGTACCTTGAATTATGTGCTTCCATCATGATCCTCTTTCTTAGTTCATCTACATTAGGTACACACAATCTGTTTTGACATCGAAGTACTCCGTCTTGCTTAAGCTCAAATGCCTTTGTCATACCATGTAGTACATTCTCTTTAAGTTGTAAAAGAATTGGATCAGTGTACTGCTTCTCTTTCACTTCCACTATTAATGAGGATTCTGCCGCATTTTGCACAATAACCCCTTCGTCTTGAGATTTAAGAAGGCGAACACCCAAGTTCGCTAGTTGGGACAGATCCTTAGTCATTCCTTGTCTTTCCACAGACTTCCCATAAGTGCTTGCCATTATTTTACGGCTTAAAGCATCAGCTACTACATTAGCTTTACCGGGATGATATAAGATGTCAATGTCATAATCTTTTAATAGCTCCAGCCACCTTCGCTGCCTAAGATTTAAGTCCTTTTGCTTAAAGATATATTGCAAGCTTTTGTGATCAGTGTATATGTCAACATGAACTCCATACAAGTAGTGGCGCCATATCTTCAAAGCAAACACAACTACTGCTAGCTCTAGATCATGGGTTGGATAATATTTCTCATGCGGCCGCAGTTGCCTTGATCCATAAGCTATAACTTTACCATGCTGCATCAATACACAACCTAAGCCCACTCTCGAAGCATCACAGTACACTACATAGCCTTCTGTACCTTCTGGAAGTACCAACACAGGTGTAGAAGTTAATTTACTCTTCAGCTCTTGGAAGATTCTTTCACACTCATCGCTCCACTGAAACTTGGTTCCTTTGTGTGTTAGCTTTGTTAAGGGTGCAGCCATGGAAGAGAATCCTTCAACAAACCTTCTGTAATAACCTGCCAATCTAAGAAAACTACGGATCTCCGTAGGCGTTGTAGGTCTTGGCCATCTTTTCACGGCTTCTATTTTCTGGTTATCAACCCTTATTCCTTCTTCGGATACGATATGACCTAGGAATGCCACAGATTTCAACCAGAACTCACATTTAGAGAACTTTGCATATAATTTACGATCACGGAGAATTTGTAAAACCTGCCGCAAGTGATTAGCATGATCCTCTTCCGATCTTGAATACACCAAAATGTCATCCTATGAACACTATCACAAACACATCTAAGAATGGCTTGAACACCCTATTCATCAAATCCATAAAAGCTGCTGGTGCATTTGTTAGCCCGAATGACATGACTAAGAACTCAAAATGACCATACCGTGTTCGCAAAGCTGTCTTAGGTATATCTTTGTCCTTGACCCTCACTTGGTGATAACCTGACCTCAGGTCGATCTTTGAAAAACACCTAGCACCTTGTAATTGATCAAACAGATCATCAATTCTAGGGAGGGGATATTTGTTCTTAATTGTTACCTTATTCAACTGCCGGTAGTCGATACACATTCTTAATGAGCCATCTTTTTTGCGCACAAATAAAACTGGTGCTCCCCATGGAGACACACTAGGCCTTATGAATCATTTTTGTAATAAGTCTTTTAACTGCTCCTTCAACTCTCGTAATTCTGCCGGAGCCATTATATATGGAGGAATTGAGATAGGTTGAGTATCTGAAAGAACATCAATACCGAACTCTACTTCTCGTTCTGGAGGCAAACCTGGAAGTTCTTCAGGAAACACATCTGGAAATTCATTTACCACCGGAATGGATTGAAGGGTTGGTGGCTCTGCATCTACATTTTCCACTCTAACCAGATGGCATATGTATCCTTTGGAAATCATCTTCTTTGCCTTAAGATTAGAAATCAATTTACCTCTTGGCATCCCAATATTACCTTTCCATTCGAGGACTACCTCTTTTGGAAACTGGAAATGCACTATCTTAGTTCGGCAATCTACCGTGGCATAACAAGAAGCTAACCAATCCATACCCATTATAACATCAAAAATCTACCATGTCTAGCTCAACAAGGTCAGCCAATGTATCGCGATCACAAACAATTACAATGCAATTACGATAAACTCTCCTAGCAATAATAGATTCACCAATAGGTGTAGACACTTCAAATGGCTTTGCTAATAATTCTGGTGTTCTTTTGAACTTTCCAGCAATCAACGGTGTAACATATGATAGTGTAGACCCCGGATCGATTAATGCATATACAATATGTGAAAAGATGGACAATGTACCTGTAACCACATCCGGCGAGGCTTCTAAATTTTGTCGATCCCCTAGTGCATATGTGCGATTCTGACCTCCACTAGAACTAGTTGCTCCCCTAGCTTCTCTACCACGACCTGTAGGCATATGTAGTCCCCTACCTAAAGAAGGGGTTGATGAAGTCGACGCAACAACTGATCTAGTTGGTTGTGCAACACCACCCACTCCCCTATGAGGGCAGTTTCTCATCATATGCCCTGGTGTGCCACACCAAAAACAAACATCCGTCCCAAACCTGCATGCACCTAGATGATTCCTCCCACACTGCTTACAAGGCTGTCGTGGAGGCCTTGATTGGCTCGTACTTCCTTGCTCTTGATGACTGCCTTGGCTTTCACTTCTTTGCCCAAACTGATTGCCCCTAAACCCTTGGAATCGTGGTGGAGCACTAGCTGTAGAGTAGAAAGATGATGGCCTAGGTGGTCTGTTAGAGAACCGAGGCCTAAACTCACCTTGGGATGGTGTAAACTGCCCCATGGATCTGGCCCTCTTAGAATGCCCTGTTTCCAACTCTTGTGTTCTTCTTCTTTGCCTTTGATCCTCCAATTTTTGTGCAAAAGCCTGCATCCTTGCTATATCCATATCTTTATTCAACGAAGCAATTGTACAGTCTCTAACCAGATATGAATCTAATCTGTCCACAAAACGATGAACTCTATCCTCCATAGTAGCTACTACATTAGGAGCATACCTGGCCAAGGAATTAAATTTGAGACTATACTCCCTCACACTCATATTTCCTTGGTGGAGATTTAAGAACTGATCCGCACGGGCCTCTCGGATCTCCAATGGCAGATAATGATCAAGGAATGCCTTTTTGAACTCTTTCCACATAGCTGAAGGTGCATTTATTCCCCTAGATTGCTTCCAAGCTTCATACCACAATATAGCCACACCCTTTAATCTATATGCAGCTAGCTCAAGTGCTTCTTTACCACTTACATGCATAATATCCAAAGTGCATTGGATTTGATCTATAAAGTCTTGGGGATCTTCATTAGGATCTGACCCGGTAAATGATGGAGGGTCCAAGTTAAGAAAATCACGTATCCGTGTTCCAGCTGATCTATCTACGCCACTAGTACCTGCAACTGGACCTTCTTGCCTTTGGCCATGACCAGCAACTATACGAGTCAATAATTGGACTGCATTCCTCAAATCTTGCTCGGTAGCATTGATAGGGGGTTCCTGAGGTTCATCTTCCCTCCTTAGTTCATCAGGAGATGGAGGCGTCGAGGAAGTCTGCGAAAGAGACTCATCTTGAGCCCCACTTTGAACAGCTTGACTTGGTGGTGGTTGGCTGGTCCCTTCTTGGACAGCCACATCTACTCGTTTACCAGTGCTTTTACTCCTTCTCGTAATCGGCATCTTTGCTATAATAAAACAATTGATGAATTAGATATGATTCACCTACAACACAGGTTCTATCGTACGATCTAAGAAATGAAAGAAATGAGACAACTCCTATATGTCCCGTAGCCTCCTGTTTATAAATGTGGTGCACAACACATCCATAAGCAAGACTCTACACAGACACGGCTTTGTAGACTCCCTAAGATGACCTGCTCTGGTAACTTACTGTCACGCCTCAAAACCCATTAAGACGGACAGGCACCCGATGCCCTAAAGGCCCGAGAGAACCAACCTGCAACCTGTTCTTACTGAGCATTTACTATAACAATTGGGACAAGTTAACTTTGGATGCAGCGATATAAACAAACGTAAGTAGGTCCAAAAGTTATATACAAGACTTGGCCGTTTAGACCACAACTCCTTAAGACACAACTGAACCATGTACATACGTCTACAAAGCATCTAAAATATAGAAGACTAGAGTAGGTCGGGACAGACCCCGCCTTACCCTTAACTACGATACAATACCAAACGAATTTAACAAGGACTTAATAAAGCTCCGAATCAACTTGGAGCTCACCAAAAGTAGCAAAATTTTGAGTGCTCCTACTGAGGAGGTCTACTAGCTGGAGTACCTGAGCCTGCAGCATGAAATGCAGCGTCCCCAATACAGGACGTCAGTACGAAAAATGTACTAAATATGTAAGGCAAATAGTATATGTAATACAAGGCTCAAATGAAATCAAGTAGCAACATATGAGTGCATAGATTAGGAGAGAAGACCACCTTTGCTTACTCTTGTGGATTCAAGTAAGCTACATTCTTTTCTTTACCTTTTTGTATGTTATAATCTTTGTTGGACATGTGATACAAGTGACCAGCTGATCAGTGGTAGAAGAGGATGACCCATGGCGTATTAACCCCTGGGATGCGGTCCTCATAATTACACAACTTGGGATCGGCCCATGCTAGGCTTTTGCCCCTGAGCTGCCACCCTTCTATACCAATAGGGATCGGCCCATGCTAGGCTTTCGCCCCTGAGCTGCCACCCTTAATTAAATAGATTTCTTCACTTAGATTCTTTAATCTTTGAGATTATTGTTAATCAGTTCATAACTCTTTTGAGATGTTGTTTTGGATAATCTTAACACTTTTGAGATGTTGATTTGGTGGTCATAATCATCTTGGAGATATGGAAATACGGAACAGTAGCGGAATACATGAAAATAATACTTTGAGGGAGTAACAATGACATAAGGAGCTATTAAACATCAACACCTTACTTTAAGACCTTAATGGCACAATTGACTTCAATTGGCTTAGGAGAGGGATTCATCAAACTTTGTTTTGCAAATACCATTTCTATAACAGCACAAGGGGAATAATTACACAAGTATAGAGTAGTGAACATATAACGAAGTAGTTCTATGTACTTAGAATGGGAAAAGAAATATTGTTAGCTATTTGGAGATAGTACGCTGCCACTATGCTTCCTTTTCTAGAAATAGAACTTATGGGAAACACTACATTGATATTAATTGCAGGTACCAGATTTCATGCCAAAAGGATATAGAATCGAATAGCCTTACATACCTTATTTTTCTGACCAATACCACTATCACGATTCAGCCTTCCTTATTGGGTGCTAATCTACAACATAAGTCATGATTAAGCTAACATCAGCAGCTAATCACAATAAGGTCCTCCAAAACAGTAGCTAAAATATTTGATGGAAATCAGGCCCAAACAACCCTTACATAAATGGTGAACCACCACACCCTTCCTCTACACATTAATACTACTTCATACATCATCTCCCAAGCTACCCAAACAGCCCTCAACAACAATATTCATAAGGCAGCCACTATCAATCTCAAATCTTTCAGCATAATAGGAGAATATTGACTCAAAGATTTATCACAATCCATGAATTCTTGATAAACATATACAAAATTCTCCACTCCAAACATTATCAAAGAGAGGAAAACAAATGGGTTGAAGTCTTACCTTAATTCTGAAAATTTATCCTCTACACTTGTACTTCAAGAATTCAAACTCTCCTTCAAACTCTTACTTGAAAAATTAGACAGCACTCAAGAACTCTAAGGTGTCTTAGGGCTGCTAATTGAAGCCAAGAGAGACCAAGAAAGAACTTAGGAAATCTGAAACTTTTGCAAGTTCAAAATGGAGAATAAGACTTGATCCTTATCCTTTGAAAAAGGAGGTGTTATGGCCGACACTCTTGACCAATTTTGGGCCATATA
This sequence comes from Solanum sitiens, assembly GCA_016801875.1. Taxonomy (NCBI): domain Eukaryota; kingdom Viridiplantae; phylum Streptophyta; class Magnoliopsida; order Solanales; family Solanaceae; genus Solanum; species Solanum sitiens. The sequence goes on along the minus strand of JABWTJ010000110.1, from coordinate 3,808,859 downwards.
ATGTCAAGTAGGTGCCCCACCTGCTTGTCCTTTTAACTTGGGCCTTTTTGGACTAAATATTATTGGACCTTGGCTGTCCATTTTCCCTTTGTTCTTTTATTTCACTTGGGACAGATTAATGCAAGTAGGTGGTACACACTTGGCCCAATAACATGGTAAAACTAATCTTAGGAGGTCATGCACTTACCTAGTTTCACTTGGTCTTTATCCATAATGGGCCAATTGGCAGATTTGGCTGCTGGGCCTTCTTTCATTCACAATTTTCTTTAATAGGTTTGGGCTTCAAATGAGCCCCTTAATATAAGCCTAAATCTGGTCAATCAAACTTGGGCCCTTTAACTATAACATAGATCAAGTAGGTGATGCAGCTGCTAGCTCAATTACCATCTTACTATAATTACTTAAATACTTTCCATCGGAGTTAACTTGCAATACATATGCTAAAACGTGCAAGGCTAATTCACCTTCCAAGCTAGTTTAAACCAACACTAATCACATAAGAAACATGATCCCTCACCTACACTATAAGTCTATGTCAAGTATAACATGAATAGAACTACCACATACAAAAATACAGGCCGTTACACTTACTTAATTTGGATCCCTTTAATTATGTTATAACTCACGTTACTTCTTTACTTTACTGTAGTAGATTCATTTCATCGTTTATGGACGATGAGCACTTCTTTCAATGAGTTACATATGTTCATAGTTAATTCTTGTAGAACATGTTGGGAGTTTTCCCAATGAATGTCATGCCCTTGGTTATGGATTCTTTGAATTACTTTAGATGTGCTTATTCATTTGGCATTCCAACATTTTAGTCATATAAGATAATATAGGGTATGTTGGGACTTGTCCCATTGATTGACATACCCTTAGTTATGGATTCATTTTGTTCTGTTGGTCATGAGTAATTTGACATTAATTTATATTGGGAACATAATATTGGTGTAAATTTAGTATTGGCATAGAAAAATTGGAAATGACTTCATAGCCAATTTATTGGCACAAGCCAAACATTCATTCAAATATAATTTCATGAGATTCTCATTAGCCAATTTCTCCATCATTATTTAAATGCAATAATGTAAGCCAATTCCATTCAACTTTTGGGCAAGACATTGTTAGCCATTTTATTGGCATAACCCAAACATTCATTCAACTTATGATTTCATGGAGATCTGTTTAGCCAACCTTATAACATAACTTTAGGCATAACGCTTTTAAACATCTTGGACAGCATCATATTAGCATTTGATGAATATATCATCTTTATAACGGAATATTAACAGTAAGTATGAATAATAGACCGTAACATTTTCATACATAACATTTTCAGACATATCTTTAACGTAGTATCATTCTTTTAATTCACATAATAAAATTTAGCATCAAACGAGTCCAATTAATCGGTTCATTCAATCATTATTTAATCAAAAACCATACACGTTAAGATCAGCCAACACCACATCCCAACAATATGATTTCTAACCTATTCAATATTAAAATCGTAACAAGAATACTAGGGAAAGGAGTTCGACAAGAACGGCGGGAAACAACCCTAGTTTTCAAGATCTTTGAATCATTCGAAAGAAAGTTTTCTTGGAGAAAGAATTCCAGGAGAGAAACCCATACCTTATGTAGAACTTAATCTACGAAGACCACCTTGAACGGAACCTTGAAGAAACCTTGAAATCTCCCTAGAGAAATCGATAAATTTTCTACCTTTTTCTTGCGTTCGTCGCTTACTGCTTTTGCGTCCTTTTTTATATTAGTTTGAACGTGATTTGTAGATTTCAGAACTGATCTTAAATTATAAAACTTAGTTTTAATAAGTTAATTTAATAAACTAATTAACCAATTACAAAAATGCCCCTCCTAAGTTGACTAAACATAGGAGAACATAACACTTAGTCAAATCAGGAAATTGGTGTTGACTATGGTTTTAGTCAACATTTTGACTTAATTAATTAATTAAATCCTTAATTTAATTAATTTATGGACCTAGGGTAATTACTAAAGTACCCCTAAGTCATTGGAACCAAAATTAACCCTTTTGGACCATCCTAGGTTAAGTACTAGGATGTTTATTACTAGGTTAGTGTAAGAATTTCATTTTGACCATTTAAACTAATTAATTAAATTGCTAATTTAATTAATTAGGTGACCTAAGGTAATTAATAAAACCCTTAAGTCGTTAGGACCATAAAAAATCCTTTGAACCATCCTAGGTTAGGTACTAGTTTGTCTTTTTCTTGTTTTAACCAAAATCTGCAAATTGCTTTGTGATTTCGGTTTTGCCCCTTTAAATTAATTAATTAAGTTGTTAAATTAATTAATTAAGTATCCTAGTGTAATTACTAAGGTATCCCTAGGTTTTTCGGACCTTAACTAACTCTTTGGACCATCCTAGGTTAGGTACTAGGTTGTTCCTTTCTTGTCTTAAAGGAAATCTGGAAATTTCCTTTGTACTTTAGGTTTTAGCCCTTTTAAATTAATTAACTAAGTTGCTAAATTAATTAATTATTTAACCTAGGGCAATTACTTAAGTACCCCTAAGTTTTTAGGACCATAACTAACCTTTTGGACCATCCTAGGTTAGGTACTAGGTTGTCTCTTTAACTAGTACTAGGTTAGTGTCAACCCGGTTTTGGTCCTAGGTTGTCGGGTGCACTAATTAGTTTATTTAGTTTGGTCCTAGGTTAGTTAGATATTTAGGGCAGTAAGTTAGAGTATAGAATTAGTTAGGAAGTTAGGCCCCACATGGAGGGGTCCCTTGTGCACGTTTTACCCCCTAACTACCCTAACCGAATTAGGTTAGGGTGGTCCCCTCCTTTGGCCACTTCTTCACATGTCTTGCACATGTGCTTGAACATGGGTTGGTTGTATTTTCCTAAATAACTATTATTTATGGTTCATTTGGGAATGTTTACTTATTGTCCCAAGGAACCTCACTATGTCCTTAGACACTGCTTAATTTACATGATCATTTTAAATGGTCATGTGCTATTGTACTAGGCTTGACACTTGGATGCCTAGTACATAATATGTATGTTGGGCATATATGAAGATTATAGTTATTTTAGGGTCTTCATTGCAAGTACAATTCTAAAAAGGCTCAATAATGTTAGAAAATTGGCTAACACCTCTTTAAGCCAATATTTCTAATATGCCCAATATTTTTCTTATTTGGGTATTATATAGAAATTGGCTAATACCCCTTAGCCAATTTTCTATATTATGCCCAATATTTCTCAATATTGGGCATTGGGATGCCTACGTATCCCCAATACGCATTCTTAAAGACCTATTGGGCTCTTCACTAGACATGTAATTTTTTGGAATGTTACAGAAAGGGAAGTGGAAGGTAATGTGATGTGGAAATTTCATCACAAACTCAAAAGACTTTCTAACACTTTGAGCAAATGGTCGAAACAGGAATTTGGAGATATATTCTCATAGGTTAAGGAATATGAGGAAAGGGTAAGAATAGCTGAGGAAAATAGTATCATGAATCCAACAGAAAGAAACAGAGCCCTCCTCCATGAACTCAATGCCAAGTATATGAAATTTTTGAAGCTTGAGGACTCAATCATGAAACAAAAAACTCAGCTTCAATGGTTCAGAGAAGGTGATACGAACTCCAAATATTTTCATTCTCTGGTAAGAGGAAGAAGAAGAAGGCTCTTTATTCATAGAATCATTAATGAAGTAAGGGAGTGGTTACAAGGAGATGATACCATTGCTCAGGCAGCATGTGATCACTTCCAACAAATCATCACTGGTGAGGACAAAATTATCAATGAGAATATGTCAGAATGCATTCCAAGGATGGTAAGTCAGGATCAAAATGAAAAGTTCATTAATATTCCAACCATGGAAGAGTTGAAAGAGGTGGTTTTTTCAATGAGTCCCACCTCTGCTACTGCTCCATATGGAATGAATGTCTATTTTTTCCAAAAATGTTGGCACATCATCAAGCATGACCTCCTTGAAATCATTATTGCCTTCTTCAGTTGTCAAATGATCCCCAAATACTTCTCCCACACCTATATTGTCTTGCTGACTAGGGTGAGTAATCCTAACAAGCTGGCAGAGTATAGACCAATCAATCTGAGCAACTTCACCAGTAAGATAATTTCCAAACTGGTGAGCAATAGACTTAGTTCTATGCTGCCAAGCATGATCTCTCTCTACAAATCAGGCTTTGTTAAAGGGAGGAATATTTCTGAAAATATCATGCTAGCAAAAGAAATTATACATCATATTATTAAACCTAACATTGGAAGTAATGTCATTATTAAATTGGATATGGCAAAAGCTTATGATAGAGTTTTCTGGGCCTATATTTGTCTAGTATTAAGGAAGATGGGATTTGATGAAAAGTTCATTGATATGGTGTGGAGGATTATGGCTAATAATTGGTATTCTATCATCACTAATGGTAAGAGGTATGGATTCTTCCACTCCACAAGAGGTCTCAAACAAGGAGATCCCTTATCACCTGCCCTATTTATTTAGGTGCAGAGGTTTCGTCAAGAACTCTCAGTCAACTCAACAACAATCCTTATTTTCATGGTTTCTATATGGAAAAGAAGGTGCCAATGGTAAACCACTTAAGTTTTGCTGATGATATCATTTTGTTCTCTTCAGGAAGGGCCAAAACTTTGAAGCTCATCATGCAAACCCTGAAAGATTATGAATCTATCTATGGTCAAATGGTTAATGGAGACAAAAGCCATTTCATGATCCATCCTAATGCCTTTGACACCACAAGGGATAGAATTAAAAGAATAACATGATTCAGGCAGAAGCAGGGACCTATAACTTATTTAGAATGCCCACTCTTTGTGGTAGACCTAGAATTATCTATTTCTCTAACCTGGTTAATAAAGTTATTTGCAGGATCACAGGGTGGCAGACTAAGCAGCTAAGTTATGGAGGCATGGCAATTTTAATTAAACATGTTCTGCAATATCTCCCCATTCACAGTCTTTCAGCAACAACAACACCTTCTACAATTCTTAAACAGATCCAAATGCTCATGGACAACTTCTTCTGGGGAAGGAGGAATGACAGTAACAAGTATCATTGGGCCTCATGGAAAAAATTGAGCTTTCCATATGATGATGGAGGGGTTGGTATGAGGAATATTAAAGATGTGTGTATGGCTTTTCAATACGAACAATAGTTGAACTTTAGGACCAAACACACTTTGTGGGGGGAATTCATGAAAGCAAGATATTGCCAAAGATCAAATCCGAATTGCAAAAAAGGGGACACAGGAGACTCAATTGCTTGGAAACACATGCTGCAAATAAGGGACAGAATGGAGCAACACATACAGTGGAAACTCAACTCAGGATCCAGCTCCTTTTGGTGGGATATTGGCTAGGTACTGGTCATCTAGATAAATTCTTCACCAATAGTAACAGGTTCAACAATAGTACAGTTACAGATTTTTGGTGTAATGGCAGGTTGAATTGGAACAAATTAATACAACAAGCTCCTAGCTGCCAAGTAGCAAGCATACTTTCTGTAGAGCTGCCTACTCAAATGCACCTACCATACCAAGCAATATGGACACTTAACAGTGATGGAAAATTTACATGCTCATCAGCATGGAATGAAATCAGGGGAAAAAAACCTAAAACTCTACTCAATTCTTTTCTTTGGCATAAGAGCATTCCTTTCTAAGCATCTTTCCTTGTTTGGAGAGCTTTGAAAGGAAAACTCCCAACCAATGAAAAACTTAATATTATTGGTCAAGATCTGTCTAATTGTTTTTGTTGTTCTAACAGGCAAGGATTTGACACAATAGAGCACATATTTAACAAGGGGCAATTTGCAACTTATGTTTGGAAAGGCTTGGCAACAATAGCTGGAGTTACACCAAATCACAGCTCCGTGCAACATCTTCTCATACAGTGGTGGAACACAAAACACAAAAATGGGGCTCACAAACTACTCTTACAGGACACATCTGTCCTAATTTGTTGGAACTTGTGGAAGAATAGTTGCGCAAGTAAATATGGAGGAAGAGCACCCAACATGAGTAGAGTCAAATATGCCATTTATATGGATACATACAGAATGTTGACTGTAACATTTCCTCAAATCAAATGGCCTTCAACGTGGAAAGGTCTATTTCAACTAGGAAAGCTTGCAATCATGAAATAAAGTGAAGATGATAGCATTGGAAAAAAAACCAGATCAGTGGATTAAAATAAACACGGATGCGAGTGCAATTGACAACCCTGGCATGATTGGAGCAGGTGAAATCATAAGGGATCAACATGGCAAAATGGTGATGGCATTTGCTGCCCCAATTGGTATTGGTACGAACAATCAAGCCGAGATAGGAGCTGCTTTATTTGGGCTGACTTGGGGACTAAAGATGGGATACAGGAAAATTCTACTAGAGGTAGACTCACAACTCCTAGAAGAATGGCTGGCACACAAGACAAACATGCAGCATAACAACTCAGGTGGAGAAGCTACAACACCTCATCAATCAAGATCAAGAATTCAAGTGTCAACATATCTACAGAGAAGCCAACTTTGTGGCAGATTCATTATCAAAATTTAGCCACAAAATAACTACTTACCAAATTTATTTCGACAGTAAGTTGTTACCATCAGAAGCCAGGGCATATTAACAACAAGATGAGCAGGGGATGCCAAGTTTCAGAAAGAAGAAAAATAAAAAAGATCAAGGAACCTCCTTAGACAATGTTGTATATCTTTTCAACTTAGCTATAAGTGAGAATTATAGCTACTTTGAATATATTAGAATAGGATGTCTTTACTTTTTTGAAAATGTAAAGGGAGAGACTCCCTTGTTTATGTTTACTAGATACTATGTATTGAGAGGAGTCCTCTTTTCTAGGTGCTTAGTATTTTGGTTTCACCTTTTTTTGTAAGGGGAACAGTTGACTTCCTTTTTAGGAAAGTTGACTCTAAACCACCATAGGTTCAGAGGTTAGGTTTATGTCCCCCTACTTGTATTTATCTTTTATTATTAATGTTAAGGCCTGGGGGTGTTGTTCAGCCCCTTACCCCCCTAAGGGTAATTTTTTTTTTATAAAAAAAATAGCAATATACCAAAACCCAAACATTAAACATTAAACCATAAATTTTAAACCTCAAATCCTAAACCACAAACCCTAAAACCTAAAAAAAACTAAACCCTAACTTTAACACTAAACCATTAACCTGAAACCAAAGCCCAAAATACCAAAACCCATACATTAAACACTAAACCATAGATGTTAAACCAAAAAACCTAAACCCCAAAACCTAAAACCTAAAAAACCTTAAACCCTAACCCTAACCCTATCCCTGACACGAACTCTAACCCTAACCCTAACCCTAAATCCTAAACCCTAAACCCAAAGCCCAAAATACCAAAACCCTAACAGTAAACACTAAACCACATATATTCCAACTCAAATCCTTAACCCCAAACCCTAAAACCTAAAAAACAACCTAAACCGTAAACCTAACCCCAACATTAACCCTAACCCTAACCCTAGCATAAACCCTAAACTCCAAGCACAAAATACCAAAACCCAAACATTAAACACTAAACCATTGATATTAAACCTCAAATCCTAAACCCTAAACCAAAAAATTCTAAGAAACCCAAAACCCTAAGACAAACCTAACCCTAAGCCCAAAATTTCAAAACCCAAACAATTAATGCAAAACCATAGATTTTAAATCTCAAATGCTAAACCCTGAACCATAAAACCTAAAAAAAACCTACACCCTAACCCTAAACCCTAAACCCTATGTCCAAAAAATTGATAAGTCCAAAATGCGAAAACTCAAACATTAAACAATAAACAATAGATTTTAAACCTCAAATCCTAAACCACAAACCCTAAAACCTAAAAAAAATTAAACCCTAAACCAAACCCTAACCCTAACCTTAACCTTAATCCGAACCCTAACCCAAAACAATTAACACGAAACCCAAGCCCAAAATACTAAAACCCAAACATTAAACACTAAACCATAGATGTTAAACCAAAAATCCTAAACCCCAAAACCTAAAACGTAAAACAAAAATCTAACCCTAACCCTAACCCTAACCTTATCCCTAACATGAACCCTAAACCTAACCTTATTCTTAACCCTAACCCTAAACCCTAAACCCAAAGCCCAAAATACCAAAATCCTAACATTAAACACTAAACCATAGATATTACAACTCAAATCATTAACCCCAAACCCTAAAACTTAAAAAACAACCTAAACCCTAACCCTAACCCTAACATTAACCCTAACCCTAACCCTACCATAAACCCTAAACCTCAAGCCCAAAATACCCAAACCCAAATATTAAACTCAAAACTATTGATATTAAACCTCAAATCCTAAACCATAACAAAAAAACTTAAAGAAACCAAAAATCCTAACCGTAACCCTAATCCTAAACCATAAACGTGAAACTCTAAGCCCAAAATACCAAAACTAAAACATTAAATGCTAAACCATAGATTTTAAATCTCAAATGCTAAACCCTGAATCATAAAACCTAAGAAAAACCTGCACCCGTTCCTTAGTCCAAAATAAAAACAATAACTCCAAAATGCAAAAACCAAAACATTAAACACTAAACCTTACATTTTAAACCACAAACCCTAAAACTTAAACAAAAATTAAACCCTAACCCAAACCCTAACCCAAACATTAACCCTAAACCTAAACCTAAACCTAAACCATTAACCTGAAACCCCAAGGCCAAAATAACAAAACCCAAACATTTAACACTAAACCATAGATTTTAAACTTAAAATCCTAAACCCCAAAACCTTAAAACATAAAAAAAAACTAAACCCTGACCCTAACCCTATCCTTAACACAAAACCTAACCCTATCCCTAACACGAACCCTAACCCTAACCCCATCCTTATCCCTAAACCCTAATCCCTAAATCCTAAACCCAAAGCCCAAACTACAAAAACCCGAACATTAAAGACTAAACCATAGATATTACAACTCAAATCCTTAACCCCAAAAACCTAAAAAAAAACAAACCAAAACACAAATTTTCTCTCTCTACGATTCTCTCAAGGAATGCTGCACGAATTAGCCGCTCAGCTAATTTGTTCAAGAACTTTTGATTGTTGTGATGGATGGATTACCAGCAGATGATCGATTTAGGCCGCCGGATCCATCTAAAGTGGTACGCAATCCTAATTTTCAATCATCAACATAAGAAATGACTGAAGAATCATCGTCCACCTCTTTGTAGTTGAGGGAAGAGGCGATCCATACTGCTATGGAGGACGCAGAATTGGATGAATCATGTCACATTTATGAAACGGGTCAACAAACTAGTGGTAAGAAAGGCGAAATTCCGATGGGTGATGCGCAGGCGAGTCAAAAAATTGTTGGGTCTGAAACGCGCAGTTCACAGGCTATGGAGGCAACAAAATCGCTTCAAAATATCGCTCATAGTCGATTGCAAGCGGAGGGGATTCGAAAAGGATATGGTATTGGGGGATCTTCCCCTGTTCTTGAGGAACATAATCAACAAATTGTGGAAGTAATGGAAACTCAAAATATTGAATTGAAAAAGGCTGGAGAGTTTGTTGAATCGCAGATGAGGAATCAAGAACAAGAAAATCGAATTGGACAGCAACACAACAAATTGTAAGTTCAAAAACTGCTGGTGAGCTCGTCGAATCTCAGAGGATGAATCCTGAAAACGAAAATCGATTTGCCCAGAAACAACAACAACTGGCCAGTTCATACAAGGAAAATGAAGAAATCTGGTGTCTCAACGACCTGCAAATGTTTCCACTGATTCGAGGTAATTGAGAGAAGAAACAAATGATTTCAATCGAGTTTCAGTAGGTAGAAATCAAGGTTCGAAGGAGGTCATTCATTCTTCAGTGTATAGTCAAGCTGGTGAGTCTTCAAAGTCTGGTTTGCAAAACATTCGAGCAGAAAATGTACAAGGTAACCTCAATCTCAATACTTCTAGGTACAAATCTGATAGAGGGATGGAGGAAATTGATAGGAATGATAACGAACCTGGTAGGCATCAGGATGTAGATTATCATTGGAATTTTTGTAAGATCTCAAGTAATTTTGATAAACCTACATCTAAGCTTCCTATTGGAAAAACTGATCAACCTTCAGGAAATCCTAATAATTTTCCTAAGAAAGATCAAGTTCAAGAACCTGCTCCTTACACTGTAATACAAACCTATGCTGATAGATTGAGATATAATCAATCGAAGAGTGGTGTTAGTATTAAGTTGACTGATCCAGAAATCACCACTAAACAAGGCTTACCTGCTGTTCTTTATGTGAAAAATGAAGTAATTAATGATTTAGCTTCCGCTTGTAAATTCACTCTTATTGGAAAGTTTGTTTATACTATGCCTAGAGTTGAATTAATTAGGAAGAACTTCATACTTCAAACACAACTTTCAGGGGGATTGAAGATAGCTCATTCTAATTCTCGTCATGTATATATTGACTTAGATAACGAACTAGATTATAACATGGTTTGGACCAAACAACATATGACTATCGCTGGACAAACCATGAGGATTAAAGCATGGACTCCTACATTTAAACCGGAAGAAGAAACTCCATTAGTACCAATTTGGATTTCTCTTCCGGAATTACCTTGGCATTGTTATAATAAGGAATTTATTACTAGTTTATTATCTCCTATTGGTAGAGTGTTGTATCTAGATTCAGCTTTTATAAACAAAACTAGGGGAAGTCAAGCTGGTGTTAAGGTTCAAGTAGATCTCACTAAGGATAGACCTACTCATATTTGGATGGGTTATATTGGGGAGGATAGTACGGATGGTAGGTGGCAAAAAATTGTGTATGATAGTATACCTGATTATTGTTTTTACTGTAAACATCAAGGTCACAAAGAGACTACTTGTATCATTAAACAAAGTGAGGAAGAAAATAAAAAAAGGAAAGAATTAGAAAAAAATAAGCCTAAGAAAGACAATGTTCATAATGTTCATAAAGAATTGCAGATATCTGATAACAAGGAAACATGCATCAGGGAGGTGGTTTTCAATCCACAAAAGTATCAAGGTGAAACAAACCAACAGCATATGCATCAAGAGGATTGGCAGACACAGAGGAGGAGAAATAATAACCAACAACAAGTAAAATTCAATACAGACAGGGTAGCATTTCAGCATCAACAAGCACAAACAGGTATAGTTTCTAATCCTACAAAAAATACTTATATTGATTTGGAAATGCAGGAAATGGCACCAACTAGAGAGGAAATGGGGAAGCAGACAGCTCATACACAGGAACAAAGGCATCAGATTACATTACCTGTTAATAAGCAACAACAGAAAAATAGAGCACAGGCTCATATTGAAGGAAGTTACATTATCAGGGAACAAAGTAGTAGACAACAATGGATGGATGGTCAGGTAAATAGGAAGGAGTTAGAATTCTATAAAGAAAATAATTATCAGCAACATGTTGCTGTAACTAGACCAAGTATTGACTCAATGCTCCCACTCCCTACAACCCTAAATACTTGTGATATTGAATCTGTTGGTGTAGCTGTTGGAGGTGATGTTGGAGGTTGTCAGGAGAGAACTAGGCATAATTAGGAAAGGCTGTCCAAAGGTAAAGGGAAATTAAATCAAGCTGATGAAGAGGGGTCTGTTAAACAATTTAATATTGAAAAGAGGGAACCACCAGATAAAATCAATACTAATGAATCACAACAGCATTTGAATACTAAGAAAAAAGTAACTAAAAAGAAAAAAAATCAAACTGAAACAGGGAAAGATTCTAAATCTCATCAATAAGAAAAGGATGATTATTTTGATGAGTATGGGGCACCTGATTCTGAAGATGAGTATGATGAAGATACTCAATCTTTAGAAGAGGGTATAGAAATAGGGGAGGAAATTAGTACAGAACAACATGATCAACAAGGTCCTAGTCTTCACACCTCTAATTTGGAAGAAGTTAGAGATGTCACTAGGAAGCAAGGACTATCACAAAGGGTAGAAAGATTTTGAGGCAAAATACAAATGTTAGTACTAGTAAAACAAATACTAGAGCTAGGAGTAGAGGTCTATAATGATAAAAATTATATGTTGGAATGCTAGAAGTATCAACACTCATGGTGCTCTAGAAAGGTTGATAAGTCTTAGGAAAGTTCATAATTTGTCTATGATTTCTATCTTAGAACCTTTTGCAAATCAATCTAAAATGGATTCTTATAGAATAGAGCTTCTTATGGATAAGGGTCAGTGTAATACTAATAATAAAATATGGCTATTTTGGTCGAGTGAGGTGAATTGTAATGTGGTGGAAATTGATCAACAAAACATTACTTGTGAAATTAATCAAACAGATTATAGTAAAAAATTCAATATAACATATGTGTATGCTAAATGTAAGGACCATTTGAGGAGACCATTATGGGATAGTATGTTAAATCTGTCTAAAATTGTTCATCTTTGGGGTATAATTGGTAACTTTAATATCATTTCTTCTATGCAAGAAAAGTTGGGGGGTAGAGACTACAACATGAATAAAAGTTTTGAATTCATTAACACTATTGAATCTTGTGGTTTGGTGGATATAGGGTACAATGGGCAACCATATACTTGGTGCAACCATAGAGAGGATGGAGCTAGAATTTGGAAGAGGCTTGATAGGGGCTTGGTAAATGATAAATGGTTGGAGAGGATGCCTCAGACTAATATCACTCATCTTCCTTCAGTAGGATCTGATCATTGTCCTTTACTGATGGAAATGAGTGATAGATAGGAATCTGTGATTAAATTATTTAAGTTTCTAAACTGTTGGACTGAGAATTCTTCTTTTTTTACATACTGTAGAAAATTGTTGGAAAAGAAAGGTTGTAGGCAATCCTATGTGGATTTTACATACAAAAATGAGGAGATTAACAACTACTTTAAGGAATTGGTCAAGGAAAGAATATGGTGATATTTTTGCAACAGTTAAGCATTATGAAGAGTTAGTTAGGAGTGGTGAAGAGACTATTCTTAATGATAACAGTAGGGAGAATAGAGAAAATTTGCATGCTACTAATGCACAATATATAAGGTACTTGAAACTAGAGTATGCAATACTTCAACAAAAAACTCACCTTCATTGGTTAAAAGAAGGAGATGTTAATTCATAATAATTTCATGCAGTAATAAGAGGAAAAAGAAAAAAAATGTTTATACAGAAGATAGTGACTGACAGTGGTGAGTGGATACAAGGGGATGACAATATAGCAAGAGAAACTTGTGAGTATTATCAACAGATTTTCACTGGTAAAACAGAGAAAATAAGGGAGGATATTTTACAGTGTGTTCCTAATGTAGTTACTCCTGAGCAAAACTCTCAGTTGGAAAGTATACCTATTTTGGATGAATTTAGAAGTGTAGTAATGCAAATGAACCCACATTCTGCCCCTGGTCCAGATGGTATTGGGGGCAAATTTTATCAAGTATGTTTTGATATCATTAAAGATGTTCTTCTTGCTGCTGTACAATCTTTCTTTAGTGATTATGATATGCCTAAATATATGACTCATGCTTGTCTAATCCTTCTTCCTAAAGTAGATCACCCTAACAAGCTTAAGGACTTTAGGCCTATTAGTCTTAGTAATTTTACCAATAAGATCATTTATAAGATTATGAGTACTAGACTAGCCCCTATACTTTCTACTATTATATCAGACAATCAGTCTGGTTTTGTAAAAGGTAGGAGTATTTCTGAAAATATTATGTTGGCTCAAGAAATTATTCATGGTATCAAACTTCCCAATGAGGGTGATAATGTGGTTATCAAATTAGATATGGTCAAAGCTTATGATAGGGTTTCATGGGCTTATACTTGTCTAGTTTTGAGGAAGATGGGTTTTGGGGAAGTATTCATTGATAGGGAATGGAGAATCATGAGTAATAATTGGTATACCATAGTCATTAATGGCAAAAGACATGGTTTTTTTCACTCAACTAGAGGTCTTAAACAAGGGGATCCTTTGTCTCCAGCCCTTTTTATTTTAGGTGCTGAAATCCTTTCAAGACAGCTCAATCTTCTTTATCATGATTAGTTGTATAAGGGTTTTCATACGGAGGGTAGAGGGCCACAAATTAATCACTTAAGTTTTGCGGATGATATAATCATATTTACCTCCATTGATCGAAGATCTTTACAACTAATTATGAAAACTATAGATGCTTATAAAAGTGTGTCAGATCAAAAATTGAACAAGGACAAAAGCTATTTCATGGTAACTACAAATACTTAACAAGTTATCATACACATTATTAAACAAGAAACTGGTTTGAGTATGAAACATAGTCCTATAATATATATAGGTTGTCCTTTATATATTGGGGGTCAAAGAATCATTTATTATTCAAACTTAGTGTATAAGGTGATAAAAAGAATTTCTTGCTGGCATTCTAAAATTCTAAGTTTTGGGGGTAAATCACTCTAGTAAAACATGTTTTACAGTCCATTCCCATACACATTTTAGAAGCTATATCTCCTCCCAAGACTACTCATAAATACATTAAAAGTGTCATTGCTGATTTCTTTTGGGGTAGTGATAAAGAAAGGAAAAAAGTATCATTGGGCTTATTGGGAAACTTTGGCTTATCCTACTGAGGAGGGGGGCATTGGAGTGAGATTACTAGATGATATTTGTACATCTTTTCAATATAAACAGTGGTGGGAGTTTAGAACTAAGCAGTCTTTGTGGAGTCAATTTTTCAAATCAAAATATTGTCAAAGAGCTAATCATGTAGCCAAGAAATATGATGCTGGGGATTCATTGGTTTAGAGATATCTTACTTGCAATAGACAGGATGTAGAAAACCATATTAGTTGGAATATTCAATCAGGGACTTGTAGTTTTTGGTGGGATAAATGGATAGGTGATGGTGCATTAGCTAAGTATTGTGACAATGTGTCAAGCATAAATAATGTGTTAGTTTCAGAATTTTTAGAAAGTGGTAAGTGGAAAAAAAGGGAGATTAGGCAGCAGGTTCCTCCAATGTTGGTGCCTATGATACTCAACATTAGTATACATTATAAAGAGGGGGTAACAGACACTGCTATGTGGATTCCTCAAGAGAATGGGCAATTCACAGTAGGCTCCGCTTGGGAGGTAATTAGAAAGAAAAAACTTAAGGATCCTATTAATAAGATTGTTTGGCATAAGTATATTCCTTTCAAAGTATCCTTCTTGATTTGGAGAGCTTTGAGGAAGAAGTTACCAACTAATGAAAGCCTTCTTAAATTTGGTAGAGATGCCTCTAAGTGTTATTGCAGCCATAGAAAAGGAAATGATGATATTGACCATATATTAGTTACAGGAAATGTTGCTAAATATGTTTGGAAAGTCCATGTTGCACAGGTTGGTGCAGAACGCTGCAATACAAACTTGAGGAGCATGTTAATGTATTGGAGAAGTTTGCCAGGGCATAATGAGGTACATAAATTGTTTCTTCAAGTGTTACCTAATTTTATTTGTTGGAATTTGTGGAAAAACAGGTGTGCTGTTAAATATGGGGGCAAAACATCAAGTGTACAAAGAATACAATATTCAATTTTCAAAGATACTATGTTGGTATTGATAGTAGCCTTTCCTACCATACCATGGCAGCCTAACTGGGACAGTTTGATCAACTGTGTTGATCACTGTCAGCAATAGCTTAAGCTTACCATGGTAAGATGGGAGAAGCCTGAAGTAGGTATATTCAAGTTAAACACAGATGGTAGTGCATTTCACAACACAGGTAAAATAGGGGGAGGTGGAATATTAAGAGATCATCAAGGTAAAATGGTATATGCTTTTGCTATTCCACTTGGTTTTGGAACTAACAATATTGCTGAGATTAAAGCTGCACTACATGGATTCAATTGGTGTGAACAACATGGCTACAAATGTATCATATTGGAGGCAGATTCAGAATTATTGAAGAAATGGATCACTAATACAATTAATATTCCATGGAGATGTAGACAAGCTGTCCAACAGATTCAAGAAGTAGGCAGGAAACTGGAAGTTTTTCAATGTAAACATGTTTACAGAGAAGCCAACAAAACTGCAGACTTACTAGCTAAATGGATCCACAGCAATGATATCATCCAACATTATTACACATTACAACAACTATTTGGAGCAATTAGAGGAAGCTACTTATTGGAGAAAATAGGAATGCAAACTTTTAGAAGTAGGAAACTAAGAAGGATTAAACAGCCTCCATGATTCTAAGATTTATTCATATTGTTTTAGTTAATCATTTTTAAGGAACTTATTCTAATGTTCTATGTTATATTTTATATAGAAGGTTAGCATAAGGTTAAGTTTAAATAGAATCTCTTTGTAAAGGGAGAGTCTCCCTTGTTTAAAGTATTTTAGAATTATAGTTTTAGAATACAATCATAATGTAAGGATATTTGGCTAACCTTAGTAGGAAGGCTAAATTATCCATCATAGGTTAGAGGTAAGGTATAGCCCCCCTCTATGTACATATTTTATTTTGTGAAATGATAAAGCATGGGGGTGTTGCTCAGCCCCTGACCCACCACAAGGGTCATTCAAATAAATAAATAAAAATCCTTAACCCCAAACCCTAAAGCCTAAAAACCAACCTAAACCTAAACCCTAACCCTAACATTAAACCTAACCCTAACCCTACCATAAAATTTAAACCCCAATCCCAAAATACTAAAACCCAAACATGAAATACTGAACCATTGATATTAAACCTCAAATCCTAAACCCTAAATCCAAAACCTAAAAAAATCCAAAATCGTAACCCTAACCCTAACCTTAACTCTAACCCTAACCCTAAACCATAAACCCCAAACCCTAAGCCCAAAATACAAAAACCCAAATATTAAATACTAAACCATAGATTTTGAACCTCAAATCCTAAACCCTAAACCCAATAACCAAAAAAAAACTCAAAACCCTAACCCTAACCTTAACCCTAACCCAAACCCTAAACTATAAACCCGAAACCCTAAGCCCAAAATACCAAAACCCAAACATTAAATACTAAACCATAGATTTGAAACCTCAAATGCTAAACCCTGAACCATAAAACCTAAAAAACCCTACACCCTAACACTAGTGTTATCCCTAAACCCTAAGTCCAAAAAAGGCCTAAGTCTAAAATACGAAAACCCGAACATTAAATACTAAACCATAGATTTTAAACCTCAAATCCTAAACCACAAACCCTAAAACCTAAACAACCTAAACCCTAACCCTAACCCTAACCCAAACCCAAACCTAAACCCAAACCCTAACCCTAAGTCATTAACCCAAAACCCCAAGCCCAAGATACCAAAACACTAAACCCAAAAACCTAAAAGAATACAAAACCCAAACCTTAACCCTAAACCTAACCTTAACCCTAAGTCTAACCCTAACCCTAACCTTAACCCTAACCCTAAACCCTAAACCCTAAGTCCCAACTATTAAACACTAAACCATAGATTTTAAACCTCAAATCTGTCACGACCAGAATCTAGACCCCTGACGAGACCGACGTCGTTTACCTATCACAGGTCGCAGACAAGCCTACATACGTCGTCGTTACTTCATCTAGGTTCATTTTAGCGGAAAATTTGAACTTTTCTTTACTTAACTTTATATTGGAAAACATTTATTTCGCATAATACAATATACATAAACTCATAAGCGTTCACAACAACCATCTAAATCAAGATAATCAAATGAAAGATATAGTCATAAATATAGAGTTGCCAAAATGGAACCAATAATACGTCTGAAAGTAAATAAGAAAGAAATGCTAGTGAAACAAACTCCACTAGCTGTGCCTATGTCTACACTAAAATAAACCAGTAAGCATCCTCAAAAGCATGAGGGACTACAAAATCCGAATGAAAGCTCCACTTCCGGATAACCTCTGCGTCGACTCGTAAGCTATAACGTCCAGCTGCACCTGCACCTACAAGTCGATAAATGTATGGAATTAGTACACACTTGTACTAAGTATGGGTATATGCAAGCACACACCACGGACATGTATGATTTGGAATAGCTCTCTCCTAACAATATGAGTTATTAAAAGTCAAGTCAGTGGACTTGCCAAAATTGGATTAGGAAAGTCATGCCATGAAAGTAACATGCATCATCATACGTATCATATTGCACACAACACATAACATATAGCATGAAGCACATAACATATTGCATATATCACATATCATATTTCATTTCATTCATTCATATGCCATGAGACCTTGGAATCATGGACTTAACATTAGGACTTCCCAAAATGAGGGCTCAACATATGGGACCTCAACTAGGGATCCTTCTTTAGCAAACACAGAGTGTGCTTCATTCATTCATACGTACTTCATTTCATTTCATTCATAGGCTAGTGTAAACACCAGCTATACCTAGGAAGTAGTTTAAGACTCTCATTGGGTTCACTGTGCAATGACTAAGAATGACCTAGTGTCATTACGTAAGTGTAGTTCACCTTTTGATTATCCTACCCAAACACCTTTGGTATCGTTCATTTCATTGTGTGCATTACATGAGACTGGCCTTATTCTTTCTTTGGGAACTTTAACTTTAACCGACATAGATCATGTGAGCTCCATGAAATCCAGTGTCTACCCCATACCAAAAAGAGGTAGAATCACCGGCCAAAGTGAAACTAAAACATGCTAGCGTATATAGGGAATTGAACCCTGCTAGATCCCTATGTTGGCTGCATAGATTCAAAGACTAGGAGATATAAGGAGACCTATACCCGCCTGGATGGACAGTCTCATCTCATGAGAATTACACGAACCTATGCCTTCCCGAAAGAAGGAATCGCCACTCATAGCTAGCCTATCGGTGCTCACTATGAAGTTCCATTACATTCATCTCATAATCGTAGAAGCTGGCTTCTACCATGAGTATATCATTTCTCATTAGATAATTTCTCATCTCATCATTAGTATTTAGTATTCATTAACTTTAATACTTTCATTAGAGTGTTCATAGAGACTGGTCTCTTCATTAACTTTACACTCTCATAGGTGAGTATGTTTTGGTAACATTTACTTAGGCTCATTGAGATTGATCTCATGTTTCACATTAGCCTCTTATCATGTTGTCACCACATTCATTAGTCTTAGCACATTTGCCCTTCATAATTACTCACCCCTGTTTACGCGAATGTTCATTTCATCATATGCCAATGCACTTGGCCTTTTAGTGTGTTTCACATTCTTACTTCACCCTTCTAGGTTACATCATTCCTTACATAACATCTTAGGTTCACTTACTTTTAAACGTATGCTGGACTTATGCATCCATACATACAAGCCATGAGGCATCATTCGTAATTCGTCTAAGTGATTCATACTTACCGAAGGTTATGTGGTTCAAGACTTATGCATCTTGTAAGTATGCCATGATCTCAGTTTTGATCCTTAAAGGCAGCATTCATTTAATCATATATTCACGTACGACTTATGTGTCAATGCGGAATTGGGCAAGGTAACCCGATTTCGAATCCCTTGAGCAACACTTAATCTTAATTTAAACTTGGTAATTGTATTTTTCAGATTTGGGGGACCCTAGGTCGATCCCCATCACCCCCATATATTTTTCTTTCTTTTCCCTCCTCTCTTTTCTGTTTAAGGCCAAGAGGTTGTGGGATCGATCCCTCACAACTTCATTTTATTTCTCTTAGTTTTTCTCTTAACTTTCTCACCTATCCAAGAGGTTGTGTGTTCAATCCCCACTCAACTCATCTTATTTTTCTTGATTTTTGTCTTAACAATTTCGGCCTGGGGGACCCAAGATCGAATCCCCATGCCCACATTCTTTTCTTTTTTCTTTCTTTACTTTATTCATTCGTTTAGACTAAGAGGGTGTGGGATCGAACCCCCATAGCCTCACCTTATTTTTAATTGCATTTTCTCCTTACCTTCTCATTTGGCCAAGAGGTTGTGGGTTCGAATCCCACATACCTCATTTTTAATATTTCTTTATTTCATTTTTCTCCTCTCTCCTTCATCCGTCCAAGAGGTTGTGTGCTCGAACCCCACACGCCTCACTTTATTTTCTTTCATTTTTCTCCTAACTTTTCACTTGAGCTTTACCCCATTTCGAATCCCCCTTACCTCACTTTATTATTTAATGTTTTTATAACTTGTATATGGTGAGGTCTTGGGTTCAATACCCACTGACCTCATGCATTTTAAAATTATTTTTAAACGTAACATTTTTAACATTAAGCTGCCGAAAACGAATTTCCAGAATGCTGGAAATTTGTTCACCATTTTTGTAGCCCTTTTTCTCAACTTTTAAATGTTATGATTTAGGACAATTTTCGTGTAGCATCTAGTGCATCTTTAGGTGAGTTTTCATGGTTACTTTTGGAAATTTGATCACCTTTTTGCAGTCCATTTTCTCACCCTCTTTCACATTAAACATTAAGACATTTCGAGTAGTTTTTAGGGAGATCTTTAGGTGCATCTTCAAGGTTACTTTGAATCAAGAATTTTCATTTAATTCAGCAACTTTGAACTTATATGAACATCACGTTTTTAACATATTCATACACGTAAAATACAACATTTTAACATGTCAAAATTCATGCTTCAAGCCGAGACCAAAATCGCTATACACACGTGCACACACAAGTTAACATATCACACATTTTCGGAAATGCTTCATTCTTTTCAACATAATTCCGAATACACATTCAAACACATAATCACAACCAGCCCTAAAATCATCTACCAGAAGTCATACCAACGCATACTTGAATCTTTCAAAGGATCTAATAACAGGGGCATGCAACGGGGACAACCTTAGTTTTTGATTGTGAATAGTCTGAACCTTAGGGGTGTCATGGGAAAGGGACCAAGAGGGAAGAAAACCCATACCTGAAGTCGGTCAAAGGTGTTCTTACGTGCTGCTAAAATCCCCCCACTAAGCCAACGTCTCACCACCGAAATCACTAGCACAATCCGTTGAGAACTTGTTTTTTGCTTTTCGTTTTGAAGCTTATTTTGCTTTTTGAGTTTGAGCGTTCAAGTTCTTGATGAACTTTATATTGTTTTTTGTTTTGTTCTCTTGTTTTAGTGAAAGTTGAGCGTGTAAATAAGGTTAGAGTAGAGAGAGACATGAGAATAGATAGCTTAGGATTAGGAGATTAGATGGAGACTTAGTCAAATTAGGACTTCTCTTAATTGTTTAAAAATCTGATTTTTTTCAAAGGGTAAGCGAAATGACCACCAAGCCCCTACAAAATCAGATTATAATCATCAATTTATCCACCTAAATGTCACTTCCACTAAGGCTCGAACCCGGGTGAATTCTAACTTGCGAAAAAGGGTCAATTTTGGCCAACCCTACCCGAATTGCCCCTCCTCTTTAAATTAATTAATTAATTAATTAGCTAATTAAATATTTAGGGTAATTGCAATACTACCCCTAGCTTGCAAAAGACCATTTTAACCCTAGACCCTCCAAACCTAAGAATACACCTTTTAAGTCCGGTAAAACTCATCCGGATGAATCTCTTCAATTCGGGTGCCCTACATGGTTGGTTCTCACCTTGCCTAGCTCAACTAACTCACCAAGTTGGTTGGCTTGGCTAGTGCATAGGTTCTGAGGTCTGGTTCTACGCGCAACAAGCCGTGTGAATCCGGTCTAATCCATGCATTCTAAGTACGTTTAAGCATTACTTAGCATAGTCATTTTCAGGTTGTTACATTATCCCCCCTTAGGACATTCATCCCTGAATGACACTTCTAATTATCTCGTACAATGCCAGTCATATCATAACATAAGTACTTTACACAGTCAAGCAATATCAACAAAGAGTAGAGGAGACAAGGAAACTTAGACTTAAGAGTAAGAAATCTAACCTTAAGAGCTGAAAAGATGAGGATAGTGGGACCTCATATCGTCTTCGACCTCCCACGTAGCACCCTCAACAAGGTGGTTCCTCCACAATACCTTCACTGTGGCAACCTCCTTGTTTCTCAGTCGCTTTACCTGTCGGTCTAAAATCTCAACAGGAACCTCCTCATAGGACAAGTCTTCATCAACCCCCAAACCTTCAATAGGCAGAATCGATGCTGCATCACCAAGGCACTTTGTTAACATAGAGACATGAAAGACTGGATGAACAGAAGCTATGTTCGCAGGCAGCGCCAACTCAAAGGCCACCTCACCCACACGATGTAGAATCTCGTATGGCATAACGTACCTCAAACTCAACTTTAATTTCCTTTCCTGCCAAACCTCATCACCCCTTCATGGGTGATATCTTTAATTATACTTGGTCATCAACAACAACTTCTAAGGGACGCTTCCTGTTATCTGCATAAGACTTCTGCCGACTGTAAGAAGTACCCAACCTGTCCCTAATCACCCTGACCTTCTCTAAGGCCTCATGAATGATCTCTGGACCCGAAATGGATGACTCTCCAACCTCGAACCACCCAACTGGAGACCTACACCTCCTACCATACAGTGCCTCAAACGGTGCCATCCCAATACTGGAGTGATAGTTGTTATTATATTAGAACTCTATCAATGTCAGATGGTCGTCCCAACTACCTCTGAAGTAGATCACGTACGCTCTCAACATGTCCTCCAATGTCTGAATGGTACGCTCTGCCTGCCCATATGTCTGAGGATGGAAGGCAGTACTGAGCTTTACATGCGTGCCTAAGCTCTTCTGGAAGGATCTCCAGAAATGCGAAGTGAACTGAGCTCCTCTATCTGAAATGATAGACAAAGGAATCCCATGCCACCTCACAATCTCATCAATGTACAGTATCGCATAATCCTTGACCTTGTAAGTAGACTTCACAGGGATAAAGTGGGCAGACTTAGTCATCCTGTCCACAATAACCCATACGGAGTCATGTTGTCTCCTAGTCCTTGGAAGACCAACCACGAAGTCCATGTTAATGGCCTCCCACTTCCAAGTCGGAACCTCAATCATCTGAGTGAGACCACCAGGCGTAAGGTGCTCCGCCTAAACCTGCTAACAATTAGGACACTTGGCCACATACTCAGCAGTGTCCTTCTTCATGCCATACCACCAATAGATCTTCTTGAGGTCATGATACATCTTGGTGGAGCCTGGATGTATCAAATACCTTGAACCATGGGCCTCTGCAACAATCTTGGTCCGTAAATCATCCACGTCTGGTACACATAGTCTGTCTTGGTACCTAAGTATGCCGTCACTGTCACGACCCGAAAGCACCCCCTAAAAGTTAGGGAAAACCTTCGAATCATGACCGGGTGTACTTGACCCCTTTGGGGTCTCGTACAAGCCCTCTAACTAGCATTCATAACATAAAGCATGAAAAGTAGTGCGGAATTAAAACTTTTCACGATAATAATAATAGAAGAAGGCTTTTCATAAATACTAGGAAATTTTTTCGTCACAAGCCAACTTAAAGACACAACTTGGAAACTTAGGGACACGGCCCCTTTTACAATAAAAGTAAATACATTTTTAAGTTTTAATAAAGAAACTAAGAAACATAAAACTATGTCCTCGAATATATGAGGACATACCCAATTCTTGAGAGATAGAATTCCCAAGCTTCAACTCTGATCCTCCAAAAGGCTTCCAACCTATACTCATAAGGTATATAAAAGTATGGGGTTAGTACAACAATGTACTAAGTATGGCATATGCAAAAACATACGAAAAGGGACGTTTTAGTAAAAATAACTTTTAATGCAATCTAAAGCAATATTCATGAATCTAGAAACAAACTAACATAAGAATCGACAATCAACACTTTATGGCAACTTTACCAAAACTTAGAGTAATCAAAAGGAACATTTCAATGAACTTACTAAACTTATAATGACAATTGAATAAAGCATCACAGTGAATATATTGGATTCTTACAATGAAGACCTTACAGTGAATGGCACGGTCCAAGTCATATGAACTCTTTTTCCTTTGAAGTTGCCCTAACCCAAGGTTATCCAAAGACTCCCTAAAGTGAGCTAAGAAGGGATTTTCATTACACCTCCCTTCAAAACACACCAAAGCGACCCTTAAAACTACCAAATTTTAGGCTTACTTCATTGGAAATCAAATCCACGCCCTTGGCTAACATATGCAAAATACTCATGGAAATATAGGTCATACCAAGTGCAATGTGAGAGTAGCAGCCCATACTACCACTCCCACTTAGTACTCCTAATGGATTCCATTTACTCAAGTACTCCACAATAATCCTCCATAACACTACACCATAGTATTATTCACACGGACTTCATGAAGGTACTCTTCTCCCATAGTAGGTATAGGTCACACCAAGTGCAATATGAGAATAGCATCCCATACTACTACTCCCACTCAATGCTCCTACTCGGTAACTAATGTGGATTGAGCACTTCATGACATACATACACAAATTCAACAATATACAAGATAATTAGTTTCAAATCAATTCTTTGTTGGAGTTAGCTTAACCGACAAAGACCATGAGAGCTAGACATGGAATCCTGATATTAACCCCTATCGGATGAGGGATCCTTACTTGCCTAGTGTAAGGTCATGTTTCTTAGCCTTTACATGGCTTTTCCAATAGCTACACCTATGAGGGCACATAGTTAAGGGATAAGAAGATTGCTACTAAGTAACTCACTCTCTACTAACGAGGAGTACTCATCTCAGAGGTACTTTGGATTCCAACAATCTCAACTCACGAAGTCCAATCCACCTACCCTTCATATCCTCTCAGTGCTAGGCATAACTCTCCACGGATTTCTCAATATAATAGTCTATCCTAGAAACCTCACTAGGAATGGATAGGTTGCTACTAGACACTACATCTCAACTCACGAAGTGTGTCCACCTCAAGATTCCCCTTTTTTTTGTTCAACTTGGCATAATACAAATCTTAAAAGAGTGTGTGTGTGTACATGTGCACACCTTGCATAAAAGCATTGCTTCATTATCATCAAGTTCTACACATACTTTAACCTTAATTCATCAAGTTACACACTCTACATGCTTCTCATAATCATACACTTCATTTAGACATAAACTAGGTCAAACATGCAATTCAAGCTACATCAAACACAATACAAGACCCATTTCCCATATATCTTTATTTCACATATTAGAACTTCAAGATCACATACTCAAAACATACTAAGTAACATCAAGTTCATCAATTAGCACCGCCACCCATAAGGTGGACTATACCACTCAAATAGCAATTCATAATAAGAAATATACAATGAGAGCAACTCATCAACAAATCAAACCATCATCACCCATAAGCAATTTATAAATATTTCACCTTATTAAAGCCCTTAGGGTAGTAGCTACACCAACATGACAAATACAAGAAGACCCAAGTTAATACCCTACTCAAATCATGCTCACATAACCCATTTTCAAACCAAAAGTTGAAGTATGCATATACAAGAGTTTCATGGAGTTTTTAACATCAAAATCATCAATTTAAACCAAGATAAATACATTTAAACCATTATAACTTAAATACAAGAAGACCCATACTAGAAATCAAAGTTAGAAGAAGATTGAGTTTAGAAACCCTTTTGAAAACCCTTTTGGAAATTGACTTCTTGAATGAAAAGATATTCAAGAATGGATACCATACCTTTAAGAGAAGGAAATCCACTAATTTTGATGAAGAAACAAGTCCAAAGCATCCCTCCTTTCCCTCTTTGAGCCTTGGCTCCAATGGTGACCTTGAGAGAGTTTTCTTTTTAGAGAGACAGTTTGAATGTTGAAGTGAGGGGAGGGGAGGTCTTGTCTAGGTCTAGGGTTTAAAAATCATTTAATATAACCTAAATATCCCTTAACAAACCGTCCAAACTCTTATTTAGACGTGGGGTGAATTTACAACTTGGCAGAAAAATCTGCGCACAGGGACAAGGCTTGCGACGACCTGCTTGTGACGGGGCGTCACGGGTGCAACGGCCCGTCCTGACCATCCGTTGCAAACTTCATAGGCTTGCCAAGGGTCCCCTCTACACCCTTGAACAAGTGACCCACGAATGAACCTTGTGACAGGGCGTTACAACCATGACAGGCCGTCGACTGCTCCGTCGCCAAGGCTGCCTGGGACAGCCTGCTTACCAAGTTTTGGGTCCTTCCTCAAGGACCCTTCGATGGTCCTTGGGGATAATTTCCCGGACGTTTTTAACACAAATATGATCATCTTTAATCTTAACACATCTCACATGAATTTCATTCAAAACGAACACATAAAACTCGACGAAACTCGTCTAGACGTACAAGGTCGACTCAAGGCATATCTTTCGAATGCCTTGGACGTTCTTGGTCGTTTGACGTCCAAACTTCACGAAACTTTGCACACTGCCTAAGGACACTAAACTAACTCCGTTTAACTTAAAGTCGACTCAAGAAACAATTATGAGGCTCTAGTTCACCTTAGTTCATTTTGGGGCGTTATAGTCACCTACCAAAGCAAAGGACTAATTCATCTTTATCAGCACTGAGTCTTTCAACTCCATCAAAACAGGATCAAGATACTGACCCTTCTTGACTTTAACTACCAAGGTGATTCAGAACTAGGATGAACTGAAATACCTCCGCTAGTAGAAGCCATCAACCGCACACCCAGTCTGGCCAGTCTGTGTACATCTTTCACCAACTCCTTCTTCCCATCATCAACGTGGGTTGTACTCCCTATGCTCAACCTGCTCAAAGCATGAGCTACAACATTTGCTTTCCCTGGATGGTAGTCAAGACACATATCATAGTCCTTCAACAGCTCCAACCATCTCCGCTGACGTAGATTCAACTCCCTCTATGTGAAAACATACTAGAGACTCTTGTGGTTTGTGAACACATCCACTTGCACTCCGTATAAGTAATGCCTCCACAACTTCAATGCAAACACCACAGATGCCAACTACATGTCATGAGTAGGATAATTCTTCTCATGTACCTTGATCTGTCTGGACGCATAGGCTATCACCTTACCACCTTGCATAATAACACAACCTAATCCAACCCTAGATGCATCACAATAAACAATGTAAGTCTCACCATATTTAGGTAACGTAAGCATTGGGGCTGAAGTGAGTCTGTCCTTGATCTCCTCGAAACTCTTCTCACAAGTCTGTGTCCATTCGAACTTGGCTTTCTTCTTAGTCAAAGCTGTCAGTGGGGCAACAATGAAAGAAAAACTCTCCACGAACCTGCGGTAGTAACCAGCCAATGCCAGAAAGCTTCAGATATCGGTGGGAGTAAGAGGTCTTGACCAGTTCTTAACAGCCTCAGTCTTCCTTGGGTCTACCTCCACATCCTGATCGGACACAACATGACCTAGGAAGGTCACTAATCTAAGCCAGAATTCACACTTGCTGAATTTGGCATACAACTGATTTTGACTAAGTACTTGCAAGGTTAGTCTCAAATGTTGTTCATGCTCTTCCTTGGTCTTAGAGTAGATGAGGATGTCATCAATGAATACTATGATGAAAGAATCAAGGTATTTACGGAATACTTGGTTCATGAGGGCCATAAATGCAGCTGGTGCATTAGTGAGACCAATGACATGACTAGGAACTCATAATGACCATAACGGGTACGAAAGGCTGTCTTTGGGATATCTTTATCCCTAACCCTAAGATGATGATACCCGAAATGAAGATCAATCTTTGAGAAGAAACTAGACCCTTAGAGCTGATCGAATAAGTCATCTATTCTTGGAAGTGGATACCTGTTCTTTATAGTGACTTTGTTGAGCTGCCGATAATCGATACACATCCTAAGGGTTCCATCCTTCTTTTTCACAAACAGCACTGGAGCGCCCCAAGGGGATATGCTCGGCTGGATGAAGCCCTTATCTATGAGATCTTTGAAAAACAGCTTCAACTCTTTGAGTTCAGCTGGAGCCATTCTATAGGGAGGAATGGAAATTGGTTTGGTATCGGGATCTAGGTCGATACCAAAATCAATCTCTCGAGAGGGAGGGACTCCAAGCAAATCATCGGGGAAAACATCTTGGAACTCATTCACTACAGGAACAGAGTCTATAGAAGGAATGTCATGATCTAGATCATTGACACTCACAAGATGACATAACAATCCCTTGGACATCATTTTATTAGCTTTTAGGTTCGAAATCAAGGGACTTGAACGACTCGAATTGTACCCCTCCCAGACCAGCTCTAATTCATTAGTGAAATGCAACCTCACAACCTTACTACGATAATCCATGAAGGCATAATATTTATGGAGCCAGTCCATATCAAGTATAATATCGAAGTCATTCATGGGTAACTCAACGAGGTCTACACACATAGTCTTACCACATACTACTATTGGGTAGTCTTTATGAACCCTATCAGCTCTCATATTTTCTCCCAAGAGAGTACTAACTACAATAGGATCATGCAAAACCTCAGGTAGTGTTTCAAAAGTAAGAGCAAGCAAGGGAGTCACAAAAGAAAGCGTAGACCCTGAATCAAGTAAAACATAAACAGAGGTTGAGAAAACTTGCAGCATACCGGTGACCACATCAGCAGACTTTTTCTGCTCCTCCCTGCCCTTCAAGGCATAGAATCTGTTCCTATTCAGAGGCTCGGCTGCAGTAGCATTCTAGGGATTAGGCCTAGGCTGAACATTACCTCCAGCCTGAACCCTATTTTGTGGACAGTCTCTGACCATGTGTCCTCTCTTTCTGCAACCGAAGCAGGCATTTGTGCCTAGTCTGCACTCTCCACTGTGAATATGGCCACACTTGCCATATTCCTTTCTTGGACGCTGCACATCACCTCCATTGCCCTTCTTTGGCTCGGGTGTGCCTCCTCTGGGTGCTGCACTCCTCTGAGAGTTAGAGTTCCCTCAACTTTGATGCCCCTTTTTAAATCTGGGCTATTCACGAACTCCAAAAGTGCTCCTGCCACCACCTCTGCTGGAACCTGTCTGGTCAGAAGGGTTAGGCCTCCTGACCTCACTAACTCTCCTCTTCTTCCTGCTGTCCTCAACGTGCTGGACATGCACCATCAGTCTAGACAAGTCCATGCTATCATAAAGCATCGCAGCCCGACACTCCTCCTCCAATTCCTCTGAGATCCATGTAAGGAACCTGCTCATCTCATCCCTGCTGTTCGACACAAGAGAAGTGTCATACCTGGACAATTTAACAAATTTCAGGGAATACTCCCTGACAGTCATCGAGACCTGCTTAAGGTTGATGAACTCCTCAACCTTAGCCTCTCTCATCTCTATGGGGAAGAACCTCTCCAGAAAAGCTGTCTTAAACAGCTCCCATGTGATCGGACCTCCGCCCAACGCCCTGCTATCCTTCCACATCTTGCACCAAGCATGTGCAACATCCTTCAACTAGTACGAGGCCAGCTCAGCTTTCTCAATCTCTGTGGCCCCTATCACTACCAGAATCTTCTGGACCTCCTCCACGAACTCCTGAGGGTCCTCTGCAATCTTATATCCTGTAAAGATTGGAGGATTCATCCTCGTAAAATCTCGCAACCTGTTCGCCATGTTGTGGGCTGGTGGGTTCTCCCACTGAACCTCCTGTCTGTTGTCCTGCACCGTCATAGCCTGAGCCTGCACAGTGATGGCTTGATACATATGTGCCAAAGCTGTCCGCACCTCAGCATCAGTCAACCCAGCTGGGTTAACTAGAATGGCCACTCTTGCAGCTGGAGCCTAGGGTGGAACTTGGTTGTCCCCAGCAGCTACTCCTACTCTTCCACGACCAGCGTTCCCCCTTGTGTTCATTTTCTGGAAAAAAAAATAGAATTGATGTTAGATATGCTCATAACACCAAGAAATCAGACATTAAGGGAAGCACGATAAGATCAAAAGAAGGGAAATTTCCTACGTATCATGCTGTCTCTGATTCATGATAGTGGTGCACTTCACTACCATAAGTTAGAAACTACTCGATGTGGTTGATGTGAATTTATCATCCTTGGAATTTAACCTAAGGCTCTGATACCAACTTTGTCACGACCGAAATCTAGACCCCTGACGAGACCATCGTTGTTGACCTCTCAGAGGTCGCAGACAAGCCTACATACGCCGTCGTTACTTCATCTAGGTTAATTTCAGTGGAAAATTTGATCTTTTCTTTACTTAACTTTATATTGGAAAATATTCATTTCGCATAATACAATCTACGTAAACTCATAAGCGTTCAGAACAACCATAAATCAAGATAATCAAATGAAAGATAAGTAATAAATATAGAGTTGCCAAAATGGCACCAATACATCGTCTGAAAGTAAATACGAAAGAAACGCTAGTGGAACATACTCCACTAGCTCATGCCTACGTCTACGCTAGAATAAACTAGTAAGCATCCTCGAAAGCATGAGGGCCTACCAAATCTGGATGAAAGCTCCACGTTTGGATAACTTCTGCGTCAACTCGTAAGCTCTAACATCCAGCTGCACCTGCACCTAAAAGTAGATAAATGTATGGAATTAGTACACACTTGTACTAAGTATGGGTATATGCAAGCACATACCACGGACATGCATGATTTAAAATAGCTCTCTCCTAATGATATGAGTTATGGAAAGTCAAGTCAATGGGCTTGCAAAAATCGGATTAGGAAAGTCATGCCATGAAAGTAACATGCATCATCATACGTATCATATTGTACACAACACATAACATATAGCATAGCATATAACATATTACATATAGCACATATCATATTTCATTTCATTCGTTCATATACCATGAGACCTTGGAATAATGGACTTAACATTAGGACTTCCCAAAATGAGGGCTCAACATATGGGACCTCAACTAGGGAGCCTTCTTTAGCAAACACATAGTCTGCTTCATTCATTCATACATACTTTATTTGATTTCATTCATAGGCTAGTGTAAACACCAGCTATACCTAGGATGTAGTTTAAGACTCTCATTGGGTTCACTGTGCAATGACTAAGAATTACCTAGTGTCATTACATAAGTCTACTTCACCTCTTGATTATCCTACCCAAACACCTTTGGTATCGTTCATTTCATTGTGTGCATTACATGAGGCTGACCTCATTCTTTCTTTGGGAACTTTAACTTTAACCGACATGGATCATGTGAGCTCCATGAAATCTTGTGTCTACCCCACACCGAAAAGAGGTGGAATCACCGCCCAAAGTGAAACCAAAATATGCTAGCGTATATAGGGAATTGAACCCTTCTAGATCCCTATGTTGGCTGCATAGGTTCAAAGACTAGGAGATATAAGGAGACCCATACCCGCCTCTACAGATAGTCTCATCTCATGAGAATTACAAGAACCTCTGCCTTCCCGAAATAAGGAATCGCCACTCATAGCTAGCCTATCGGTGCTTAGTATAAAGTTCCATTACATTCATCTCGTACATCATAGAAGCTGGCTTCTAGAATGAGGACATCATTGCTCATTAGATGATTTCTCATCTCATCATTACTATTAAGTATGCATTAACTTTAATACTTTCATTAGTGTGTTCATATAGACTGGTATCTTCATTAACTTTACACTCTCATAGGTGAGTAAGTTTTGGTAACATTTACTTAGGCTCATTTGAGATTGATCTCATGTTTCACATTAGCCTCTTCTCATGTTGTCACCACATTCATTAGTCTTAGCACATTTGCCCTTCATAATGACTCACCCCTATTTACGTGAATGTTCATTTCATCATATGACAATGCACTTGGCCTTTTAGTGTGTTTCACACTCTTACTTAGCCCTTCTGGGGTTACATCATTCCTTACATAACATCTTAGGTTCACTTACTTTTAAACGTATGCTGGACTTATGGATCCATACATACAATCCATGAGGCTTCATTCGTAATTCGGCTAAGTTATTCATACTTACCCAAGGTTATGTGGTTCAAGACTTATGCATCTTGTAAGTATGCCAAGATCTCAGTTTCGATCCTTAAAGGCAGCATTCATTTAATCATTTATTCACGTACGACTTCTGTGTCAATACGGAATTCGTCAAGGGAACCCGATTTCGAATCCCTTGAGCAACACTTAATCTTATATTAAACTTGGTAATTGTAACTTTCAGATTTAGGGGACCCAAGGTCGATCCCCATCACCCCCATATATTTTTCTTTCTTTTCCCTCCTCTCTTTTCTGTTTAAGGCCAAGAGGTTGTGGGATCGATCCCCCACAACTTCATTTTATTTCTCTTAGTTTTTCTCTTAACTTTCTCACCTATCCAAGAGGTTGTGGGTTCAATCCCCACTCACGTCTTTTTATTTTTCTTGATTTTTGTCTTTAACATTTCGGCCTGGGGGACCCAAGATCGAATCCCCATGCCCACATTCTTTTCTTTTTTCTTTCTTTACTTGATTCATTCATTTAGACTAAGAGGGTGTGGGATCGAACCCCCACATCCTCACCTTATTTTTAATTGCATTTTCTCCTTACCTTCTCATTCGGCCATGAGGTTGTGGGTTCGAATCCCACATACCTCTCATTTTTATTATTTCTTAATTTCATTTTTCTCCTCTCTCTTTCATCCGTCCAAGAGGTTGTTTGTTCGAACCCCATACGCCTCACTTCATTTTCTTTCATTTTTCTCCTAACTTTTCACTTAAGCTTTACCCAATTTCGAATCCCCCTTACCTCACTTTAGTATTTAATTCTTTTATAACTTGTATATGGTTAGGTCTTGGGTTCAATTCCCACTGACCTCATGCATTATAACAATATTTTTAAACGTACCATTTTTAACAGTAAGCTGCCGAAAACAAATTTCCAGAATGCTGGAAATTTGTTCACCCTTTTTGCAGCCCTTTTTCTCAATATTAAAATTATAGATTTAGGACAATTTTCGTGTAGCATCTAGTGCATCTTTAGGTGAGTTTTCATGGTTGCTTTCAGAAATTTGATCACCTTTTTGCAGTCCATTTTCTCACCCTCTTTCATGTTAAACATTAGGACATTTCGAGTAGTTTTTAGGGAGATCTTTAGGTGCATCTTCAAGGTTATTTTCAATCAAGAATTTTCATTTAATTCAGCAACTTTGAACTTATATGAACATCATGTTTTTAACATATTCATACACGTAAAATACAACAATTTTACATGTCAAAATTCATGCTTCAAACCGAGACCAAAATCACAGTACACACGTGCACCCACAAGTTAACATATCACACATTTTCGGAAACCCTTCATTCATTTTTACATAATTCCGAATACACATTCAAACACGTAATCACAAACAGCTCTAAAATCATCTACCAGAAATCATACCAACGCATACTTGAATCTTTCAAAGGATCTAATGACAGTGGCATGCAACGGGGACAACCTTTGTTTTTGATTGTGAATAGTCTGAACCTTAGGGGTCTCTTGGGAAAGGGACCAAGTGGGAAGAAAACCCATACCTGAAGTCGTTCAAAGGTGTTCTTACGTACTGCCAAAATCCCACCACTAAGCCAACGTCTCACCACCGAAATCACAAGCACAATCCGTAGAGAACTTGGTTTTTGCTTTTCGTTTTGAAGCTTATTTTGCTTTTTGAGTTTGAGCGTTCAAGTTCTTGATGAACTTTATAGTATTTTTGTTCTGTTCTCTTGTTTTACCGAAAGTTGAGCGTGTAAATAAGGTGAGAGTAGAGAGAGACGTGAGAATGAGTTAGCTTAGGATTAGGAGATTAGTTGGAGACTTAGTCAAATAAGTACTTCTCTTAATTGTTTAAAATCTGAATTTTTTCAAAGGGTAAGCGAAATGACCACCAAGCCCCTACAAAATCAGATTATAATCATCAATTTAATCCACCTAAATGTCGCTTCCACCAAGGCTCGAACTCGGATGAAGCCTAACTTGCGAAAAAGGGTCAATTTCGGCAAACCCTACCCAAATTGCCCCTCTTTAAATTAATTAATTAATCAATTAACTAATTAAATATTTAGGGTAATTACAATACTACCCCTAGCTTAGAAAAGACCATTATACCCCTAGACCCTCCAAACCTAAGATTACAACTTTTAAGTCTCGTAAAACTCATCCGGGTGAATCTCTTCAAATCGGGTGCCCTACATGGTTGGTTCTCACCTTGCCAAGCTCAACTAACTCACCAAGTTGGTTGGCTCGGCTAGTGCATAGGTTTTGAGGTCTGGTTCTACGCGCAACAAGCTGTGTGAACCCTGTCTAATCCATGCATTCTAAGTACGTTTAAGCATTACTTAGCATAGTCATTTTGAGGTTGTTACAAAATCCTAAACCACAAATCCTAAAACCTAAAAAAAACCACTAAACACTAACCTTAACCCTAACCCAAACCCTAACCCTAACCTTAACCCTAACCCTAACCCTAAACCATTAACCCAAAACCCCAAGTCCAAAATACGAAAACCCAAACATTAAACACTAAACCATAGATTTTAAACCTCAAATCCTAAACCACAAATCCTAAAATGTTAAAAAAATAAATGCTAACCCTAACTCTAACCCAAACCCTAACTCTAACCTTAACCCTAAACCATAGATTTTAAACATCAAATGCTAAACCAAAAACCTTAAGACAAAAAAAAATACTAACCCTAACCCAAACCGTAAACCATTTACCTGAAACCCCAAGCCAAAAATACGAAAACCCAAACATTAAACACTAACCATTGATTTTAAACTAAAACTACTAAACCCCAAAATCTAAAACCTAAAAAAAACCTAAACCCAAATCCTAACCCTATACCTAACCCTAACCCTAACCCTAACCCTATCTGTAACCCTAACCCTAAACCTTAAACCTTAAACCTTAAACCCAAAGCCTAAAATACCAAAACCATAACATTAAACATTAAACCATAGATATTACAACTCAAATCCTTAACCCCAAAACCTAAAATCTAAAAAAAACAAACTAAACCCTAACCCTAACCCTAACCCTAACCCTAAACCCTAAACTCTAAACCCTAAACCCTAAACTCTAAACCCAATGCCCAAAATACCAAAACCCAAATATTAAACACTAAACCAAAGATATTATAACTCAAATCCTTAACCCCAAACCCTAATGTCTAAAAAACAACCTAAATCCTAACCTTAACATTAACCCTTATCCTAACCCTAACCCTAAACCCCAAGCCCGAAATACTAAATCCCAAGCATGAAACACTAAACCATTGATATTAAACCTCAAATCCTAAATTCTAAACCCAAAAACCTAAATCAAAATAAAAATCATTACCCTAACCCTAACCTTAACTGTAACGGTAACCCTAAACCCTAAACCAAAAACCCTAAGCCCAAAATACCAAAACTCAAACATTAAATACCAAACCATATATTTTAAATCTCAAATCCTAAACCCTAATCCCAAAAACCTAAAAAACTCAAAACCCTAACCCTAACCCTAACCATAAACCATAAACCCAAAACCCTAAGCTCAAAATACCAAAACCCAAACATTAAATACTAAACCATATATTTG
The DNA here is from genome assembly GCA_016801875.1 of Solanum sitiens. Classification (NCBI taxonomy): domain Eukaryota; kingdom Viridiplantae; phylum Streptophyta; class Magnoliopsida; order Solanales; family Solanaceae; genus Solanum; species Solanum sitiens. The sequence goes on along the minus strand of JABWTJ010000110.1, from coordinate 3,773,399 downwards.
AAAACTCAAATGCTAAACCCTGGACAGTAAAACCAAAAAAAACCTACACCCTAACCCTAAACCCTAATCCCTAAGTCCAAAAAAAAAGACTAAGTCAAAAATACGAAAACCCAAACATTAAACACTAAACCATAGATTTTAAACCTCAAATCCTAAACCACAAACCCTAAAACTTAAAAAGACCTGAACTCTAAGCTCTAACCCTAAATCATTAACCCAAAACCCCCAGCCCAAAATGCCAAAACCCAAACATTAAACACTAAACCATAAATTTTAAACCAAAAATCATAAACCCCAAAACATAAAACCTATAAAAAACATAAACACTAACCCTAACCCTATCTCTTACATGAACCCTTACCCTAACCATATCCTTAACCCTAACCCTAAATCCTAAACCCTAAACGCAAAGCAAAAAGTACCAAAACCTAACATTAAACACTTAACCATAGATATTACAACTCAAATCCTAAACCCCAAACCGTAAAACCTAAAAAACAACCTAAACCCTAACCCTAACCCTAACATTAATCTTAACCCTAACGATACCATAAACCCTAAACCCCAAGCCCAAAATACCAAAACCCAAACATTAAACACTAAACCATTGATATTAAACATCAAATCCTAAACCCTAAACTAAAAACCCTAAAAAATCCAAAACCCTTACCCTAACCATAACCATAACCCTAACCATAACCATAACCCTAACCCTAACATTGACCCTAAACCATAAACCCTAAACCCTAAGCCCAAAATACCAAATCCCAAATATTAAATAATAAATCATAGATTGTAAACCTTTAATGCTAAACCCTGCACCATAAAACCAAAAAAAAGTAAAACCCTAACCCTAACCCTAACTCTAAATCATTAACCTAAAACCCCAAGATCAAAATACCAAAACACAAACATTAAACACTAAACCAAAGATTTTAAACCAAAAATCCTAAACCCCAAAACCTTAAACCTAAAAAAAACTTAAACCAGAAACCCTAACCCTATCTCTAACACAAACCCTAACCCTAACCTATCTGTAACCCTAACCCTAAACCCTAAACTCAGAGCTTAAAATAGCAAAACCCTAACATTAAACACTAAACCATAGATATTACAACTCAAATTCTTAACCCCAAACCCTAAAACCTAAAAAACAAACTAAACCCTAACCCTAACATTAAACCTAAACCTAACCCTACCATAAACCCTAAACCCCAAGCCCAAAATACCAAAACCCAAAAATTAAACACTAAACCATTGATATTAAACCTCAAAACGTAAACCCTGAACCCAAAAACCTAAAAAAAATTTAACCATAACCCTAATCTTAACCCTAATTCAAACCCTAAACCATAAACCAAAAACCCCAAGCCCAAAATACCAAACCCAAACATTAAATACTAAACCATGGATTTCAAACCTCAAATGTTAAACCCTGAACCATAAAACCTAAAATGAACCTACACCCTAAACCTAATCCTAACCCTAACCCTAACCCTAAACCCTAAACCCTAAATCCTAAGTCAAAAAAAAAAAGAAAAAAAACTATGTCCGAAATACAAAAACCCAAACATTAAACACTAAACCATAGATTTTAATCCTCAAATCCTAAACCACAAACCCTAAAACCTAAAAAAAAACTAAACCCTAACCCTAACCCTAACCCTACCCTTAAACCATTAACTCAAAAGCCCAAGCCCATAATACAAAAACCCAAACATTAAGAACTAAACCATAGATTTTCAAAAAAAATAATCCTAAACAAAAAACCCTAAACCCTAAAAAAAAACTAAACCCTAACCCTAATCCTAACCCTAACCCTAATCCTAACCCTATCCTTAACCCAATCCCTAAACCATAAACCCTAAACCCAAAGCCCAAAATACACTACCAAATATTGATTGAAGTGGTAGATAAGCAGAACTACACTGTTCAAACGGATACAAATCTACTGTTCAAACGGATACAAAGGATTCAAAATTTCGCACCGCCTCATCGGCGCGTGCGCCGCTGGTGGAGCTCCAAAATCTGCCGGACCAAAGCCAACAGGATCGTCCTGATGAGGGCAACAAAACCCACAATTACACGCACCACGAATCATCTCACAACTCTTCGAAATCGCAAGACACTGATGCGATGAACACTGAGTTTTCAGAGGAAGAGTTTGAGCAAGAACGAGAAAACATTTCCCCAGGAATTTCTGAGTTGAATCGAGGAAAAATGTTGGGGGAACCTGATAATAATAGTCACGATCTACAACATACCCAAAAATCAATCGATTCCATCATCCCAATTGGCAGCAATCGCGAAATGAATGTGGCGAGAATCGTAACAGAATCGCCTGAGATGCACACTCAAAATCGAGCATCTTCGAGTCAATGTTGTAACGAATTGAGTACTGGGGTTTACTCACCTGTTGATAAGGATCATCTCAACGAAATTTCAGCTGAAAAGGATCAGAAAATCACCGGCGGGGAGAAATCTGACATACACAGAGCTCAAGTCACCGGAAACCATGGATATTTGTCGATGAGGACTAATTCCCAGTCTATAAATGTTCACCTTAATGATGTTTCTAACGATTTTGAGGCAGGAAACAACTCTAACAATTCTAACAACAATTCACTATCACTCAAGGAAGCTGCGTTCAAAAGACAACAAGAGATACAAAGAAGTGAAGTCGAGCAGCTGGAATCCAGTCAAAATGTTGAACAAAATATCATATTGAATGAACATCAATCAATTGAAACAATAATGATGATACAAGGCAATAAGAATCAACTGGGGGGAATTTCGGCTGAGCAGCAGGGCATTAACAGCAGCACTATGAGGATGCATACAGCAACCTCATTGAATGGAGATCAAGCTTCGAAATTTTCCTTTGGAACTTCAGGTAAATCATCCTATCTAACACCTAACATCATTGCTGCTACTACTCAGGTCATGCCAAATCAAGAAGACAAAAGTGAGGAGAATGGACATTCACAGACTCAAAACCTGGATCAAACAGGCCAAAAACATCAGCTTTTAGGTAAGAAATTGCAGCAGGGAACAAAGAATCCAAACAAGGCTGCAAATAATAAAGAAAATCAAACAAATCACATACAAACTCCTCAACAAACTCAAAGATAAGAGGACAACAAATAGGGAGGAACAAATTCAGCATACCAAAGCAATAAGGAAAACATGGAGTACCAAAGCAACTTCCCAAAGATTTCCAACAATTTTACAAGGTATGATCCTAACTCCCAATTAGATGGAAATAATAAAACTGGTAATAATGTTGCGCAAGGAAATGCTAGACCTCCTAACAGCCACCAACAAGGACAAAACATTAGTAACAATGCTAAACAGGACAAAGCTAGTGAACCTGCTCCATACACTGTGGTTCAATCTTTTGCAGCCCGCTTGAGGTATAATCAGTCTAAGAATGAGATTCCAATTATGTTGAATGATCCCATACATACTACTAGACAAGGGTATCCTGCTGTGTTATTAGATGAGCATGATTACTATGTGAAGTTGGCTGAGTGTTGTAAGTATACGCTTGTGGGCAAGTTCACCAATACTATGCCTAAAATGGAGTTGGTTAGAAAGAATTTCACCCTTCAAACTCAACTTACTGGGGGGTGAAGATTACACACTTTAACTCTAGACATGTGTATATTGATCTATATAATGAATTCGATTATCAAACTGTTTGGACAAAATTGAGGATGACTATTGAAGGACAATTGATGAGAATTCAAGCTTGGACCCCTGATTTTACCCCAGAGGAAGAAACTCCTATTGTTCCTATTTGGGTGGCTGTGCCAGGCCTACCATGGCATTGTTATAATAAGGTTCTTTTGACTACTATCTTGGAATCTGTTGGGAAGGTATTATATCTTGATTCTCTGACTTCTCAAAAGACTAGAGGTTACTACAAGGGTGAAAGTTCAAGTTGACCTCACTAAGAAAAGGCCTGAACATGTATGGTTGGGTTTCAAAAATTCAGACCCCAACAAGGGGAGATGGTTGAAGGTTCAATATGAAGGTATCCCCGACTATTGTATGTATTGTAAACATCAAGGGCATATGGATTATAATTGCACTATAAAAAGAAGAGATGAAGAGGTGAACAAGAGGAAAGAAATAGAGCCTGATAAAATAAATAAATCAAGAGGAGATCAACATCAAGGTGGAGAGGTAATAGAGGAAACTTTCAAGCAAAATCAAAAAGGAAATCACCAAGATGGGAAACAGCAAGAGACAAGAAAGCAGGGCCAGAAAAATTATGATCAAGAGGTTGCAGAAAAGGAGGAGCAGTGGCAGACACAAAGAAGAAAACAATCAAAGAACTTGGAGCAAGTTCAACCCAAAACAGCATGGAGAGCTCGATCACCACAACACAGGACAAGCAGTGATAACAGGCAGTAGGCAGCAAATATCACAGGTATCACCCCTCCCATTACTACTCATAATGTTTACAGTGATTTAGAATTGCAGGAACAGGCTGTACAGGAGCAGGAAATGACCACATCAGAAAAGAAAGGAGCTGCAGACAGTAATATCCAACAAATCCAAGAGCCAAATACTGTCTCACCATCAACAAATCAAAGATCAAATGTCCAAGAGCTGCAGATGGACAATTCAGCACAAGAAAGTAATGCAGACAGTGATACACAGCAAGTTCAAGATATAAATATTATTTCACCATCAACAAATCAAAGAACAAGTCTACAACAACATCAAACTCAATCCACACAAGCCAATAATTACAAGAGAACAGGTATTGACTTATCTCTTTCCACACCCCAGCAGCCCCCTGTAACTGCTATTGTTAATGTTATGAATGTTGGGTTGGCTGTTGAAGTTGATGGAGGTATGGATGGAGGGTGTCAGGAGAAGCCCACTAATCTGCAGGAAGGGGTTACCAAAGGGGGGAATCTGCCTCATGTTCTGCATGAGGGGTTGGATATTGACCATATTTCTGACCTTAGAGCCTATATTGATAACAAAGACAAACAGCAACAAAAGGTTCCACAACAGAGGCAGCAGCAGGACCTGGACAGTAATAACAGGGAACATGCAGTGCTGGAAAATCAAGAGAAACAACAAAATGAAAAAAGGAAAGAAAAAGATAAAAGGGAACCAAGTGACAATACTCAAGGCATCACCCCTAAGAGTAAAAACAAACCAAGCAAACAGAAAAGAGATGCTGCAAAAAGAAGACAAACCAGGCTGCAAGACAAAGAAAATGAGCAGGAACAAGGGAGGAGGGATGATTCATGTAAGGATCAGTACATGACATCTCCATCAGCTGAACCTCCGGATATAAGACAGCAAGTTTGCAAGCTAAATACTGTTCCTCCTGTTGATGAGTATGCAGTTGATAACTCTGAGGATGATTTGGAGAAAGATAATCAATCCCTAGAAGAACCTGAAGAGGATGATGAGACTAGGGAGGATCCTTTCAAGGCACTTAGCTCTCATAAGGACCAGGCCCTAGAAGAGGAGCTTCAACAGGCAACACAAAGTCAGGGATTATCTCCAAGAGGGCTCAAGCATGACAAAGTCAATACTGTCACTGCTGGCAGACCTAACACTAGGCTCTTCTCCTCTAAATCCTCTAAATGATTTGTACACTTATATGGAATGTGAGAGGGATCAACACTCAGGGAGTGTTGGAGAGATTAAAGATGCTCAGAAAGCTTCACCATTTATCTGTTATTACCATTTTGGAACCTTTCTCTGATAGTGTTCATGTACAAAACTTCAAAGTTCAATTAAACATGGATAATGCCACTAGTAATTGTAATGGCAAGATTTGGGTTTTTTGGAGCAGCGATATTGACTGTAATATTCTTGATGAAGATGAACAGCAAATCACTTGTAACATGAAACACAATGAGTTACAATACCAATTTACTAGTACGTTTGTCTATGCAAAATGCAAGGATCACCTTAGGAGACCTCTCTGGGACAAGATGCTTCAGCAGGCAACAGTGAACACCAAACCTTGGTGCGCAGTTGGAGATTATAATGTTATAACTGCTGTAGATGAAAAACTGGGAGGAGTGCCTTACAATATGAGGAAGAGCATGGATTTTATTGCTATTATAGAAGCATGTGGACTATTGGACATTGGGTTCAGTGGACACAAATTCACTTGGTCAAATAAGAGGGGTATCAATCACAGAATCTGGAAGAGGCTTGATAGGGCTTTGGTTAATGATTCATGGTTAGAAAAGATGCCTCAAACCGCCATCACTCACTTGTCTTCCACTGGGTCAGATCATTGTCCTCTGCTCATGGAAATGGTTTCCACAAATTCGGATCACATCAAGTATTTCAAATTCCTTAATTGTTGGGTTGATAACCCTCAGTTCATGGAAATTGTGAAAACTTGTTGGGATAAGGATGTAGAAGGTAATGGCATGTGGAAATTCCACCAGAAAATGAAAAGATAATCAAACACTCTTAGTACTTGGTCAAGAAAGGAATTTGGTGATATTTTTCAAAAAGTAAGGATGTATGAGGAACAGGCGCACAAAGCTGAAGAGGAATACATCCTTGACCAAAGTGACTCACATAGGAGTGCCCTTCATGAAATCAATGCTAAATATATTAAATTCCTCAAGTTGGAGGATACTGTTTTGAAGCAGAAAACCCAACTCCAATGGTTCAAGGAAGGTGACACCAACTCCAAATACTTCCATTCTATTATAAGGGGAAGGAGAAGGAAACTTTTTGTGCACAAAATTGTCACTGAAAATGGGGATTGGATTCAAGGTGAGGATAACATTGCTCAAGCTGCTTGCGACCACTTCAAATTTATATTCACAGGTGAGGAAAAGCCTATTAATGAGCACACCTTGGAGTGTATTCCAAGGATGGTTAGTCATGATCAGAATACTCATCTTACCAAGGTTCCAAATATGAATGAACTTAAGAAGGTAGTTTTTGCTATGAACTCTAATTCTGCAGCAGGTCCTGATGGCATGAATGGATACTTCTTTCAGAAGTGCTGGCACATTATCAAGCATGATCTAATGGGGGTGATTCAGGCGTTTTTCAGTGGACAAATGATTCCTAAATATTTCTCCCATTCTTGTATTGTGCTGCTCCCCAAAGTAAATAATCCAAACAAACTTACTGAGTTTAGGCCTATAAGTCTAAGTAACTTCACTAGTAAAATAATTTCCAAACTAGTGAGTAACAGACTTAGCCCTATTCTCCCCTCTTTGATTTCTCCCAATCAGTCCGGTTTTGTGAAAGGAAGAAGCATCTCTGAAAACATCATGTTAGCCCAGGAAATCATTCACCAAATCAAGAAACCCAACATTGGAAGTAATGTCATTATTAAACTAGACATGGCAAAAGCTTATGACAGAGTCTCATGGTCATATATTTGCTTAGTTCTAAGGAAAATGGGGTTTGATGAGGTGTTCATTGATATGGTATGGAGAATCATGGCTAACAATTGGTACTCAATCATTGTGAATGGTAAGAGGTATGGTTTTTTCAACTCCTCTAGGGGACTCAAGCAAGGTGATCCTCTTTCTCCGGCCCTATTTATTTTAGGTGCTGAGATGCTTTCAAGATCTCTCAACAGGTTACATAATCACCCGGATTATAATGGTTTCTTCATGAAAATGAGGGGACCCCAAGTGAACCATTTGAGTTTTGCTGATGACATAATTCTGTTTTCTTCTGGAAGGTACAAAACTTTAAAACTCTTAATGGCAACTTTAAAGGATTATGAGACCACTTCTGGACAACTCATTAATGGTGATAAAAGCCACTTTATGCTGCACTCTAATGCTTTTAATAGCACTAGAGATAGAATTAAGAGGCTGACAGGGTTCAAAGAAAAACAGGGTCCTATTACTTACCTAGGATGCCCTTTATTTGTTGGCAGGCCTAGAAATGTTTACTTTTCTGATCTTGTTAACAAGGTTGTTGGTAGAATTACAGGTTGGCAAACCAAACAACTTAGATATGGAGGCAAGGCTATTCTCACTAAACATGTTCTTCAAGCTCTTCCTATTCACCTTCTATCCGCAGTAACACCTCCAGTGACAATACTTAAGCAAATCCAAATGCTTATAGCTGATTTTTTCTGGGGATGGAAGAGCGATAGGAAGAAGTACCACTGGGCTTCATGGAAAAATCTAAGTTACCCCTATGATGAAGGGGGGGTGGGAATGAGTAACTTACATGATATTTGCAGGGCCTTTCAATTCAAACAGTGGTGGATCTTTAGAACCAAACACACTCTGTGGGGTGAATTCTTAAAAGCTAAATATTGCCAAAGATCCAACCCGGTTAGCAAAAAAGGGGATACAGGTGATTCTTTGAAATGGAAACATATGTTGATGAATAGACAGCAGGTGGAACAACATATTCAATGGAAGCTCCAAGTTGGGAATTGTTCCTTCTGGTGGGACAACTGGCTCGGTAGTGGACCCCTTGCAAACTTCTCCACCACCAATACTAGATTCAACCGCTCCACAGTTGCTGAATTTTGGGAGGAAGGGAGGTGGAATTGGAGCAAGCTGTTGGAGGAGGCAGCTGCCAGTCAATTATCCAACATACTAGCTACAAAAATTTCACCTCAACAACATCTTCTAGATCAGCCAGTTTGGAAACTCAATACTCATGGAGCATTCAGTTGTTCATCAGCCTGGGAGGAAATCCGCGAAAAAAGAGCTAAACATCACTTTAACTCTCTTTTATGGCATAAATACATTCCTTTTAAGATTTCCTTTTTACTATAGAGAACCCTTAGGTGTAAACTCCCTACTAACGACAGGCTAACTAGTTTTGGCATTGAGCCATCAAAGTGTGTTTGTTGTTTTGATAGGGCAGGTATGGATTGCATTGAGCATATCTTCAACAAAGGGAACTTCGCAACCAACATCTGGACCAACTTTGCAGCCACTGCAGGGCTGAGGCCAGACCAGACTGACTTGCACTCACTGCTCAAGCAGTGGTGGACTGCCACACCTAAGAATGCAGCCCACAGATTACTTCTGCAAGCGACCCCAATTTTCATTTGTTGGAACTTATGGAAGAACAGGTGCGCAGCTAAATATGGAGGCAAGACAAACAATATCAGCAGGGTCAAATATGCCATCTACAAGGATAACTACAAAATGCTTTCCACAGCCTTCCCTCAGCTTCAGTGGCCTGCAAAATGGACAGATTTAATTGAAAAATGTGAAAAGTGTGTGCACGACATCAAAGTGAGTTTGGTAACATGGCTTAAACCTCCCGACCAATGGCTCAAAGTAAACACCAATGGCATCGCAACCACTAATCCTGGCAGGTTGGGAGCTGGCGGCATTTTGATGGATAAAAATGGTAAATTGGTGATGGCTTTCACAACACCCCTTGGAGAAGGAACAAACAACAAAGCGGAAATAGAGGCAGCAATATTTGGTATGACTTGGGCACTTGAACTGGGATATAGAAACATAATTTTGGAGCTTGATTCTCAACTAGTAGTACATTGGATTTTAAAGAAGACAGCTCCTCAATGGAGTATCATCACACAGTTGGCAAGATTGCAAGATATCATCTCTCAGACTCAGCAATTCAAGTGCTTACATATATTTCGAGAAGCAAATATGGTGGCTGATGCTCTTTCAAAACACAGTCACATGATAACCAGTCCACATATATACTTCAGCAGCCAGCACATGCATAAGGAAGCAAAATCATACTATCAGCTGGATTTACTGGAGATACCTAGCTTTAGAAGAAGGAAGACCAGAAGAATTAAGGAACCACCTTGATCGACCTTGCAGATTTCAACTATAGCTATCTGAATAGGTTAGTTTACTTTTATTCTACCTTGTAAAGGGAGAGTCTCCCTTGTTTATGTTTCCTAGATACTTTGTATTGAGAGGAGTCCTCTCCTTAGGTGCTTAGTATTTCGGTTTCATCATTGATGAACGGGGAGGAGTTGACTTCTTCTTTTGGAAAGTTGACTCTGAACCACCTTAGGTTGGAGGTTAGGTTTATGTCCCCCTCCGTTGTATTTTGTTTTGTTTATTAATGTTAAGGCCTGGGGGTGCTGCTCAGCCCCTTACCCACCCAAGGGTAGTTCAAATAAAAAAAAAAATAAAAAAAAAAAACCAAAATACCCAAACCCTAACACTAAATCATAGATATTACTACTCAAATCCTTAACCCCAAACCCTAAAACCTAAAAAACAACCTAAATGCTAACTCTAAACCTAACATTAACCCTAACCCTGGCCCTACTATAAACCCTAATCCCCAAGCCCAAAATACCAAAACCCAAACATTAAACACTAAACCATTGATATTAAACCTCAAATCGTAAACCCTAAACCAAAAAACCTAAAAAACTCAAAACCCTAACCCTAACCATAACCCTAACCTTAATCCTAACCCTAACCCTAAACCATAAACCCGAAGCCCTTAGACCAAAATACCAAAAACAAAACATTCAATAATAAATCATAGATTTTAAACCTCAAATGCTAAACCCTGAACCATAAAACCTAAAAAAAACCTACACCCTAACCTTAATCCTAAACCTAACCTTAACCCTAACCCTAAACCCGAAACGCTAAGTCCAAAAAAAACCTAAGTCCAAAATACGAAAACCCCAAACATTAAACACTAAACCATTGATATTAAACCTCAAATCATAAACCCTAAACCCAAAAACCTAAAAAACTCAAAACCCTAACCATAACCATAACCCTAACCTTAATCCTAACCCTAACCCTAAACCATAAACCCGAAGCCCTTAGACCAAAATACCAAAAACAAAACATTCAATAATAAATCATAGATTTTAAACCTCAAATGCTAAACCCTGAACCATAAAACCTAGAAAAAACCTACACCCTAACCTTAATCCTAAACCTAACCTTAACCTTACCCTAAACCCGAAACGCTAAGTCCGAAAAAAACCTAAGTCCAAAATACGAAAACCCCAAACATTAAACACTAAACCATTGATATTAAACCTCAAATCATAAACCCTAAACCCAAAAACCTAAAAAAATCAACAACCCTAACCTTAACTTTAACCCTAACCCAAACCTTAACCCTTACCCTAACCCTAAACCATAAACCCGAAACCCTAAGCCCAAAATACTAAATCCCTAATAGTAAATACTAAACCATAGATTTTAAACCTTAAATGCTAAACCCTGAACCATAAAACCATAAAAAAAAACTACACCATAACCCAAACCCTAAACCCGAACTCCCAAAAATAAATAAGTAAAAAAAAAAACTAAGTCAAAAATACGAAAACCCAAACATTAAACACTAAACCATAGATTTTAAAGCTCAAATCCTAAACCACAAATCCTAAAACATAAAAAAAAAAAAGTAAAGCCTAACCCTAACCCTAACCCAAATCCTAACCCTAACCTTAACCCTAACACGAACCCTAACCCTAACCCTAACCCGAACGCTAACCCTAACCCTAAAGCCAAGGACCAAAATACCTAAAACCTAACATTAAACACTAAACAATATATATTACAACTCAAATCCTTAACCCCAAACCCTAAAACCTAAAAAACAACCTAAACCCTAACCTTAACATTAACATTAACCCTAACCCTAACCCAACCATAAACCCTAAACCCCAAGCACAAAATAATAAAACATAAACATAAAACACTAAACCATTGATATGAAACCTCAAGTCCTAAACCCTAAACCCAAAAACCTAAAAAAAAACCAAACCCTAACCCTAACCTAACCTTAACCCTAAAGCATAAACCTGAAACCCTAAGCCCAAAATACCAATACCAAAACATTAAATAGTAAACAATAGATTTGAAATCTCAAGTGCTAAACCCTGAACCCTAATCCTAACCCTAACCCTAACCCTAAACACTAAACCCTAAGTCCAAAAAAAAACCTAAGTCCAAAATGCAAAAACTACACATTAAACACTAAACCATAGATTTTAAACTTCAAATCCTAAACCACAAACCCTAAAACCTAAAAAAAACTAAACCTTAACCCTAACCCTAATGCAAACTCTAATCCTAACCCTAAACCATTAACCCAAAACCCCAAGCGCAAAATACCAAAACCCAAAGATTAAACACTAAACCATAGATTTTAAACAAAAATTTGTAAACCTTAAAACTTAAAACCGAAAAAAAAACTAACCCCTAACCCCTAACCCTATCCCAATCACGAACCCTAACCCTAACCCTAACCCTAACCCTAACCCTAACCTTAATCCTAACCCTAACCCTAAACCATAAACCCGAAGCACTTAGCCCAAAATACCAAAAACAAAACATTCAATAATAAATAAATAGATTTTAAACCTTAAATGCTAAACCCTGAACCATAAAACCTAAAACAAACCTACACCCTAACCTTAATCCTAAACCTAACCTTAACCCTAACCCTAAACCCGAAACCCTAAGTCCAAAAAAAACCTAAGTCCAAAATACAAAAACACCAAACATTAAACACTAAACCATTGATATTAAACCTCAAATCCTAAACCCTAAACCCAAAAACCTAAAAAAATCAACAACCCTAACCTTAAATTTAACCCTAACCCAAACCTTAACCCTAACCCTAACCCTAACCCTAAACCATAAACCCAAAACCCTAAGCCCAAAATACTAAATCCCTAATAGTAAATACTAAACCATAGATTTTAAACCTTAAATGCTAAACCCTGAACCATAAAACCATAAAAAAACCTACACCATAACCCAAACCCTAAACCCGAACTCCCAAAAATAAAATAGAAAAAAAAACTAAGTCAAAAATACGAAAACCCAAACTTTAAACACTAAACCATAGATTTTAAAGCTCAAATCCTAAACCACAAATCCTATAACCTAAAAAAAAACAAAAAAAACCTAACCCTAACACTAACCCAAATTCTAATCCTAACCTTAACCCTAACACGAACCCTAACCCTAACCCTAACCCTAACCCTAAAGCCAAAGACCAAAATACCTAACACCTAACATTAAACACTAAACCATAGATATTACAACTCAAATCCTTAACCCCAAACCCTAAAACCTAAAAAACAACCTAAACCCTAACCTTAACATTAACATTAACCCTAACCCTAACCCTACCATAAACCCTAAACCCCAATCTCAAAATACGAAAACATAAACATAAAACACTAAACCATTGATATGAAACCTCAAGTCCTAAACCCTAAACCCAAAAACCTAAAAAACCCCAAAACCCTAACCCTAACCTAACCTTAACCCTAAAGCATAAACCTGAAACCCTAAGCCCAAAATACTAATACCAAAACATTAAATAGTAAACAATAGATTTTAAATCTCAAGTGCTAAACCCTGAACCATAAAACCTAAAAAAGAAAACTACACCCTAACCCTAATCCTAACCCTAACCCTAACCATAAACACTAAACCCTAAGTCCAAAAAAAACCTAAGTCCAAAATGCAAAAACTACACATTAAACACTAAACCATAGATTTTGAACTTCAAATCCTAAACCACAAACCCTAAAACATAAAAAAAACTAAACCTTAACCCTAACCCTAATGCAAACTCTAATCCTAACCCTAAACCATTAACCCAAAACCCCAAGCGCAAAATACCAAAACCCAAAGATTAAACACTAAACCATAGATTTTAAACCAAAATTCGTAAACCTTAAAACCTAAAACCGAAAAAAAAAACTAACCCCTAACCCCTAACCCTATCCCTATCACGAACCATAACCATAACCCTATCCATAACCATAACCCTAAACCCTAAACCCAATGCCTGAAATAGCAAAACCCTAACACTAAACACTAAACCATAGATATTACAACTCAAATCCTTAAACTCAAACCATAAAACCTAAAAAAAACCTAAACCCTAACACTAACACTAACACTAACATTAAACCTAACCCTAAACCTACCCTAAACCCTAAAACCCAATACCAAAATACCAAAACCCAAACATTAACAACTAAATTATTGATACTAAACCTCATATCCTAAACTGTAAACCCAAAAACCTAAAAAAAACCTAACCCTAACCCTAACCATAAACCATAAACCATAAACCCGATACCCTAAGCCCAAAATACCAAAACCCAAATAGTAAATACTAAACCATAAATTTTAAACCTCAAATGCTAAACCCTAAACCATAAACCTAAAAAAAAAACTACACCCTAACCCTAACCCTTAATCCTAAATCCAAAAAAAAAAACTAAGTCCAAAATACGTAAACCCAAACACTAAACACTAACACATAGACTTTAAACATCAAATCCTAAACCACAAACCCTAAAACCAAAAAAAAAATAACCCTAACCCTAACCCAAACCCTAACCCTAACCCTAACACTAACCCTAACACTAACCCTAAACAATTAACCCGAAACCCCAAGCCTAAAATACCAAAACCCAAACATTAAACGTTAAATCATAGATTTTAAACCAAATATCCAAAACCTCAAAACCTAAAACCTAACAAAAAAACTAAACCCAAACCCTAACCCTATCCCTAACCCTAACCCTAAACCTAACCCTATCCTTAACCCTAACCCTAAACCTTGAACCCTAAACCCAAATACCAAAATACCAAAACCCTAACATTAAACATTAAACCATAGATATTACAACTCAAATCCTTAACCCCAAATACTAAAACCTAAAAAAAACTAAACCCTAACCCTAATATATCGGTAACCCTTACCCTAAACCCTAAACCGAAAGCCTAAAATAGCAAAACCCTAACATTAAACACTAAACCATAGATATTAGAACTCAAATCCTTAAACCCAAACCCTAAAACCAAAAAAAAAAACTAAACCCTAAACCTAACCCTAACATTAAACCTAACCCTGAACATATCCTAAACCCAAAATCCCAAGACAAAAATACCAAAACCAAAACATTAAAAACTAAATTATTGATATTAAACCTCAAATCCTAAATCGTAAACCAAAAAACCTAAAAAAAAACTAACCCTAACCCTAACCTTAACCTTAACCCTAACCCTAACCCTAAACCATAAACCATAAACCCAAAACCCTAAGCCTAAAATACCAAAACCCAAACATTAAATACTAAACATAAATTTCAAACTTCAAATGCTAAACCCTGAAACATAAACCTAAAAAAAACTACACCCTAACCCTAACCCTAAACCCTAAACCCTAAACCCTAAGTCCAAATAAAAAACCTAAATCCAAAATACAAAAACTCAAACACTAAACACTAAGACATAGACTTTAAACATCAAATCCTAAACCACAAACCCTAAAAATAAAACATAAACCATAACCCTACCCCTAACCCAAACCCTACCCCTAACCTTAACCCTAACCCTAACCCGAAACAATTAACTCAAAAACCCAAGCCTAAAATACCAAAACCGAAACATTAAACATTAAATCATAGATTTTAAACCAAATATCCAAAACCCCAAAACCTAAAACCTAAAAACAAACCTAAACCCAAACCCTAACCCTATCCCTAACCCTAACCCTAACCCTTACCTTATCCTTAACCCTAACCCTAAACCTTAAACCCTAAACCCAAAGCCTAAAATACCAAAACCCTAACATTAAACATTAAACCATAGATATTACAACTCAAATCCTTAACCCCAAATTCTAAAACCTAAAAAAAACCAAACCCTAACCCTAACATTAACCCTAACCCTAACCCTATCAGTAACCCTTACCCTAAACCCTAAATCAAGAGCCTAAAATAGCAAAACCCTAACATTAAAAACTAAACCATAGATATTACAACTCAGATTCTTAAACCCAAACCCTAAAACCAAAAAAATAAATAAACCCTAACCCTAACATTAAACCTAACCCTAAACCTATCCTAAACCCTAAACCCCAAGACCAAAATACCAAAACCCAAACATTAAAAACTAAATTATTGATCAAATCCTAAATTGTAAACCTAAAAACCTAAAAATAAAACCTAACCCTAACCCTAACGTTAACCTTAACCCTAACCCTAACCATAAACCATAAACCATAAACCCGAGAAACCCTAAGCCCAAAATACCAAAACCCAAACATTAAATACTAAACATAAATCTTAAACCTCAAATGCTAAACCCTAAACCATAAACCTAAAAAAAACTACACCCTAACTCTAACCCTAAACCCTAAACCCTAAACATTGAGTCCAAAAAAAAAACCTAAATCCAAAATACGAAAACTCAAACACTAAACACTAAGCCGTAGACTTTAAACATCAAATCCTAAACCACAAACCCTAAAACAAAACAAAAACATAAACCCTAACCCTAACACTAACCCAAAACCATTAACTCGAAACCCCAAGAATAAAATACCAAAACCCAAAAATTAAACATTAAATCATAGATTTTAAACAAAAATCCAAAACCCCATAACCTAAAACCTAAAAAAAAAAAAAAAAAAAACCTAACCCTGTCGCTAACCCTAACCCTAACCCTTACCCTATCCTTAACCCTAACCCTATCCCTAACCCTAACCCTAACCCTAACCCTATCCTTAACCCTAACTCTAAACCTTAAACCCTAAACCCAAAGCCTAAAATACCAAAACCTTAACATTAAACATTTAGCCATCGATATTACAACTCAAATCCTTAACCCCAAATGCTAAAACCTAAAAAAAACCTAAACCCTAACCCTAACATTAATCTTAACCCTAACTCTACCATAAACCCTAAACCAAATCCCAACTGGAGTAATGCAGATAGGTACTACTACAAATAAGGAGGAACAATTACAAGTAGGTAAGATTAATAAATATACTGAATGACCTAATGGTGATCATAGTCAGGGAGAACAACAACAATTCAACGAACAAACTGGCAAGGAACAACACACATATAAGTATACCTCACCCAACGATATGCATAATCAAGTTATTAATATTGACAAGGTTGGCCATGTGCATGATAATGCCATGTGAAAGTTAGCTCATGAATCTGTTGAACTAGTACAGAGAGGTTTAACCAACAATGAGATGAATACAAAATGACCAAAATCATAGAAAGGGGGAGGATAAGATGGAACAAACTCAGCATAATACTATGGGGGGAAGTAGTGATCAGAACAAATACCATAGGGATTTCCCAAAAATCTCTAGCAATTATAATAAGCAAGCTCCTTCAGCTCGAAATAACCCCCACCCTACTCCTAATCAAAAAGTGACTGAACCTAACAATGCTAAAGGAGCTATGAACAGCAATATGGACAAGGTACCTGAACCTGCTCCTTACACTGTGGTCCAGACCCTGCAGCAAGGTTAAAGCATATACATGCATCCCAAAAACCTACTATTGTGCTAAATCCCCCCCCCCTATAAAGATTACCAAACAAGGACAGCCTGCCGTAACATTTGACATGGAGGACTACATGCATACATTAACTGTGGACTGTAAGTTTACTATGGTAGGGAAATTTAGTACAACCATGCCCAAGGTGGACCTTATAAGGAAGAATTTCATTCAACAAACTCAACTTAAGGGGGGGGGGGGTCAACATAGCTCATTACAACTCTAGACATATTTTTATTGATTTGCAAAATGAGTTGGATTATAACACTGTTTGGACTCAGCAAAGAATGACTATAGAGGGAAAATTGATGAGAATCTAAACCTGGACACCTTTCTTCACTCTTGAAGAAAAAACTCCTATAGTCCCTATCTGGATTCTATTACCTGGATTACCTTGGCATTGTTTCAAAAAACATTTTCTGATTCCTCTATTGGAGTAAGTAGGAAAGGTAATATATTTAGATACTGCCTCAATTACAAGATCTAGAGCAGGGTTGGCTAAGGTCAAAATGCAAATTGATTTGACTAAACCTAGGCCTAGACATGTATGGGTTGGTTTAACTAAGAAGGATGATATAATATGAAAGTGGCAACCAGTGGAATATGAAAACATTCCACCTTACTGTGAATATTGCAAACACCAAGGCCATGATATTGATGAGTGTAAAGCCAAAAGAAGGGATGAAGACTATAGACAAAGAAAAGAAAAAGAAAACGAGAAAAGAGACAAAAATAGGGAATCACAAAATCAGAAAGGGAAAGAGGATCGGCAGACACAGAACAAAGAAAATGATGATAGACAACAACAACATAACAATGCAAAAGGAAAATAGAAACAAACAGAACAACAAAGATATGAGGAATGGAAGACACAAAGAAGGAAAAATACCAAGTCACAAGAGGAAAGAGCTCCAAAGACAGTCTAGAAACCAACCCAGACACAAAACAGACCTACCAGTGAACATCTTCCTACTTCAACTCAACAAACAGGTAATCCTTCTACTCTACAAAGGAATTCTTTCATTAACTTAAGCATGCAGGAAAACAGGGAAGCGGATAAAAGAACATACTACAGGAAAGACCATGACAATGTCTAAAGAGAACACACACAACAACACCTATAATACAGGAAATGCAGATAATACTCTTTTCCTCCAAGGCTCAAGTATCATAGCTATACAACCTAACTCTCCTATTCAAAATGATAATTTGTTGAATGTGATTAAGGAAGCTGAAGGATGGATGGATGGGGGAAATAAGTAGAAAAGCACTAATCTGCAGGAAGGGTAACCAAAGGGGGGAGTTTTTCTCATGTTCTGCATGAGGGGTTGAATACTGATCTTAGTCCTGACTTTAGAGCCAATGATAAGTCCAACTATAAAAAACAACAACTGGAACAACATCAGAGGCAAGAACAGGCTCAAAATGGTAATAACAAGCAACAAAAGAATGGGAATGATAAGGAAAAACAACAAAAAGAGAAAAATCATAAGGATAACACTGGAAAAACTCCCATGGCAAAAGACAAAGGAAAACAGATAGAGGCTAATACTCATGAAAACACTCCTAAGAGCAAAAATAAGCCTAGTAAACAAAAGAGGGATGCATCTAAAAGGAGGCAGAGTAAACAACAAGAGAATGAGTATCAGCAGGAACAAGAAAAAAGGAAAGAACCAGGTAATAACAGGGCCAATGGTAATCAAAGGATACATGATCATCCTATACAAGAGGAAGACAGACCTCCCTCAACAACTGAACCACCTGATAGGAGGGAACAACATTGTCAAGTGAATACTGTTCCTTTGATAGATGAATATGCTGTGGAAAATTCTGAAGATGAGTTAGACAGGGACAATTAATCACTGTATGATCCGGATGATGATGAGAAGACTAGTGAAGCTCTAATAAAGGCTTTTAGTCCTTCTAATGACCAATCTATAGAAGATGAGATACAACAGGTAACACAAAGTCAAGGACTATCTCCAAGGAAAATGCAACAGAACAAACTTTTTAAGCAACAAGAGGTTAATTCTGTCACTGCAGGCAGACCAAACACTAGGTTATTCTCCTCTAGATCTTCCCAATGATTAGTACAATCATATGGAATGTGAGAGGAATCAACACACAAGGGGTGTTGGAAAGTCTCAAAATATTGAGGAAGCTTCATCAATTGTCCATCATCACTATTTTGGAACCTTTCTCAGATAGTGTACATGTTCAGAATTTTAAAGTCCAATTAAGCATGGAGAATGCTACTACTAACTATAATGGCAAAATTTGGATTTTTTTGGAGCAGTGACATTGACTGTAATATCATGGATGAAGATGAACAACAAATCAACTATGAAATGAATCATAATGAGTTACAGTGTCCCTTTATTACAACTTTTGTCTGTGCTAAATGCAAAGAGGATCTGAGGAGGCCTCTGTGGGACAAGATGTTACAACAGGCCTCCCAAGCCTTGGTGTTTTGTAGGGGACTTTAATGTTATAACTAATGTGGAACAAAAGTTGGGGGGGGGGGGGGTTACCCTATGATATGAGGAAAAGCATGGACTTCATAACAGTCATTGAAGTTGTGGCCTTATGGATATTGGATTCAGTGGTCATAAGTTCACCTGGACCAACAAAAGGGGCATTAATAAAAGAATTTGGAAGAGACTGGATAGGGCTATGGTAAATGACTCTTGGCTGGAGAGGATGCCACAGACTACTATCACCCATTTATCAGTTACTTGGTCAGATCACTGCCCCCTCCTTTGGGAAATGGTCTCAAAAGAAAATGATCACATCAGATACTTTAGATTCCTTAATTGTTGGGTTGACAATCCTCTTTTTATGGAAACTGTGGAAAATTGCTGGAATGAGGAGGTGGAAGGTAATACTATGTAAAAATTTCACCTAAAGCTGAAAAGGTTGTCTAGTACCCTTAGTACTTGGTCCAAGAAGGAATTTGGGGATATCTTTCAAAAGGTCAAGATGTATGAGGAATAAGGTTCACAAAGCTGAGGAAAAATAAATAATTGACCCTACTGACTCCAACAGAACATGCCTTCATGTGCTGAATACACAATACATTAAATTCCTTAAGTTGGAAGATACTATTTTGAAACAAAAAACCCAGCTGCAATGGTTACAGGAAGGGGACACTAATTCTAGATACTTTCATTCAAATATAAGAGGAAGAAGAAGGAAACTCTTTATACACAAAATTACTACTGAAAGTGGGGAATGGATATAAGGGGAAGAAAACATAGCTTTGGCAGCCTACAATCATTTCAAAGAGCTCTTTACAGGAAATGCTAATACTATTAATGAGGCCACTTTGGAATGCATTCCAAGGATGATTAGTGATGAGCAAAATATTCAACTCACCAATATGACTACCATGGAGGAGCTAAAGAGTGGTTTTTTCAATGAGTCCTAACTCTGCAGCTGGTCCGGATTGTATGAATGGATACTTCTTCCAAATTTATCAAGTATGATTTGATGGGAGTTATTCAGGCCTTTTTCAGTGGCCAAATGATTCCAAAATATTTCTCTCACTCTTGCATTGTACTGTTGCCTAAAGTGAGTAATCCTAACAAGTTATCTGAATTCAGGCCTATAAGTCTTAGCAACTTCACTAGCAAGATTATCTCTAAGCTATTGAGTACTAGACTTAGTCCTGTACTCCCTTCCATTATTTCTCCTAACCAATATGGGTTTGTAAAAGGTAGAAATATTTCTGAAAACATTATGCTATCTCAGGAAATAATTCAACAAATAAAAAAACCCACTATTGGTAGCATTGTTATTATAAAACTAGACATGGCAAAGGCCTATGACAGGGTCTCTTGCTCTTATACATGTTTGGTTCTTAGAAAAATGGGTTTTGCTGAAGTCTTTATTGATATGGTATGGAGAATCATGGCCAACATTTCGTACTCTATCATTGTCAATGGCAAGAGATATGGATTCTTCCATTCCACAGGGGGCTTAAGCAAGGTGACCCTCTCTCTACTGCCCGATTTAGTTTAGGTGCAGAAGTCTTATCAAGGTCCCTCAACAGGATTCACAGTCACTCTGACTATCATGGATTTTTCATGGAAAAAAGGGGGGCCCAAGTGAACCATCTAAGTTATGCAGATGATATAATTTTCTTCGCTTATGGAAGATGCAACTCCTTGAAACTCTTAATGCATACTTTAAAGGAGTATGAAAACACTTCAGGGCAACTTATCAATGGAGACAAGAGTCATTTTATGCTGCACTCAAATTCCTCCAACAACAAAAGAGACAGAATAAAAAGACTCACAGGTTTCAGACAAAAGGAAGGCCCTCTCACCTACCTAGGCTGCCCTTTATTTGTTGGTAGGCCTAGGAATATTTATTTCTCTTACATTGTTAACAAAGTTGTATGCAGGATTACAGGATGGCAAACCAAACAACTAAATTATGGTGGCAGAGTAGTGCTTACAAAGCATGTCTTGCAGGCTCTTCCTATCCATTTACTGTTTGCAGTAACTCCTCCCTCTTCTGTGCTTAAAAGGATTCAAATGATGTTTGCTGATTTCTTCTGGGGTTGGAAAAACAATAAGAAGAGATATCATTGGGCATCATGGAAAAATCTTAGTTTTCCATATGATGAACGAGGGATTGGGATGAGGAACTTGAAAAATATTTGCTTAGCCTTCCAATACAAACAGTGGTGGGTCTTTAGAACTAAACAGATCCTTTGAGGTGAATTTTTGAGAGCAAAATACTGCCAAAGATCCAACTAGTATGCAAAAAATGGGATAATGGTGACTCCTTGACTTGGAAATATATGTTGATAAACAGACACCAAGTGGAGCAACATATCCAATGGAAACTTCAAGAAGGGAACTGTTCCTTTTGGTGGGATAATTGGCTTGGCATTGGGCCACTGGCACAATTTTCTACCACTAGTCACAAATTCAACAAAATTACAGTGGATGAGTTTTGGGAAGAAGGGCATTGGAACTGGACTAAGTTGATAGAACAGGCTCCTGCTAATCAATTCTAAAGCATCATAGCAACAGAGATTTCTCCACAACATAATATGCAAGATCAAGTTGTGTGGACACTCAACAAAAATGGAACCTTTAGTTGTTCCTCAACTTGGGAAGGGATCAGAGAAAAGAGAACCAAAAATCACTTCAATGCTCTTTTATGGCACAAAAACATCCCCTTTAAATCTTCATTCTTACTTTGGAGAACCTTAAGGGGTAAACTCCCTACTACTGACAAGTTGACTAACTTTGGCATTGAGCCAACTCAGTGTTTTTGTTGTTATAACAGGACAGGAATGGACAACGTAGAACATACCTTCAACTCTGGACAATTTGCAGCCAAGGTGTGGGGAAGCTTTGCTAACACTGCAGGAATCCAACCAGATCACACCTCACTGCAGCAACTAATCAGACAATGGTGGAAAGTCAAGTATAAGAATGCAGCACAAAAGTTTCTTCTACAGGCTACCCCTATCTTCATTTGTTGGAACCTGTGGAAAAACAGATGTTCTAGCAAATATGGGGGCAAAACAACAAACATCAGCTGAGTTAAATACTCAGTCTACAAAGATAACCACAACTTACTGACTAGTGCCTTCCCCCAAATCAAGTGGCCGGCCAAATGGACAACATTACTCCAAAATTGTGAAAGATTTGTTCATGACATTAAAGTACACATGGTAACATGGAGAGGACCACCAGATCAATGGATAAAAGTGAACACATATCGTATTGCAATCAACAACCCAGGCAGGATTTGAGCTGGAGGCATTCTGAGAGACCAGGATGGCAAATTATTGATGGCATTCACAACTCTTTTGGGACAAGGCACCAACAATAAAGCAGAAATCAAAGGAGCCATTTTTGGTTTAACATGGGCATTAGAACTTGGATACAGGAACATAGTGTTGGAATCGGACTCTCAATTGGTGGTACACTGGATCCTACAAAAAGCAATCCCTCAATGGAGCATCATAACTCAGCTGGGAAGATTATAACAACTCATCACACAGACCCAACACTTCAAATGCATACATGTGTTTAGAGAGGCTAATGGAGTGGCTGATGCACTTTCCAAGTATAGTCACAAGACAACTACTCCTCAACTTTACTTCAACAATCAATAATTACCCAAAGAATCCAAAGCTTATTACCACATTGACCTTTTGGAAATGCCTATTTTCAGAAGGAAGAAGACCAAAAAGATTAAGGAACCCCCTTAAGCTATCTGGTACCTTTTCAACTTAGCTATAAGTTAGTATTATAACTTATTTGAATAGGTTCTTTTGTAATTTTTGAAAATGTAAAGGGAGAGTCTCCCTTATTTATGTTTCCCTAGATACTATGTATAGAGATGAGTCCTCTCTTCTAGGTGCCTAGTATTTTTTTATTCACCTTTTTTGTATGGGGAGGAGTTGACTTCCTAGTTTGGAAAGTTAACTCTGAACCATCTCATGCTCGAGAGGTTAGGTTTATGTCCCCCTCTCTGCAGTTATTTCTTTTTGTTCTATGTTAAGGCCTAGTGGTGTTGCTCAGCCCCTACCCACCTAAGGGTAGTTATAAAAAAATCTCAAAATACAAAACCCAAACATTAAACTCTAAACCATAGATTTTAAAACAAAAATCCTAAACCCCAAAACCGAAAACCTAAAAAAAAAACTAAACACAAACCCTAACCCTATCCCTAACCCTAACCCTAACCCTAACCCTATCCTTAACCCTAACCCTAAACGCAAAGACCAAAATACCAAAACCCTAACATTAAACATTAAACCATAGATATTACAACTCAAATCCTTAACCCCAAACTCTAAAACCTAAAAAAAACCTAAACCCTAAACCAAACCCTAACCCTAACCTTAACCTTAATCTGAACCCTAACCCTAAATCATTAACCCGAAACCCCAAGCCCAAAATACCAAAATCCAAACATTCAACACTAAACCATAGATGTTAAACCAAAAATCCTAAACCCCAAAACTAAAACCTAAAACAAATACCTAACCCTAACCCTAACCCTAACCCTAACCCTATCATTAACCCTAAACCCTAAGCCCTAAACCCTAAACCCAAAGCCCAAAATACCAAACCATAACGTTAAACACTAAACCATAGATATTACAACTCAAATCCTTAACCTCAAACCCTAAAACCTAAAAAACAACCTAAACCCTAACCCTAACCCTAACATTAACGCAAACCCTAACCCTACCATAAACCCTAAACCTAAAGCCCAAAATACCAAAACCCAAACATTAAACACTAAACCATTGATATTAAACCTCAAATCCTAAAACCTAAACCAAAAAACTTAACGAATCCCAAAACCCTAACGCTAACCCTAACCCAAACCCATAAACCCAAAACCCTTAGCCCAAAATTCCAAAACCCAAATTTTAAATGCAAAACCATAGATTTTAAAACTCCAATGCTAAACCCTGAACTGTAAACCTTAAAAGATCCTACACCTTAACTCTAATCCTAATCCTGACCCTAATCTTAAACCTTAAACCCTATATCCTAAGTCTAAAATGCGAAAACCCAAACATTTAACACTAAACCATATATTTTAAACCTCAAATCCTAAACCACAAACCCTAAAACCTAAAAAAAATGAAGTAAACCCTAACCATAACCGTAACCCAAAGCCTAACCCTAACCTTAACCATAACCCTAACCCTAAACCATTTACCCGAAACTCAAATCTCAAATTACCAAAATCCAAAAATTAAACACTAAACCATAGATTTTAAACCAAAAATCCTAAACCTCAAAACCTAAAACCTAAAAAAACCTAAACCCTAGTGCTAACCCTACCTTAAGCCTAACCCTAAACCCTAATTCCAAAACCCAAAATACCAAAACCCTAACATTAAACAGTAAACAAAAGATATTACAACTCAAATCCTTAATCCGAAACCCTAAAATCTAAAATCAACCTAAACCCTAACCCTAACCCTAACCCTAACATTAACCCTAACTCTAACCCTACCATAAACCCTAAACCCCAAGCCCAAAATACCAAAACCCAAACATTAAACACTAAATCATTGATATTAAACCTCAAATCCTAAACCCTAAACAAAAAAAACTTAAAGAAACTCAAAACCCTAACCCTAGCCCTAAACCATAAACCCGAAACCCTAAGCCCAAAATACCAAAACCCAAACATTAAACACTAAACCAGAAATTTAAAACCTCAAATCCTAAACAACAAACCCTAAAATCTACAAAAAAACTAAACCCTAACCCCAACCCTAACCTTAACCCTAACCCTAACCCTAATCCATTAACCCAAACCCCCAAGCTCCTCAAATCCGGAATTTTTCTCTCTCTACAATTTCTCTCTCTCCTTGCAAACTCTCTCACAACGGCTAGTAACATTCTATCGCCCAGCGCCGCCACTGCGCGTGGGCCGCCGGTATCCGATAAATGGCCGCCGGACGGAAACCCAAAGGAGCGCCTTGGAGAAGGCTACACACCCAGACATAACACGCTCCAAGATCAATCTCTGAACGCCTCAAATTTGCTGGTCAAAGATGCGATGAAACCTACAAGTCTTGAAGGGGAGTTCGATGCAGATCGAGAAAATATTTCACAAGGAATTTCTGGGTGGAATCGAGAAGAACGGACCATGACAGTGAATTCGCCACACCAAGATCTATCACATATCAAAGAATTAGAGAATTCCACCGTCCCAATCACCCAAAATCGAGAAGCAGCTGCTACTGGAATCGCGACAGAATCGCCGGAGTCGAGTTCCCAAAGTCGATCGATTCCCGGTCAGATTCAAAAAGAATTGAACACTGGGGTTGGTTCCCCCAGTGATGAGCTTCATCATACTCAAAATTTAGGTGAAATGGTCAAGGTATTAGTCGGCGGGAGGATCTCCGGTAACGACAGAGCTCGAAATGTCGGAATTTATGGAACATCGTCGCAAGAGAATGACTCTCAGAACAAAAATTCTCATATTACAAATACTTCCAATCATTCTAACGAAGAAATTATCACGAACAACGATCCACTTCATTCCAATGATCCCAAATCTGCTACACAATAGAAAAAACATGGAAGTGAAAGAGAACCTTTAATTGCAGCTCGCAATGATGAACAAGACTTTAATGTGGATGTTCCCAAGCCCATTGAAGCAACAACATTGAGACAAAGAAAAGAAAATCACCTGGGAGAGAATTCAAATCAGCAGCAGGGCATCAGCAGGATTTGCACCACAGTTTCATCGCATGAAGCTCTAGCTTCGAATTGTTCTTTTGGCATAGCTTGTAACTCCTCATATCTAACTCCTAATTTTAATTTAGGTGATTCACAAAATGCATATAACAAAGGTAAGGAAGAAGGTAATGTACAGGCTCAAAGACATGAACAACCTGGTCAAAAACTTGATCACTCGAACAATGAGGATCAACAAAAAGAAAAGGGCCAAAGAAACACAGACAAACACAAACAAGTCTCAGAGCAGGGGCAACAGAAGATGGAGAAGCAAAATGATCAACATCGGAGCAACTACAAGCAAGAGGGAAGCAATAAAGGGAATCAGATAAATTGTGAAAATGTGGAGTATCACAACAATTTTCCAAAAATTTCCAGCAACTATTCGAGGTATGAACCTAATGCTCAACATGAAAAGACTAACAAACAAAGTAGCCAAAATTCTCCTATCAATGTTAAACAACCTAATAATCAGTAGCAAAATCAGCCTCCCAATAGCAATACCAAAAATGATATAAACTCTGAGCCTGCTCCTTACACTGTTATACAATCGTTTGCTCCCAGACTGAGGTATAATCAGTCAAAAAATGAAGTTCCAATTGAATTGAAGGATCCAATCCATACTTCTAGACAGAGTTTCCCTGCTGTACTTCTTGATGAAACTGATTACTATGTGAAATTAGCAGAAATTTGTAAGTACACTCTTGTAGGCAAGTTCACTAATACAATTCCTAGAATGGAGGTGATTAGGAAAAGTTTCATTCTTCAGACTCAACTTATGGGAGGGGTGAAGATTACTCACTTCAATTCTAGGCATATTTACATAGACCTGGACAATGAACTGGATTACCAGACTGTTTGGACCAAACTGAAAATGAACATAGAGGGGCAAGTGATGAGAATTCAGGCTTGGACTCCAGATTTTACCCCTGAAGAGGAAACACCAATTGTTCCTATATGGGTGTCCGTACCAGGCATCTCTTGGCACTGTTACAACAAGGTATTACTGTCAACTATTTTGGAATCCGTTGGCAAGGTACTATTCTTAGACACACCAACCTCACAAAGAACTAGAGGTAGCACCACTAGAGTGAAGGTCCAAGTTGATCTCACTAAGACAAGACCATCTTACATATGGTTGGGTTTCAAAAATTCAAATCCTAATAAAGGAAGATATTTAAAAGTTGAGTATGAAGGAATACCTAGTTATTGTTTTTACTGCAAACATCAAGGTCACAAGGATGAAGAATGCACAATCAAGAGGAGGGATGAGGAGGTTAAAATAAAGAAAGAGTTAGAAGGGGAAAAAATAGTAAGGATCAAGGAACCTATAGGAAAGGAGGAGCTGAAAGGGAAGAAGATCTAAGCAATACCAAAACTCAGATGACAGGCCAGCAGCAGAACTCCAAACATGATGAACAAAATCAGCTAGCAGAATTACAAGAGGAACAGTGGCAAACACAGAAGAAGAAACAGCAAAGAACCAAGGATCAAAATACCTCCAAAGCTGCTTGGAGACTTGCCTTGCTTCCACAACAAAAAACCAATGACAGCCTTCAACAAAAACAGGGAACTGCAGGTATACTTAAAATACCAATTCAAAATAATTTTACTAACCTTGAAATGCAAGAACAACAAAACAGACAACACACAAGTCAAGAGGAAGGCAGGCAAACACCTTACCAGAATAACAAACAAAAAAATGGGAATGCTACAGCACCTACTGACAGCAATGACCTCAACACTGCAGGTATAATTAAACTACCAATTTAAAATAATTTTACTAACCTTGAAATGCAGGAACAACAAGACAGACAACACACAAGTCAAGAGGAAGGCAGGCAAACACATTACCAGAATAACCAACCAAAAAATGAGAATGCTACAGCACCTACTGACAGCAATAACCTCAATACACATGATGAACAAAGTCAGCTAGCAAAATTACAAGAGGAACAGTGGCAAACACAGAAGAAGAAATAGCAAAGAACCCAGGATCAAAATACCTCCAAAGCTGCTTGGAGACCTGCCTTGCTTCCACAACAGAAAACCAATGACAGCCTTCAACAAAAATAGGGAACTACAGGTATACTTCAACTACCAATTCAAAATAATTTTACTAACCTTGAAATGCAGGAACAACAAGACAGACAACACACAAGTCAAGAGGAAGGTAGGCAAACACCTTACCAGAATAACCAACAAAAAAATGGGAATGCTACAGCACCTACTGACAGCAATGACCTCAACACACATGAGGGACAAAACCAATAAACTACTATCAATAACAAGCACAAGAGCACAGGTATTGACTCAATGCTCCCAAATCCCAAATCCCCCAGTATGATTATTGATGTTGCTGATCAGTCTGATGAAGTTATTGGAGGTTTGGATGGGGGGTATCAGAAGATAACCATTAACTTGCAGGATGGGGTTACCAAAGGGGGGAATCTGGCTCATGTTATGCATGAGGGGTTGGAGGTTGACCTTAGTACTGACCATAGAGCCACAGATAAAACTATGAACAGACAGCAACATGGGGAACAACAACAAGCTCAACAACTGGTACAGAACAGGGGAATCAGCAATCAGACTCCCAAAAAAGATAAAGAAAATCAGCAATCTGAAAAAAAGAATGATAAATATCAAAGGCAACAAAGTGATACTCAAACCATGAACAACACGCCTAAGAGTAAGAATAAGCTTAGCAAACAAAAAAGAGATGCTGCAAAAAGAAGGCAAAACAGGCAGCAAGACAGGGACAGTGAACAGGGGCAGGAACAAAGGGAAGAACGATGTAACAAAGCTGTTATGGTTAAGGATAATCAAGGGATGGATACTCTTCCACTACAGACTCAGTATAGGAATCATCCAATATTAGATCCTACTGATAAGGAACTACAAAAGTGTAAGTTTAATACTGTGCCTATTGTGGATGAATATGATGTGGATAATTCTGAAGAGGAACTGGATGGAGATAATCAATCTCTAGCAGATCCTGAGAATGATGATGAGACTGGTGAGGCCCTTACTAAGGCTATTAGTCCTTATAATGATCAGACCATAGAGAATGACATTCAATAGGTAACTGAAAGGCAGTGTTTTTCTACTAGGGGTTTTCAACATGGCAAACTCCAGTCCAAAAAGCAAGATGTCAATACTGTCACTGCTGGCAGACCCAACACTAGGCTCTTCTCCTCTAGATCTTCCCAATGATTAGTACAAGCATATGGAATGTGAGAGGGATTAACACTCAGGGAGTGTTGGAGAGACTCAAGATGCTCAGAAAACTTCACCATTTATCTGTTATTACCATTTTGGAGCCATTCTCTGATAGTGTTCATGTACAAAGATTTAAAGTTCAATTAAACATGGAAAATGCCACTAGTAATTGTAATGGTAAGATTTGGGTTTTTTGGAACAGTGATATTGACTGTAATATCCTTGATGAAGATGAACAACAAATCACTTGTGATATGAAACACAATGAGTTACAATACAAATTTACTAGTACTTTTGTTTATGCAAAATGTAAGGATCACCTCAGGAGACCCCTTTGGGACAAGATGCTTCAACAGGCTTCACTGAATACCAAACCTTGGTGTGCAGTTGGTGACTATAATGTTATAACTGCTGTAGATGAAAAACTGGGAGGAATACCTTACAATATGAGAAAGAGCATGGATTTTATTGCTATTATTGAAGCATGTGGACTTCTGGACATTGGATTCAGTGGACACAAATTCACTTGGTCAAATAAGAGGGGTATCAATCACAGAATTTGGAAGAGACTTGATAGGGCTTTGGTTAATGATTCATGGTTAGAAAAGATGCCTCAAACCAGCATAACTCACCTGTCATCCACTGGATCAGATCATTGCCCTCTTCTGATGGAAATGGTTCCCACAAACACTGATCACATCAAGTATTTCAAATTCCTCAATTGCTGGATTGATAACCCTCAATTCATGGGAATTGTGAAAACTTGTTGGGATAAGGAGGTGGAAGGGATAGGCATGTGGAAATTCCACCAGAAAATAAAAAGATTGTCAAACACTCTTAGTGCGTGGTCAAGAAATGAATTTGGTGATATTTTTCAAAAAGTAAGGATGTATGAGGAACAAGTGCACAAAGCTGAAGAGGAATACATCCTTGACCAAAGTGATTCACACAGGAGTGCCCTCCATGAAATCAATGCTCAATATATTAAATTCCTCAAGTTGGAGGATAATATTTTGAAACAGAAAACCCAACTTCAATGGTTTAAGGAAGGCGACACCAATTCCAAATATTTCCGCTCTATTATAAGGGGAAGGAGAAGGAAATTATTTGTTCACAAAATTGTCACCGAAAATGGAGATTGGATTCAAGGCGATGACAACATTGCTCAAGCTGCTTGTGAACACTTCAAAAATATTTTCACAGGTGAGGATAAGCTTATCAATCAGAATACCTTGGATTGTATTCCAAGGATGGTGAGTCAAGATCAAAATATTTATCTTACCAATATCCCTACTATGGAGGAGCTAAAGGAAGTGGTGTTTTCTATGAACTGTAACTCTGCAGCAGGTCCAGATGGTATGAATGGGTACTTCTTTCAACAGTGCTAGGACATTATCAAGCATGATCTAATGGGGGTCGTGCAGGCCTTTTTCAGTGGTCAAATGATTCCTAAATACTTCTCCCATTCTTGTATTGTGCTGCTCCCTAAGGTAAACAATCCAAACAGGCTTACTGAGTTTAGGCCTATAAGTCTAAGTAACTTCACGAGCAAAATAATTTCCAAACTAGTGAGTAACAGACTTAGCCCTGTCCTTCCGTCCTTAATTTCTCCCAATCAGTCAGGATTTGTGAAAGGGAGAAGTATCTCTGAAAACATCATGCTAGCTCAGGAAATAATCCATCAAATCAAGAAACCCAACATTGGAAGTAATGTCATTATTAAATTAGACATGGCAAAAGCTTATGACAGGGTATCATGGTCATATATTTGCTTAGTTCTAAGGAAAATGGGGTTTGATGAGATGTTTATTGATATGGTGTGGAGAATCATGGCTAACAATTGGTACTCAATCGTTGTGAATGGTAAAAGATATGGTTTCTTTCACTCCACTAGGGGTCTCAAGCAAGGTGATCCTCTTTGTCCTGCCCTATTTATTTTAGGTGCTGAGGTACTTTCAAGATCTCTCAACAGGTTACATAATCACCCGGATTACCATGGTTTTTTCATGGAGAGGAGAGGACCTCAAGTGAACCATCTGAGCTTTGCTGATGATATAATCCTTTTCTCTTCTGGGAGAGGCAAAACCTTAAATCTCCTAATGGATACTTTAAAGGAGTATGAAAATACTTCTGGGCAACTCATCAATGGAGATAAAAGCCATTTTATGATTCACTCTAATGCTTTCAATAGCACTAGGGATAGAATTAAAAGGCTGACAAGTTTCAAACAAAAGCAGGGTCCTATCACATACCTAGGATGCCCTTTATTTGTTGGCAGACCAAGGAATGTCTATTTTTCTGATCTTCTTAACAAGGTTGTTTGCAGAATTACAGGTTGGCAAACCAAACAACTTAGTTATGGAGGCAGGGCTGTACTCTCCAAACATGTCCTTCAGGCCTTACCCATACATCTCCTATCTGCTGTCGCCCCCCCTATTACTATCATCAGACAGACCCAAATGCTTATTGCAGATTTTTTCTGGGGATGGAATAATAATAAAAAAAATACCATTGGTCCTCATGGAAAAATCTGAGCTACCCTTATGATGAAGGGGGGGTGAGTATGAGGAATCTACAAGATGTATGCAAGTCTTTCCAATTCAAGCATTGGTGGATCTTCAGAACAAAACAAACCTTGTGGGGAGAATTCTTGAAAGCTAAATATTGTCAAAGATCAAACCCGGTAAGCAAGAAATGGGATAATGAAGACTCACTAACTTGGAAAAATATGTTAATGAATAGACAACAAGTTGAGCAACACATTCATTGGAAGCTTAAAACTGGAAATTGTTCATTTTGGTGGGACAATTGGCTTGACACAGGTCCTTTAGTTCAATACACTACCAACAGCAACAGATTCAACAATTGTACAGTTGCTACTTTTTGGGAAAATGGGGGATGGAATTGGAACAAACTGATTAAACATGCTCCAACCAGCCAACTATCAAGCATTATGGCCACAAAAATTCCTCACCAACAGCAACTGCCTGACCAAGCTGTTTGGAAACTCAATAATCATGGCAACTTTAGTTGTTCTTCGGCCTGGGAGGAAATCAGAGAAAAAAAGGATAAGAACCATTTAAATTCTCTCTTATGGCATAAGAACATTCCTTTTAAAGCTTCATTTCTATTATGGAGAACCCTTAGGGGCAAGCTCCCTACTAATGAAAGGCTATCTAACTTTGGCATAGAGCCATCACATTGTTTTTGTTGTTTTGGTAGAACAGGCATGGACAACATTGATCACACCTTCAACTCAGGACAATTTGCAGCCACAATGTGGAATTTTTTTGCAGGAACTGCAGGGATACAGGCTGACCACTCCAATCTGCACGCAATGTGCAGACAGTGGTGGACAGTCAAGCCAAGAAATGCAGGCCACCAACTGCTGCTGCAAGCTACACCAATCTTTGTATGCTGGAATTTATGGAAGAACAGATATGCATGCAAATATGGAGGCAAAGCAACCAACATCAGCTGGGTGAAATATGCAGTCTATAAAGACTCATTCAAGGTGATGCAAAACGTTTTCCCCCAAGTTAATTGGCCAGCAAATTGGACAAGGTTAATTCAAATGGCTAAAAAATGTATCCATGACATCAAAGTGTGCAAGGTAGCATGGATTAAACCTCCGGATCAATGGATTAAGATAAATACAGATGGAAGTGCACTCACTAACCCCCGAAAACTTGGGGCTGGAGGTATTCTTAGAGATAAAGAAGGCAAGCTGGTGATGGCATTCTCAACACCACTTGGAGAAGGACAGAATAACAAAGCTGAAATTGAAGCGGCAATTTTCGGGTTGACTTGGGCACTTGAAATGGGCTACAGGAATATATCACTTGAGCTAGATTCGGAACTGGTGGTACACTGGATTTCAAAGAAAGCAGCCCCACAGTGGAGTATCGCCACTCAACTTGAAAGGCTCCAACTTCTTATCACCCAAACACACAACTTCAAATGCAATCATGTTTTCAGAGAAGGAAATTGGGTAGCAGATGCACTTTCAGAACACAGCCACAGCACAACAGCTCCTCAGGTATATTTCAACAACAATCAACTCCCTAAAGAAGCAAAGGCCTACTATCAACTTGACTTAATGAATATGCCAAGCTTTAGAATAAAGAAAACTAAGAGGATTTTTGAACCGCCTTGAGCTTATCTACCTATTCAACTTAGGTATATTCAAAGTCTAGCTAACTTGAATACGTTCTTTAGTCTATAGGCTTTCTTGTAAAGGAGAGTCTCCCTAGTTTATGCTTCCTAGATACTTTGTAACGAGAGGAGTCCTCTCCTTAGGTTATTAGTATTTTGGTTCCATCATTTATTGTAAGGGGAGGAGTTGACATTCTTTTGGAAAGTTGACTCTAAACCATCGTAGGTTTGGAGGTTAGGTTTATGCCCCCCTCCCTGTAATTTACTTTTGTTATTAATGATAAGGCCTGGGGGTGTTGCTCAGCCCCTACCCCTCCAAGGGTTATTCAACCAAAAAAAAAAAAAAAAAAAAAAAAAAAAAAAAAGCCCAAAATACCAGGAGAATGTTGGAAAACACAATGATAGTGAAGATATTGAACCACTTGATAAACCTAGAAACAAAAAATCTCAAATGAGATTAAAAAAAGAAAAGAGGCAATTAGGGAAAAACAAAATAAAGAAAAAGGCCATGAGTTTGTAGAAGTAGAAAAGATGATGATTTTGATGAATATGGTGCACCCAATTCTGAGGAAGAGTATGATGAAGGTACTCAATCCTTAGAGGAGGGTGATGAGCTAGACCAAGATATTAATTCTGATCAACACCTTCAAAGGGGACCTAGTATGCACAGTAATAATGTTGAAGAGGTTCAGGAAGTTACTGGAAAGCATGGATTATCTTCTAGAGGTAGAAAATAATCTAGAAAAAATACTAATGATAGTATTAACTGACCATACACTAGGTCTAGGAGTAGAGGTCTTTGATGATTAGAGCCATATGTTGGAACGCTAGGAGTATTAATACTCTAGGTGCTTTGGAAAGGTTGCAAAACCTTAAAAAACTTCATAATCTATCTATGATTGTTGTGTTGGAACCTTTTGCAAATCAATCTCAAATTAGATCTTTATGAGTCAGTTATAGATGAATCATTCTCAATACAATGTTAATAATAAAATCTGGTTGTTTTGGAATTGTGAGATAACCTGTAAAGTGGTGTAAGTGCATGAGCAGCACAGTACTTGTGAAATTAACCATATAGACTGTACAAATATGTTTCTTGTTACTTATGTGTATGGTATGTGTAAGGATTATCTAAGAATACCTTTATGGGATAAGTTGTTACAATATGCTGATACTAACTTACCTTGGTGTGTGATTGGTGATTTTAATGTTATTTCTTCTACTAATGAAAAATTAGGAGGTAGGAAATATAACATGAATAAGAGTTTTGAATTTATTAGTATTATTGAAGCATGTGGATTAGTGGATATAGGATACCATGGCCAACCTTTTACTTGGTGTAATCAAAGAGAAGAGGGAGATAGAATTTGGAAAAGATTAGAGAGAGTTATGGTAAATGATAAGTGGTTAGACATAATGCCCCAAACAAATATTAATCATTTACCATCTGTTGGATCTGATCATTGTCCTTTATTGCTTGAAATGAGTCTTAGATCAGATCAGGTAATCAAATACTCTAAGTTCCTTAATTATTGGACTGACAATTCTTCTTGTTTACCTACTATGGGAAGCTGCTGGAAAATAAAAGCAATTGGTAATCCAATGTGGATTTTTTTCATACTAAAATGAAAAGACTTTCTACTACTTTAAGTGTTTGGTCAAGAAATGAATTTGGAAATATTTTTGCAAAAATAAAAGAGTATGAGGAGTTAGTAAAGAGAGCTGAAGACAACTGCTTAATGCTAATACTAAAGACAATAGGGCTAAATTACATAGTATTAAGACAGAATATATAAGACATTTAAAAATTGAACATTCTCTGTTACAATAAAAAAGTCAGATTCATTTGCTAAAAGAGGGAGACACTAATTCTAAATATTTTCATGTTGTCTTAAGAGGTAGAAGGAGAAGAATGCTTATGCACAAAATCTTAACAGATTCAGGGGATTGGGTACAGGGAGATGAAGAAATTGCTAGAGAAGCATGTAATTATTTTCAGATTATATTCACTGGTAATAATAACAGAATCAATGAGGAGATCTTACAATGCCTTCCAAATATGATTACTCATGAACAAAACATATTAGAAAGCATGCCTACAATAGAATAGTTAAAAAAATATAGTGTTTTATATGAATCCTAATTCTGCTCCTGGTCTAGATGGAACAGGAGGAAAGTTTTATGAAACCTGTTTTCATATGATAAAATTTGACTTACTTGCTGCAGTTCAATCTTTCTTTAGTGGTCAAGATATGCCTAAATACATGACTCATTCTTGTTTGATTTTGCTTCCTAAAACAGAACATCCTAATAAATTGAAATACTACAGACCTATCAGTCTTAGTAATTTCTCTAATAAAATCATTTCTAAGATCATGAGTATTAGATTAGCTCTTATTTTACCTAATCTGATTTCACTTAATCAATCTGGTTTTGTAAAGTGTAGGAGTATTTCTGAAAATATAATGTTGGTTCAAGAGATCATTCATGGAATTAAACAACCTAATGAAGGGGATAATGTAGTCATTAAATTAGATATGGTCAAAGCTTATGATAGAGTGTCTTGGGCTTATACTTTCCTGGTATTAAGAAAAATGGGATTTGGGGAAATATTCATCGATAGAGTTTGGAGAATCATGAGTAATAATTGGTATTATATAGTAATTAATGGTAAAAGACATGGTTTTTTTCCATTCCACTAGAGGTCTTAAACAAGGTGATCCTTTATCCCCAGCTTTATTAATTTTAGGTTCTGAAATTTTTTCTAGACAGCTTAATCTGTTAAACCAAAACAGGTTATATAAGGGTTTTCATATGGAGGTTAAGGGGCCTCAAATTAATCACTTAAGTTTTTCACATGATATAATTATCTTTACTTATACTAGGAGAACTATTTTAAAGCTTATAACGAAGACCATTTCTGATTATGAGGATGTTTCTGATCAACTGCTTAATAAATATAAAAGCTTCTTTATGGTGACTGATCATATTGATGGTGATATTATTGATATTATTAAGGAGGAAACTGGTTTTAGTAGGCATAATAGTCCTATTAAGTACTTACGTTATCCTTTATTCATAGGGAGACAAAGAATTATTTTTTATTCAGAACTTGTGGACAAAATAATTAAGAAAATCACTGGTTGGCAATAAAAAATATTAAGTTTTGGAGGTAAAATAGTTTTAGTTAAACATGTTTTACAATCTATTTTTATTCATACTATGGCTGGAATTCCCCCCCCCCCCTCCCCACGAAGACAACCCTGAAATACATTTACAATGTAATAGCTGAGTAACACTGGGCATCATGGGAGACTTTAGGTTATCCTACAGATAAAGGGGGTATTGGATTAAGATTATTGGAAGTTATTTGCATGTCTTTCCAATATAAAAAATGGTGGGAACTAAGAACAAAACACTCTCTGTGGGGGTCATTTATGAAATCTAAATATTGTCAAAGAGCTAATTTAGTAGCAAAAAAATTTGATAATGGTCGATCAATGGTTTGGAGGTATCTTACAAGAAATAGGGAGGCTGTAGAAGCTCATATTACTTGGAATATTAATTCAGGGAATTGTAGTTTTTGGTGGGATAATTGGCTTGGAGATGGACCTTTAGCTAAGTATTGCACCAATATCTCAAGTATAAATAATAGTAAAGTTTCCTACTTATAAGATGGACATTGGAAAGAAAGGGAGATTAGAATACATGCCCCTCCTTTATTAGTTCCCATCATTTTTAGTACCAATATCCAGTATCAGGAAGGTATTCCTGACTCTGCTAACTGGGTACCTGCTGATAATGGATACTTTTCTATATCTAGTTCTTGGGAAAACATAAGGAAAAAATAGATTAAAGACCCTATTAATAAAATGATTTGGCATAGGAATTTACCCTCCAAAATCTCCTTTTTTCTGTGGAGAGCTTTAAGGGGGAAATTACCTACTAATGAAAAAATTATTATTTTGGAATTGATGCTACAGACTGTTATTGTTGTCATAGACTAGAGAAAGATGAAATCAAACACATTCTAGTAAATGGACAATTTGCTAAATATGTTTGGTATAAACATGCAACACTGGGGGGGCACACAACATAGCAGCATAGGTTTGAGGAGATTGCTATTACAATGGTCAAGTCTCCAACATAAGAATGAGGTACAAAAAACTCTATTAAAAATACTACATAATATTATTTGTTGGCATTTGTGGAAAAACAGGTGTGCAGTGAAATATGGAGGTAAAAAATCAAGTATACACGGAGTACATTATGCAATTCTAAGAGACATCAAACACATTTTAACAGTAACCTATCCTAATATCCAATGGCCTTATGATTGGGAAGTATTGATCAGTCTCATAGAACAATGCAAACAACAACAGAAAGTCACAATGGTACAATAGAAAAAACCTTCAAGGGATACATACAAATAGAATACAGACGGTAGTGCAATGCACAATCCAGGCAGAACTGGAGGGGGAGGTATTTTAAGGGATCATCAAGGTAAACTATTGTGTGCATTTTCCATTCCATTGGGTTTTGGTACTAATAATACTACCGAGATTAAGGAAGCTTTGCAGGGGATTTATTGGTGTGAACAACATGGATACAAAAGAGTTCTTCTTGAGGTGGATTCAGAATTATTGAGCAAATGGATCAACAACACAATTATAATTCCTTGGCGAAACAGACAGGATGTCCATACTATTCAACAAATTTCAAGCAAACTGGAATTTTTCAAATGTAGCCACATATATCGAGAGGCCAACGTAACAGCAGATTTACTATCAAAATGGAGTCATAGACATGCCATTATACAAAAATTCTACACTCAACATCAACTGGTGGGATTAATCAAAGGAAGCTCCATTTTGGAGAAGCTTGGTATGCAAAATTTTAGAAGAAAGAAGCTTAAAAGGATTAAAGAGTCTCCTTGAAGAAATTACAGACAGTTTATAGTATTAGTTCAAATTCAAATGTATGTTCTAACATGTTCTTAATTCTTTATGTAAATATAGTTTAGAATATAGTTAAGTTCTACATATTCAATTATAGAAGGCTAATAAATAGGAACGGAGTCGGGGAATTCTAACTCTTAAATTGCTCCTACGACTTCCTTTTCATTTGGTAGGGCATGCCAACGAGATCTCATGAGAGCTTTTCAAGGTATCCAGTTAGACCCCCGGGTAAAAGAGATCTATACATTTTAGCCACCCTTTCCATTACTGATGTAGTTGTTCTTGCTATCTAACCCGCCACTTTAGGGAGAGTCTCCCTTGTTTAGTTATTGTATTCTACATTTGTTTTTAGAATATACATATTGTAAGGGTAAATAAACTAACCTTAGTAGGTTGGATCATTTTCCCACCATAGGTATGAAGGTAAGGTCAAGTCCCCCTTCGTGCACAGATTTATTTCATGAAGTGATAAGGCCTGGGGGTGTTGGTCAGCCCCTGACCCACCAAAAGGGTCGTTCCAATAAATAAATAAAAAAAACCAAAATAACAAAACCCAAACATTAAACACTAAACAATAGATGTTCAACCAAACATCCTAAACACCCAAACCTAAAACCTAAAAAAAACCTAAACACTAACCCTAACCGTATCCCAAAAATGAACCCTAACCCTAAACCCAAAGCCCAAAATAGCAAAACCCTAACATTAAACACTAAATCATAGATATACAACACAAATCCTTAACCCCAAACCCTAAAACCAAAAAAATTACCTAAACCTAACCCTAACCCTAACATTAACCCTAAACCTAACCCTAGCATAAACCTTAAACCCCAAGCCCAAAATGCCAAATCCAAAACATTAAACACTAAACCATTGATATTAAACCTCAAATCCTAAACCCTAAACCAATAAACTTAAAGAAACTCAAAACCCTAACGCTAACCCTAACCCTAACCAATAAACCCGAAACCCTTAGCCCAAAATTCCAAAACCCAAATTAAATGCAAAACCATAGATTTTAAATCTCCAATGCTAAACCCTGAACTATAAAACCTAAAATAACCTACACCCTACCCTAATCCTAACCCTAACCCTAACCCTAAACCCTAAACCCTAAGTCCAAATAAATGATAAGTCTAAAATTCAAAAACCCAAATATTAAACACTAAACCATAGATTTTAAACCTCAAATACTAAACCACAAACCCTAAAACCTAAAAAAAAATAAACTCTAACCCTAACATTACCACTAACCCTAACCCTAACCCTAAACCATTAACCCGAAACCCCAAGCACAAAATATCTAAACCCAAACATTAAACACTAAATCATAGATTTTAAACTAAAAATCCTAACCCCCAAAGCCTAAAACCTAAGAAAAAAAACTAAACCCTGACCCTAACCCTATCCATAAAACGAACCCTAACCCTAAACCCTAAATCCTAAACCCTAAACCCAAAGCCTAAAATACCAAAACCCGAACATTAAACACTAAACCATAGATATTACAACTCAAATCCTTAACCTCAAACCCTAAAACCTGAAAAACAACCTAAACCTTAACCCTAACCCAAACATTAACCCTAACCCTAACCCTACCATAAACCCTAAACCCCAAGCCCAAAATACTAAAACCCAAACATAAAACACTAAACCATAGATATGAAACCTCAAATCCTAAACCCTAAACCCAAAAACCTAAAAAAAAAATCAAAATCGTTACCCTAACCCTAACCTTAACTCTAACCCTAACCCTAAACCATAAACCCAATACCCTAAGCCCAAAATACCAAAACCCAAACATTAAATACTAAACCATAGATTTTAAATCTCAAATCATAAACCCTAAACACAAAAAGTAAAAAACTCAAAACCCTAACCGTAACTTTAACCCTTACCCTAACCCTAAACCGTAAACCCGAAACCCTAAGCCCAAAATACCATAACCCAAATATTAAATACTAAGCCAAAGATTTGAAACCTCAAATGCTAAACCCTGAACCATAAAACCTAAACAAACCTACACTAGACTCTAACCCTAACCCTAAACCCTAAGTGCAGAAAAAACCTAAGTCGAAAATACGAACACCCAAACATTAAACGCTAAACCATAGATTTTAAACCTCAAATCCTCAACCACAAACCCTAAAACCTAAAAAAATCTAAACCCTAACCCTAGCCCTAACCCTCACCCTCACCCTAACCCTAAATCATTAACACAAAACCCAATTCAAAAATACCAAAACCCAAATATTAAACACTAAACCATAGATTTTAAACAAAAAATCCTAAAGCCCAAAATCTAAAACCCAAATAAAACCTAAACCCTAAACCTCACCCTACCCATAATACGAACTTTACCCTTACCGTAAACCCAAAACCCAAAATATAAAAAACCTATGACTAAACACTAAACAATAAATATTACAACTTAAATACTTAACCCCAAACCCTAAAACCTAAAAACAATGTAAACCGTAACCCTAACCGTAAAATTAACCCTAACCGTAAACCTATCACAAACCCTAAACCCCAAGACCAAAATACCAAAACCTAAACATTAAACACTAAACCATTGATACTAAACCTCAAATCCTAAACCCAAAAACCTAAAAACCAGCAAAAAACTAACCCTAACCTTAACCCTAACCCTACACCATAAACCCAAAACCCTTAGCCAAAAATACCAAAACCAAAACATTAAATACTAAACCGTAGATTTTAAACCTCAAATGCTTAACCCTGAACCACAAAAACTAAAAAAAACTACACCTAACCCTTATCCTAACCCTAAAACCTAAACCCTAAGTCCAAAAAAAAAAAAAGTTCAAAATACGAAAACACATACATAAAAAACTAAACCATAGATTTTAAACCTCAAATCCTAAACCACAAACTCTAAAACCTAAAAAAACCTAAAACCTAACCGAAACCCAAACTCTAACCCTAACCTTAACCCTCAACCATTAACCCGAAACCCCAAGCCCAAAATACCAAAACGCAACCATTAAACACTAAACCATAGATTTTAAACCAAAAATTCTAAACCCCAAAACCCAAAACCTAAAAATAACCCTAAACCCTAAACCCTAACCCTATCCCAAACACAAACTCTAACCCTAACTCTATCCGTAACACTAACCCTAAACCCTAAACAAGAAGCCTAACATAGCAAAACCCTAACATTAAACACTGAACCGTAGATATTACAAATCAAATCCTTAACCCC
The DNA here is from genome assembly GCA_016801875.1 of Solanum sitiens. NCBI lineage: Eukaryota > Viridiplantae > Streptophyta > Magnoliopsida > Solanales > Solanaceae > Solanum > Solanum sitiens. The sequence goes on along the minus strand of JABWTJ010000110.1, from coordinate 3,731,300 downwards.
AAATACTAAAACCTAAAAAACATCCTAAACCCTAACCCTAACATTAAACCTAACCCTAACCCTACAATAAACCCTACCCCAAGTCCAGAATAGCAAAACCCAAATATTAAAACTAAACCATTGATATTAAACCTCAAATCCTAAACCCTAAACCCAAAAACCTAAAAAAAAAAACTAACCCTAACCCTATCCCTAATCTTAACCATAAACCATAAACCAAAAACGCAAAGCCCAAAATACCAAAACCCAAACTTTAATTACTAAATCATAGATTTAAACCTCAAATGCTAAACCCTGAACTATAAAGCCTAAAAAGAACCTAAACCCTAACCCTAATCCTAAGTCCAAAAAAAAGAAAACAAACTTAAGTCCAAAATACGAAAACCCAAATATTAAACACTAATCCATAGATTTTAAACATCAAATCATAAAACAGAAACCCTAAAACCTAAAAAAACTAAACTCTAACCCTAACCCTAACCCTTACCCAAACCCTAACCCTAACCTTAAACCATTAACCCGAAACCACAAGCCCAAAATACCAAAACCCAAATATTAAACACTAAACTATAGATTTTAAACAAAAAATCCTAAACCCTAAAACCAAACACTGAAAAAAAGAGCTTAACCCTATCCCTATCATGAACCCTAACCTTATCCTTAACCCAAACGCTGAACCCTAAACCCTAAACCCAAAGCCCAAAATACCAAAACTCTAACATGAAACACTAAACCATAGATATTACAACTCAAATCCATAACCCCAAACCCTAAAACCTAAAAAACAACCTAAACCCTAGCATTAACCCTAACCCTACTATAAACCCTAAACTCCAATCCCAAAATAATAAAACCCACATATTAAACACTAAACTGTTGATATTATGTCACAACCCGAAACAATACCGTAGAAATTAGGGTACAATCTTGGATTGTAACCGGCGTCGTCGACCTCTCAGAGGTATAAGACAAGCCTCTCATATCATTCATCGCAGATACATAATGAAAAGTAGTGCGGAATTAAAACTTTTCACAAAATATAACATAGTCTTTAAAAAATCTCTTTCATATAAAAGTAATAGGAAATACTAAGTCTCAATCTCATCATCTTAAGACACAAGAATACTTGGGACACGGCCTATACTTCAATACGAAAATAGATATACGTAGTCTATTAAATACTTCAAAGAAAACATAAAAGACATATATGCCCTCGAGTCAAGTGAGGACATACTTCAACTTCTCTTGAACGATCTTCTAAGTTCAAGTCTTCACTTCCCAAAGCTCTTCACCTACCAAGAACTATATATATAGAAAAGCATGGAATTAGTACAACCACAAGTACTAAGTATGGCATTATGCATAAAAATCATGAAAATGGACTTTATTGGAAATATGCATCTTTTCATTTTACAAATCATATTTTAATCATAATAACATCATTAATCAATTTAGAAACACATAAGATAATAATTAATCAACAATATCAAATTTAAAGATCACTTTACAGTGAATTATATTCACTGTACAGTGAATTTCTAAATCCTCTTAAAACTGAACTTCTAGCATGTATTCCCTCACTTAACATCATCCTAAGATTCACTTAAGTCACACAAAGAGAGACGTACCATACACCCTCTCTATATGTGCCTAAACGACCCTTAAGATTACCTATAATGAGTTACATACATACTTACAAAGCAATCATAAACATCAAGGTAAGATTCATCTACCAAAGGTCATTTCCAAGGTTCACTTGAGTGAGTGTGGAGTGACCGCCCATACAATCTCTATCCCCCACACAAGGGATCCTATAGACTACCTAAAATAGAATCATTCTCACTAAACACACCAACACTTAGATGATAGGACACTCTCCTTCCAAAGTCTATCAAAAGACCTACTTAAGTAAATCAAGAAGATAACGTCCATGATTGACCTCCTCAAGATTACCTAAATAGTCCTTAAGACTCCCTAAAGCTTAGATCATGTCAACAACATCAAACCTTTTCCCTAACTAGAGTCATTCTCAAGTCTTCTATAGGTAAGCCATGAAGAAATCATCCTTTATGCCCTCTTCACAATTTCACTAAAGAATCCATAAGCCACTCTAGATTAGGTACTTAATCACTTACATACTTCATAACGTAAGTCATTGGTTCATTAATTCATTAATCCATTTATTCATTAATTCATTAAGAGACTCATACAATACATAAGGACATTCAAGTAATGGTCTTAGAGAAGACCTAGGGACTCTCATTAACAGCTTCAAAGCCTATTGTGCAATGTCTAGATAGCATCCCATACCACCACCTAAACTTCAGAGAACTTCTCTAATGCTAGCAAGTATCACATATGATGAGAATAGGCAATAACCGACATAGACCATGGTAGCAAGACATGGAATTCGGAGTTCTATCCTACTCCAATGAGGTTGTTCTACTTGCCAATGGTAGAACTTGGACACATCCCATGTAGGCACATGGTTAAGGAATATGAAGGTCTTCTTTGTATTCTAGTCTCATACTTAACTAGAACTACTTCCCTTACCATACTCACTCGGTGCTAGCCTTTGTTCTCATAGATTAATTCACATTAAGGTTCATACAATAGGGTTCCATATCTAGATCATGACCCAATTACATTTACCCTACCAAAGAGGATCTCTATGGATTTCCTTCCAATGGCGAGAAGAAGCTCATTATGACTTTTGCAAGGGAGATATGATGCCGTTCCAACCAATCAACCTAGGTCCATCATCCCACATGAAGGATACCTGTAACAACCCTAAAAATGAATAGGATCAAGACTTAGGTTTTTCAAGAATTCTTGCAATTAGACCAAGGTCCACACGTATTGATAAGCGTAGAACCAGACCTCAAAACCCTTACTACGACCAAGCCAACTAACTTGGGGAGTTAATTGAGCTTCTAAAGGTTGGAACCAACCATGGCTCGCGAAAACGAATATTTAATCGAAAGAGTTTTTACCGGACTCAAAAGAAGAAATCTTAAGCTTTGAGGGTCCAAGGGTAAAATGGTCTTTTCCAAGCCAAGGGTAATGTTGTAATTACCCTGAGGAATTAATTAATTAATAAATTAATTTATTTTTTTAAGGCATTTCGGGTGGCGCAATCCGAATTGACTCATTTTTGCAAATGGGGGTCACTCGGGTTCGAGCCCCACTAGAAGCAAGATTTAACTTGCTTTTATTTTAATTTGGTAACTTAATTTTAATAAATAATTAATATTAACTGATTTAGGAAAAAACGAAATCAGATTTCTATTAATTTTAATTATTTATTTAAGTTGACTAAGTCCTACCAACATGTCCTACTTCTAATAGACCACTATCTCCCATCACCCACTCTCTTTCATGTTAATCTCTCTCATTCTCACACTCTCTTCTGGCTTCAAACGTGAGAAAAATCAGAAAGAAAACTAAAGTTCTTCATGCTTGAAGAATTCACACGCAAAAGACAAAAGAGAAAGCAATTCGGTAATGTTAAGCAAAACGTACTACGCTAGTCGGGTAAGGTGTGAGTTTGGGTATTTGGACTGATATTTGGAGAGGTTCTTGGGCAACATTCTCGAGGTTGAACAAGAAAAATAAGTTATGGGTCTTCTTACTCTTGGTCCCTTTCCCAAGAGACCCCTAGGACTCAGAATATTCGGCTCAAAACCAAGGTTGTTTTCCCCGTTGCATGTCCCTGTCATTAGCTCCCAACGAATTCGTAGGTTGGTATGATTGCTGGTAGACTTAGGATTATGTGATGTTTGTGCTGGATATGAATGTGTTGGATGTACGTTAGTTTATGAAAATTACAACCCATGTATGTGTTCGGAATTATGAAAAATTGTGTGCAAGTGTGTGACATGACATGAGTCTCGGCCTTGAGGCTTAAATTTGTTAATGTTGTGGTTGTTAATTTACGTACACAAACTCATGAAGATCGTGATGTTCATAAAAAGGAAATCTGGCTGACTTGAATAAGGATTTTATAGCCAATAAATTCTATGAAAGATGCACTTAAAAATACGTTGAAGTGGATTCATGAACGAAATTATGAACTAAGTAAAACTTTGATGTTATGAGTTAAAAGTAACTAAAATTTCCAGCATTGTACAAGTTAATATAGACTAAATATAAATGTATATGAATCTGGAAATTTACTACAAAATAAAAGAATGAGGCCATTAGAAATTGAACCCGTGACCTCATCCTTGGGCGAAATAGACCACGAAAATGGGTGAGGGCTGGGGGGTTCGATCCTGGGTCTGAGCAAGGGAATGAATGAGAGAAAAAAATTAATGAGGGGAGTGGGATTCCAACCCATGACCACTCGGTCAGAACTCATGAAGAACAGGAAATAAAATAAAAAAAAAGGGTGTGAGGCGTGGGATTCGAACCCACGACCTCAAGATTTGGGAATAGAGGAGGCAAAATTATATTAAAATAAGTGAGGCCATGGGGGTTCGATCCCACGACCTCACTGTCCATGCCCTTAACTTAGAGAAAATATTGAAAATATAATTGTGGGGCTGTGGGGGTTCGAACCCACCACCTCACAGCCCTGAAGCAAAAATTAATCAAAAAGAAGGAGGCTGTGGGGGTTCGAACCCACAACCTCCTTACTTGGGCGAAATTAAGAGTAAAATAAAAGAGGCTGTGGGGGTTTAAGAAAAATGGGAGAATATCATGTTAATGAAAAATGAAAATGGGGTTGTGGGGGCTCGAACCCACAACCCATCGGCCAATGCAAGAAAAAGGTTAAATAGAAAAATAATCCTTCAATGTTAATATTGTGATTTGACTTAGAGTTAAAATGTTATGAATATTAGAATAAAATCAATTAAAAATATATATGATATCCAATTGATTCAAGACTTGGGTTCCTTGCCCAAACTTCCGTATTGATACATAAGTCATACGTGAACAAAATATCAAAGAATAATGCCACCTACTTAGATCAAAATCAAGATCTTGGCATATATACAAGACACATAAGTCTTGTACTACATAATCTTAGGAATGTGAGAATCACTTAACGAACTATGAATACTCATAAGTCTAACATACGTTCAAAAGTAAGTGAACCTAAGATGTATGAAATGAAATGGTGAACCCTAGAGGGGTTAAGTAAGGGTGTGAAACACACCAAATGGCCAAGTGCATTGGCATATGACGAAATGAACATTCACGTAATAAGAGGTGAATAACTAAGAAAAACAAAGGTGCTAATGATGATGAATGTGGTGACAACATGATATGAGGCTAATGTAAATGATGAGAGTAATCTCAAATGAGCCTAAGTAAATGTTACCAATATGTATTCACCTATTAGAGTGTAAGATAATGAAGAGACCAGTCTCTATGAACACTCTAATGAGAGTATTGAGCTTAACACAATTAATACGAATGATGAGATGAGAAATCATCTAATGAGCTATGATGTCCTCATACTAGAAGTCAGCTTCCATGACGTATGAGATGAATGAAATGGAACTTTACACTAAGCACCGATAGACTAGCTATGAGCGGTGATGCCTTCTTTCGGGAAGGTCGGAGGTTCACGTAACTCTCATGAGATGAGACTGTCCGGCTTGTCGGGTATGGGTCTTCTTATATCTCCTAGTCTTCGAACCTATACTGCCAATATAGGGATCTGGCGGGGTTAAATTCCCATGTACGCTAGCATGTTATTGAATCACTTTGGCCGGTGATTCCACCTCTTTTCGGTGTGGGGGAGACACTGGATTTCATGATGCTCACATGATCTATGTCGGTTAAAGTTAAAGTTCCCAATGAATGAATGAGGCCAGCCTCAAATGATGCACATAATGAAATGAATGAATACCAAAGGTGTTAGGATAGGATAATCAAAAGGTGAGTTAGATTCAAGTAATGACATTAGGTCATTCTTGGTCATTGCACAACGAACCTAATGAAAGTCTTAAACTACATCCTAGGTATAACCGGTGGTTACACTGGACTATAAACGAAATGAAATGAAGTATGTATGAATAAATGAAGCAGACTCTGTGTTTGCTAATGAAGACTCCCTAGTTGAGGTCCCATATGTTGAGCCCTCATTTCTGGGATGTCTTAATGTCAAGTCCATGATTCCAAGGTCTCATGGCAGAATGAATGATATGAACGAAGTTAAGTGCTACATGAAAAGTGTACTGTATGCTATATGATGTGTGCTATGTGTAAATGTTATGTGCTGCGTGCAAATGTGAAAAGTATGATGATGTATGTTATTCTCATGGCATAACTTTCCTAATCCAAATTTGGAAAGATCATTTACTTTCCTAATCCAAATTAGGAAACTTTCCAAATCTCAATTTGGCAAGTCCACTGACTTGACTTCCAAAAATCATGTTGTTAGGAAAGAGCTATTCTTTCTCATGCATGTCCTTGGTGTGTGCTTGCATATACCCATACTTAGTACATGTGTGTACTAACCCCATACAAACTCTACTATTTTAGGTGCAGGCACAGGTGGACGGTAGAGCTACAAGATCATCGCTGCAGTTATCCGGACGTCCAGCATTCATCCGGCTTTGGTAGGTCCTCATGCTTTCGAGGATGCTACTATTTTATATTGTAGCTTAGTTTAGGAGTTGAGCTAGTGGAGTATGTTCCACTAGCGTTTCTTTCTTATTTTATTCAGACTATGTATTGGGCCATTTTGGCAATTATACACTTATGTTTATTGAACTATTCCTTTTAGTTGCTTATCTCTTAATGTTAGATGGTTGATGGTGAACAATTACGTATTAATGAGAATGTTTTTTTATAAGTATGTTAGGAAACAAAAAGTTTCAAATTTTCCGCTAAAATTAACCTATATAAAGTAAGAATAACGTAGATAGGCTTGTCTGCGACCTCTGAGAGGTCAACGACGCCGGTCTCGTCTGGGGTCTAGATTCCAGTCATGATAAAGTTGGTATCAGAGCACTAGGTTAAATTACGCAAATAATAAGTTCACATCAACCACATTGAGTAGTTTCTAAGTCATGGTAGTGAAGTGCACCACTATCCTGGATTAGAGACTGCATGATGCGTAGGAAAATTTCCCTTTTTCTGATCTTATCGTGCTTTTCTGAATGTCTAAATTCTTGGTGTTACGAGTGTGTTTAACATCAATCCTTTTTGTTTTTCCAGAGAATGAACACTAGGAGAGGATTTGGTCAGAGGAGAGGAGGAGCAGCTGCTAGGGGTAATCAGGATCTACCCCAGGCTCCAGCTGAAGGAGTGGCCATGCCAGTTAACCAAGCTGGGTTGACTGACGCTGAGGTGCGGGCATCTTTGGCCCAAACGGCATAGGCCATTACTATGAAGGCCTAGGCTATGACTGCCCAGGTCAACCGGCAGGATGTTCAGAGGGAGAACCCACCAGTTCGTAGCATGGCTGACAGGCTGAGAGACTTCACGATGGTGAATCCTCGCATTTTCATAGGGGTTAAGACATCGGAGGATCCTCAAAAATTTGTAGATGAGGTGCATAAGATCCTGGTGGCTATGGGGGCCACTGATATTGAGAAGGCTGAGCTGGCTTCCTATCAGCTCAAGGATGTTGTACAGACTTGGTGCAAGATATGGCAAGATAGCCGTGTCTTAGTTGGAGTACCAGTCACATGAGAGCTGTTCAAGACAGCATTTCTGGAGAGATTCTTTCCCAGGGAGATGAGGGAGGCCAAGGTTGAGGAATTCATCAACCTCAAACAAGGCTCCATGACAGTCAGGGAGTATTCCCTGAAATTTGTTAAGCAGTCAAGGTATGTTGATTTCATTTTTTTTCCTAAGTATTTAATAGCAAGAATAAGGATAATACTGAACCTTGTTGAAATCTCCCAGGTATGCTACTTCCCTGGTTTCTAACAGCAGGGATGAGATGAGCAGGTTCCTCACAGGAATCAATGGAGACCTGGAGGAGGAGTGTCGATCTGCTATGCTCCATGATAATATGGATCTTTCCAGGTTGATGGTGCATGTCCAGCAGGTAGAGGACAGCCGCAGAAAGAGAGGTGTTTGTGATGCTAGGAGGCCTAGGCCTCAAGATCAGGCAGGACCCAGTCATGGAGGCCACATGAATAATTTTGGCGTCCGTGAGTAGCCAAGGTTCAAAAAGGGGCAACAGAGTTCTGGGAATTCTAATCCTCAGAGGAGTGCTACACCTAAAGGAGGCAGACCTGAGCCCAAGAAGGGAAATGGAGGTGAGATGCAGCGTACTAAGAAGAATTGTGCTAAGTGTGGCCGAGCTCACAGTGGAGAGTGCAGACAGGGCACTAATGCCTGCTTCGGTTGTGGTAAGAGTGGACACATGGTCAGAGACTGTCCACAGAACAGAGGTCAGGCTGGAGGTAATACTCAGCCTAGGCCTAATCCACAGGGTACAGCAGCAGCCGAGCCTCCTAAGAGGAACAGGTTCTATGCCCTGAAGGGCAGAGAGGAGCAGGAGAAGTCCGATGATGTGGTCACAGGTATGCTGCAAGTGTTCTCAACTTCTGTTTATGCTTTACTTGATCCAGGGTCTACACTTTCCTTTGTAACTCCTCTGCTTGCTCTTACCTTTGAGGTATTGCCTGAAGTTCTACATGATCCTATAGTGGTTAGTACACCTTTAGGAGAGAATGTAAGAACTGATAGAGTATACAAAGATTGCCCAATAGTTGTGAGTGGTAAAACTATGTGTGCAAACCTGGTTGAGTTACCCATGCAAGATTTTGATGTTATTCTTGGCATGGATTGGCTTCACAGTTGTTATGCTTGCTTGGACTATCGTAGTAGAGTGGTGAGATTTCGCTTTCCTAATGAAGAAGAGTTAGTCTGGGAGGGGTACAATTCGAGTCGTCCTAACCCCTTGATTTCTAACCTTAAGGCCAATAAAATGATGTCCAAGGGGTTATTGTGTCATCTTGTGAGTGTTAATAATTTAGATCATGACATTCCTTCCATAGACTCAGTACCTGTAGTGAATGAGTTCTTAGATGTGTTTCCTGATGATTTACCTGGAGTCCCTCCCCTTCGAGAGATTGACTTTGGTATCGATTTAGAACCCGATACTAAACCAATCTCAATTCCTCCTTACAAAATGGCTCCAGCTGAACTCAAAGAGTTGAAGTTGCAGTTAAAAGATCTCACTGACAAGGGTTTCATTCAACCGAGCATATCCCCTTGGGGCGCTCCAGTGTTGTTTGTAAAGAAGAAAGATGGAACCCTTAGAATGTGTATCGATTATCGGCAGCTCAACAAAGTCACTATAAAGAATAAGTATCCACTCCCCAGAATAGATGATCTGTTTGATCAACTCCAAGGGTCTAGTTTCTTCTCTAAGATTGATCTTCGTTCAGGGTATCATCAGCTTAGGGTTAGGGATGGAGATATCCCAAAGACAGCCTTTCGTACCCGCTATGGTCACTATGAGTTTTTAGTCATGTCATTTGGTCTCACGAATGCACCTGCTGCATTTATGGACCTCATGAACAGGGTCTTCCGTGAATACCTTGACTCTTTCGTCATAGTATTCATTGATGACATTCTCATCTACTCTAAGACCAAGGAAGAGCATGAACAGCATTTGAGACTAACCTTGCAGGTACTTAGACAGCATCAGTTGTATGCCAAATTCAGCAAATGTGAATTCTGGCTGAGATCAGTGACCTTCCTGGGTCATGTTGTGTCCGATCAGGGCGTGGAGGTGGATCCCAGGAAGACTGAGGCTGTGAAGAACTGGCCAAAACCTCTTACTCCTACTGACATCCGTAGCTTTTTGGGATTGGCTGGTTACTACCGCAGGTTTGTGGAGGGCTTTTCTTCCATTGCTGCCCCATTGACAGCTTTGACTAAGAAGAAAGCCAAGTTCGAATGGACGGAGAGTTGTGAGAAGAGTTTCCAGGAGCTCAAGGACAGACTCACTTCAGCCCCAGTGCTTACTTTGCCTAAGTGTGGTGAGAATTACACTGTTTATTGTGATGCATCTAGGGTTGGTTTGGGTTGTGTTCTTATGCAGGTTGGTAATGTGATAGCCTATGCATCTAGACAACTCAAGGTTCATGAGAAGAATTATCCCACTCATGACCTGGAGTTGGCAGCTGTGGTATTTGCACTGAAGCTGTGGAGACATTATCTGTATGGAGTGCATGTAGATGTGTTCACAGACTATAAAAGTCTCCAGTATGTGTTCACACAGAGGGAGTTGAATCTACGTCAGCGGAGATGGTTGGAGATGTTGAAGGATTATGACATGAATGTGCACTATCATCCAGGTAAGGCTACTATTGTAGCTGTTGCTTTGAGCAGGATGAGCATGGGAAGTACAGCTCACGTTGAGGATGAGAAGAAGGAGCTGGTAAAAGATGTACACAGACTGGCCAGACTGGGTGTGCGTTTGTTTGACTCCACTAGTGGGGATGTTTCAGTTCATCCTAGTTCTGAATCATCCTTGGTAGTTGAAGTCAAGCAGGGTCAGCATCTAGATCCCGTGTTGATGGAGCTGAAGGACTCAGTGCTAATGAAGATGAATGAGTCTTTCTCTTTGGGAGGTGATGGCATACTTAGATATCAGGACAGGCTGTGTGTGCCAGATATGGATGATTTGCGGACTAGGATTGTTGCATAGGCCCATGGTTCCAGATATTCTATACATCCAGGTTCCACTAAGATGTATCATGATCTCAAGACGATTTATTGGTGGCATGGCATGAAGAAGGATATTGCAGAATATGTGGCCAAGTGTCCTAATTGTCAGCAGGTCAAGGCAGAGCATCTTAAGCCTGGTGGTCTAACGCAGATTATTGAGGTTCCGACTTGGAAATGGGAGGCCATTATTATGGACTTCGTGGTTGGGCTTCCAAGGACTAGGAGGCAGCATGACTCTGTATGGGTTATTGTGGACAGATTGACTAAGTCTGCCCACTTTATCCCTGTAAAGTCTACTTACAGAGCCAAGGATTATGCGAGGCTCTACATTGATGAGATTGTGAGATGGCATGGGATTCCCTTGTCTATTATTTCAGACAGAAGAGCTCAGTTTACTTCTCATTTCTGGAGATCTTTCTAGAAGAGCTTGGGCACGCAGGTGAAGCTTAGCACTGCCTTTCACCCTCAGACAGATGGGCAGGCAGAGCGCACCATACAGACATTGGAGGATATGTTGAGGGCGTGTGTGATTGACTTCAGAGGTAACTGGGATGACCATCTGCCTTTGATAGAGTTCTCGTATAATAATAGCTATCACTCCAGCATTGGGATGGCACCGTTTGAGGCACTGTATGGTAGGAGGTGTAGATCTCCAGTTGGGTGGTTCGAGGTTGGAGAGTCATCCATTTTGGGGCCGGAGATCATTCATGAGGCCTTAGAGAAGGTCAGAATGATTAGGGATAGGTTGACTACTGCGTACAGTCGGCAGAAGTCATATGCTGATAACAGAAAATGGCCCTTAGAGTTTGATGTTGGTGACCAGGTTTACTTGAAAATATCACCTATGAAAGGGGTGATGAGATTTGGTAGGAAAGGGAAGCTGAGTCCAAGATATGTTGGGCCATATGAGATCCTACAGCGTGTGGGCGAGGTGGCCTATGAGTTGGCATTGCCCGCAGAGTTAGCTTCTGTCCATCCAGTCTTTCATGTATCTATGTTGAAGAAGTGCCTAGGTGATCCAGCATCAATCTTACATGTTGAAGGTTTGGGGGTTGATGAAGACTTGTCTTATGAGGAGGTACCTGTTGAGATCTTAGACAGACAGGTCAAGCGGCTGAGGAACAAGGAAATTGCCACAGTGAAAGTATTGTGGAGAAATCATCTTGTTGAGGGTGCTACGTGGGAAGCTGAGGCCGACATGAGGGCCCGCTACCCTCACCTGTTCAGCTCTTGAGGTTAGACTTTATACTCTTAAACTTATGCTTCCTTACCTCCCCGTATTTTATTGCTATTGTTTGACTATGTATAGTGCTTTTATTATGATCTTACGGGCATTACAACATGAAGTAGTAGTGTCATTCAGGGAGGAATGTTCCTAAGGCGGGGATAATGTAACAACCCTAAAAATTAATAGGATCAAGACTTAGGTTTTTCAAGAATGCTTGCAATTAGACCAAGGTCCACACGTATTGATACGCGTAGAACCAGACCTCAGAACCCTTACTACGACCAAGCCAACTAACTTGGGGAGTTAATTGAGCTTGGAAAGGTTGGAACCAACCATATGAGGCTCGCGAAAACGAAGATTTAATTGAAACAGTGTTTACCGGACTCAAAAGAAGAAATCTTAAATTTTGAGGGTCCAAGGGTAAAATGGTCTTTTCCAAGCCAAGGGTAATATTGTAATTACCCTGAGGAATTAATTAATTAATAAATTAATTTATTTATTAAGGCATTTCGGGTGGGGCAACCCAAATTGACCCATTTTCGCAAATGGGGGTCACTCGGGTTCGAGCCCCACTAGAAGCAAGATTTAACTTGCTTTTATTTTAATTTGGTAACTTAATTTTAATAAATAATTAATATTAACTGATTTAGGAAAAAAGGAAATCAGATTTCTATTAATTTTAATTATTTATTTAAGTTGACTAAGTCCTACCAACATGTCCTACTTCTAATAGACCACTATCGCCCATCTCCCACTCTCTTTCACGTTAATCTCTCTCATTCTCACACTCTCTTCTGGCTGCAAACGTGAGAAAAATCAGAAAGAAAACTAAAGTTCTTCATGCTTGAAGAATTCACACGCAAAACACAAAAGAGAAAGCAATTCGGTAATGTTAAGCAAAACGTACTACGCTAGTCGGGTAAGGTGTGAGTTTGGGTGTTTGGACTGATTTTTGGAGAGGTTCTTGGGCATCATTCTTGAGGTTGAACAAGAAAAATAAGGTATGGGTCTTCTTACTCTTGGTCCCTTCCCCAAGAGACCCCTAGGACTCAGAATATTCGGCTCAAAACTAAGGTTGTTTTCCCCGTTGCATGTCCCTGTCATTAGCTCCCAACGAATTCGTAGGTTGGTATGATTGCTGGTAGACTTAGGATTATGTGATGTTTGTGCTGGATATGAATGTGTTGGATGTACGTTAGTTTATGAAAATTACAACCCATGTATGTGTTCGGAATTATGAAAAATGGTGTGCAAGTGTGTGACATGACATGAGTCTCGGCCTTGAGGCTTAAATTTGTTAATGTTGTGGTTGTTAATTTACGTACACAAACTCATGAAGATCGTGATGTTCATAAAAAGGAAATGTGGCTGACTTGAATAAGGATTTTATAGCCAATAAATTCTATGAAAGATGCACTTAAAAATACGTTGAAGTGGATTCATGAACGAAATTATGAAATAAGTAAAACATTGATGTTATGAGTTAAAAGTAACTAAAATTTCCAGCATTGTACAAGTTAATATAGACTAAATATAAATGTATATGAATCTGGAAATTTACTACAAAATAAAAGAATGAGGCCACTAGGAATTGAACCCGTGACCTCATCCTTGGACGAAATAGACCACGAAAATGGGTGAGGGTTGGGGGGTTCGATCCTGGGTCTGAGCAAGGGAATGAATGAGAGAAAAAAATTAATGAGGGGAGTGGGATTCGAACCCATGACCCCTCGGTCAGAACTCATGAAGAACAGGAAATAAAATAAAAAAAAAGGGTGTGAGGCGTGGGATTCGAACCCACGACCTCAAGATTTGGGAATAGAGGAGGCGAAATTATATTAAAATAAGTGAGGCTGTGGGGGTTCGATCCCACGACCTCACTCTCCATGCCCTTAACTTAGAGAAAATATTGAAAATATAATTGTGGGGCTGTGGGGGTTCGAACCCACCACCTCACAGCCCTGAAGCAAAAATTAATTAAAAAGAAGGAGGCTGTGGGGGTTCGAACCCACAACCTCCTTACTTGGGCAAAATTAAGAGTAAAATAAAAGAGGCTGTGGGGGTTTGATCCCACAACCTCTTGGTTTAAAGAAAAATGGGAGAATATCATGTTAATGAAAAATGAAAATGGGGTTGTGGGGGCTCGAACCCACAACCCATCGGCCAATGCAAGAAAAAGGTTAAATAGAAAAATAATCGTTCAACGTTAATATTGTGATTTGACTTAGAGTTAAAATGTTATGAATATTAGAATAAAATCAATTAAAAATATAAATGATATCCAATTGATTCAAGACTTGGGTTCCTTGCCCAAACTTCCGTATTGATACATAAGTCATACGTGAACAAAATATCCAAGAATAATGCCACCTACTTAGATCAAAATCAAGATCTTGGCATATATACAAGACACATAAGTCTTGTACTACATAATCTTAGGAATGTGAGAATCACTTAACGAACTATGAATGAAGCCTCATGGCTTGTGTGTATAGACTCATAAGTCTAACAGACGTTCAAAAGTAAGTGAACCTAAGATGTATGAAATAAAATGATGAACCCTAGAGGGGTTAAGTAAGGGTGTGAAACACACCAAATGGCCAAGTGCATTGGCATATGACGAAATGAACATTCACGTAATAAGAGGTGAATAACTAAGAAAAACAAAGGTGCTAATGATGATGAATGTGGTGACAACATGATATGAGGCTAATGTAAATGATGAGAGTAATCTCAAATGAGCGTAAGTAAATGTTACCAATATGTATTCACCTATGAAAGTGTAAGATAATGAAGAGACCAGTCTCTATGAACACTCTAATGAGAGTATTGAACTTAACACACTTAATACGAATGATGAGATGAGAAATCATCTAATGAGCTATGATGTCCTCATACTAGAAGTCAGCTTCCATGACGTATGAGATGAATGAAATTGAACTTTACACTGAGCACCGATAGACTAGCTATGAGCGGTGATGCCTTCTTTCGGGAAGGGCGGAGGTTCACGTAACTCTCATGAGATGAGACTTTCCGGCTTGCCGAGTATGGGTCTTCTTATATCTCCTAGTCTTCGAACCTATGCTGCCAATATAGGGATCTGGCGGGGTTAAATTCCCATGTACGCTAGCATGTTATTGGATCACTTTGGCAGGTGATTCCACCTCTTTTCGGTGTGGGGGAGACACTGGATTTCATGATGCTCACATGATCTATGTCGGTTAAAGTTAAAGTTCCCAATGAATGAATGAGGCCAGCCTCAAATGATGCACATAATGAAATGAATGAATACCAAAGGTGTTAGGATAGGATAATCAAAAGGTGAGTTAGATTCAAGTAATGACATTAGGCCATTCTTGGTCATTGCACAACGAACCTAATGAAAGTCTTAAACTACATCCTAGGTATAACCGGTGGTTACACTAGACTATGAACGAAATGAAATGAAGTATGTATGAATAAATGAAGCAGACTCTGTGTTTGCTAATGAAGACTCCCTAGTTGAGGTCCCATATGTTGAGCCCTCATTTCTGGGATGTCTTAATGTCAAGTCCATGATTCCAAGGTCTCATGGCATATGAATGAATGATATGAACGAAGTTAAGTGCTACATGAAAAGTGTACTGTATGCTATATGATGTGTGCTATGTGTAAATGTTATGTGCTGCGTGCAAATGTGAAAAGTATGATGATGTGTGTTATTCTCATGGCACAACTTTCCTAATCCAAATTTGGAAAGATCATTTTATTCAGACTATGTATTGGGCCATTTTGGCAATTATACAATTATGTTTATTGAACTATTCCTTTCAGTTGCTTATCTCTTAATGTTAGATGGTTGATGGTGAACAATTACGTATTAATGAGAATGTTTTTTTATTAGTATGTTAGGAAACAAAAAGTTTCAAATTTTCCGCTAAAATTAACCTATGTAAAGTAAGAATAACGTAAGTAGGCTTGTCTACGACCTCTGAGAGGTCAACGACGCCGGTCTCGTCTGGGGTCTAGAATCCAGTCGTGACAATACCCTTATGGCGTTCGACTTCAATGTACATTACTTTTACCCTTGGTTTCAAGGTTTCGCATAAAGACCTTCTTTTCATCATTAAAGGTCACATGTCGTTCATTGATTCAAGACTATTAAAATACTAAGTCAAATCATCACATAATCATATTCATATAAGAATCAAGCGATATATACAAGTCAACCAAGACAAGACATCACATACTTCACTTGAACTCATAATGCAAGTCATACTAGAAACACCTAGAAACAACCTATCATCTTCAAGTCATCCTATATATCATCATAACATCAATAATGTACTCCACATAGAATCACAAATCCAAGTAGGAATAACCAAGACTTAACCCCAACACTATACTCAAAATGTCAAAGTCATAGTCTAACATGATCACTTAAGGCAACATAAGTAAAAGAACACACATATGACTTCACATGTAGATAGATAATGTCATGCTTCACATAATCAACTACACAAATATCCACATTTCTTCAAGTAGTTGCCAACAAGGCCATGCTCAGTATATTGCATAAAGTAACGCCGACAAGGCCACGTCAATTGCAAGTAAAACACATAACACCGCCACCATAAGTGGACCATACCAAGAACAATAGAATCGAAGTATACTTAATATCAAATTAAAGAAAATGGGGCAACATACCTTCATCCCCTAATCTACACTTCAATTCAATGCCAAATCAACCAATTCAACATCACAAGGCCCTTACCCATGGCCATGAACAATAATTCAAAGCAATAACCATAAAACTCAATGAATCTACATCAATTCAATCTAGGTTTAACAATCTAATATCAATTAGATATCAATTCAATACAATTCTTATATCATTAGAAATCCCATAAGAAACTACATAACAATTCAACAATATTAGCTTAATATCAAGTAACCCAATAAGTAGTCAAAACTAGGGTTCATCAATTTACATGGGTTCATAGGTAATTTATGTTGAAATCATCAATACAATCTTAATTAGATCACTATTCGATGTTTAGAAATCGTTTATGCAAGAACCCATGGTAGAATCCCAAAATTGGACAATTCACTTTAGAAAACTTTGAAAAACATCTTGAGAGTTGGGCTCCTTGATGAAACAAGTTTCAAGGATCAAAAGACATACGTCAAGGATGATAATTCTTCACTTTGATGAAGGATTTCCACTCAAAACGTCACACCAAGCTGCTTGTTCAATTTGCACTTCAATGGAGTCTTTGGGATTTCTAAGGGACTTTGGGGTTTTGTTTTTGGAAGAATGAATTATTCTAAGTGTTAAACACTTATATACTCATTTAAAATACCCAAAAATCCCTTAACAAACCGCCTAAACTCTTATTTGGAAGTGGGGTGAATTTACCAATTCACCCCTAACTTGGCAGCAGCTCTGCGCAGGAAACAACATCACTCGACGCCTACCCTTGACGGGGCATCACCACCTCGATGGGCCGTCACTGGCCACCATCGGAGGTTACAGTAGCCTGACAAGGCTTTCTTATTCATCCAAGGCCAAGTCCACCACGACTACACCCTTCGACGGGACGTCCACAGGCCTACGAGCCATCGACTGCTCCGTCGTCTGGGGTCTGCCTAAGACTGTTTTGGCAACAGTTTTGTGTCCTTCCTTAAGGATCCTTAAATGGTCCTTGGGGATAATTTCCCGGACTTTTCCAACCCAAATATGATCGTCTATAAGTTTAACACCTCTCACATAAATTTCATACAAAACGAACACATAAAAATCGACAAAACACGCCTAGATGTACAAGGTCGATTAAAGGCATATCTTTCGAAAACCTTGGACGTTCTTGGTCTTTTGACCTCCAAACTTATCGAAACTCAACACACTGCCTATACATGCTATAATAACTCAATTAAGAACCTTAAAACATCTTGAAACACACATAAACACATAGAAACACATACAAGGCATTTAGGTGACTTAGTCGTGAAACGTCTTAGTCGTCCCTTGACGTTTGAGTTCCAACACACCTAATACTTTAGCTACTGAATCTATACAATATATTAAACATATTTTGGACCTTAGACCATCAATATAAACATGTTAGGCTCTAGTTAACCTAAGTCGTTTTCGAGGTCTTACAATTTCCCCACTTGGACATCATTCGTCCTCGAATGACACTTGCCACTCTCCGAACACTTCCAAGATTATAGACTCAACTAGAAGCACCTAACCCAACCACATAACACAATATTAAGAAGAAATCATCAATTTCACATAATCAAGAGATTCACAACACAACAAGAACTAGAAAACAATTCTATAACTCATTATGCTATGAAACTCACATGCTTCTATCCAAATAGCAAAAACTCATTTTATATTCAATATTATACTCATACACATCAGTTCTAACCATATCACAATAATTTTAGACCAACGAATCAAATAATCATTTTTACAAAAATATTACAGTAAACTGTCTTAATGCTACAGTGATTTTTACCAAAATTTTCAAAAATGCACATTTAAGGTAATTCATGATATAAACATGCTAATATGCAAAGTAACATCATATAAACACCTCTTATAATAATAGAAAGGCTTCATAAAACACACAATGCATGAAATTAATGAAATTCAATTTCGACCAAACTTCTAAACATCATGCTCATGCAACAACTTCTAAGACTTCTATCACATCTACTAACCATATTCCCCCACTTAGAAGGATTTAATATCTTAACAAAATAAAGAGAACTTACCAACAGCATCATCACCATCACCGGGCTTCTCAACTCTAGTACGGAGTGCATAGAAACGCCTCTTTGTTGGAGCATCTTCCTTTGGAACATTAGGAGCAACTTGCTTACCCTCTCTACCTCTAGAAGCAATCATAGGAAAATCTCTAGCCTTATGTCCTTCCTTACCATAACCAAAGAAATTCCCGGTACACAAAAGACACTCACCAAAATATTTCTTGCCACAATTGGCACAAGTAGGTTTGTCATTTCGAGAACCACCTCCTTTCTCAAATTTCACCCTAGGAACACTAGATCCCTCTTGAGTTTGATCCCTCTTTTTGAACCTAGTGTCACGGACCTAGAGTTTTGCTAAGACTCCGTAAGGCACTTGACAACTTACTCACGAATCTTTCACGATCTTGTAAGCTTAAACTAAGCCTTTCACACTAAGATCGCTAAGAGAAATGCAAAGGAAGACTTAGAAAGAGAGATTTGGAAGACTTAGAACGGTCCGCCCCTCCAATGGTCACAAAGACCTTCTAGAGAATTCTAAGGAATTCTCTAATCTTCTCCAGGCGTCTAGAGTGTTCTGCCAAACCTCTAGACCCTTCTGGCCGCATCCGGAAGTAAAATCAGATGGCATTGTGGTGGGACGTCTCACTCTCCCCCACCTATTGATGCGACGACCGTGACGCATCCTTGCTCCTTCGGCGACCGAGTCTTGTCGTGCGATCTTTAATCCACGTACTCGATCAATCCCTTTGAGCAGCTCCCTCAGTTGTTGCCCGATCATTTTTGGCCCGGTCTCATGAACTTCCTCCTTTCTAGGAGGCAAGCGCCTCGGCGGCTTCCTTGGCATCACTTCAGCGTTCCCTCTTGGAACCTGCTTCGCGCACGGTGGCAAGGACTTATCAGCATCATTGCCTTCTCTCGAACTTGCAATGATCGCTACGGATGTCC
Source organism: Solanum sitiens (assembly GCA_016801875.1). Lineage (NCBI taxonomy): Eukaryota > Viridiplantae > Streptophyta > Magnoliopsida > Solanales > Solanaceae > Solanum > Solanum sitiens. The sequence continues at coordinate 3,711,718 of JABWTJ010000110.1, read as the reverse complement.
TCCTCGATCTCTTGTCGACCCTCTCGAGCTGCATGGCCGTCAGTCGGACCTGTCCCTCTGTCTTCGGTGCCTTCACCATGGGAACCATACATGTTCCTTCTTGCTCCAAGACTACGAGTCGTTGGAGGAAAGGATCGATCACAGCATGGCACTGTCGAAAGAACTCCTGCCCAAGAATTATATCAAAGAGATCCACGGGAGCGACAGTAAAGTCGGTCTTACCCTGCCACTTGCCTAACGTGATGCTTACTCCCTGTGCTTCTCCACACACGGGAGTCGGTAGTGCATTGACCGTCCTGAGTTGGGCGTTGCATGGACTGTGACGCAACCCCAACCTCGTTGCTGCCGTCTTGGTCATTATATTGACCTCTGCACCTGTGTAGACCATCGCACGAGCATGTCCCCCATTGATCTTGATGTCGACATACTGCATGCTGCATGCCTTCGGCTCCGCATGCCTTGACTACGTAAGCCTTTGCTCCACATGCCTCGGCGGCTCCTGTGGTTGCTTGGTGATAGCCCTGCATAGGCCTATCAAGCCAAATTACTTAGTCTCCTCTACTTGACCTTGCTCATGTGCTTCCTTAGCTTTCCGCTCTCGTAGGAAAGCACCAAGGCTCTTCAGTTAAGGGCACTTCGCATAGCTATGCGGCCCACCGCATAACTAGCAACCATCTCCTTTGGCAGTCCCTGTCTTCCTCACCGGGTTGCCATGGCCTCCAGACTTCTTGCCGTCGAACCTATAGGTATCACGCCCTTTGGGTTGAGGCCGTTGCTCCTCGCACCTTCCTTGAGTGCTCCTATCTCGGCCTTCATGGTCTCAATTGCGCTCAACTCCTCCATGAGCCGACACTCCAAGGAAGTGATAACCTTCTTCATCTCAAACTCTGCTCGCTGATGCCCCTCCAACTCCTTGCGGATGGATTCGGTCTCCTCGAGGGTGAAGTCTTCAAGGGTCTTGAACGTGCCGTCTGCCACGTTCATGCGCCGGCCTAAGATCTCCCCCACCATTGTCATGACTACCTCTTATGTCGTCCCCTCCGGCACTATAAGGCTTCTCCTGCCTGAAGTCTGTCAACGCTTCGGCCTGCGTGATAGCATCATCAATAGTCTTTACCTATCGCCGTTCCAACTCCTTCCTGGCCCAATTTTGCAGCCCATCCATGAAGTGGAACAACATGTCCTCATCCGTGAGGTTGGGAATCTGAAGCGTAAGGGTAGTAAACTCCTGCACATATGCACGTATGCTACCCGTCTGCTTTAACTCCCTAAACTTGCGCTTCGCCTCGTAGATGACGTTGTTGGGGAAGAACGCCCTCCTGAACTCCTCGTGGAATTTCTCCCACGTGTTGATGGTGCACGTCCCCTTCCTGATGTGGGACTCTTTACACCTCCACCATAGCATGGCCATATCAGTAAGATACAACACAGCGGTGTTGATCTTACTCTCGTCGTTCCGCAATCTGTTGCACTTGAAATAGTTCTCCAAATGCCACAGAAAGTTCTCCACCTCATGCGCGTCATGGATGCCTCTGAACATAGGTGGCTTAGGAGCCTCAACACTGGCCTCCCTTCCCCGGTTGAACGACGGTGATCCTCCAACCCTCGCACCTTCCTTGAGTGCTCCTATCTCGTCCTTCATTTATTAAATTGCGCTCAACGCCTCCATGTGCCGACACACCAAGGAAGTGATAACCTCCTTCATCTCAAACTCTGTCCGCTGACGCCCTTCCAACTCCTTGCGGATGGATTCGGTCTCCTCGAGGGTGAAGTCTTCAAGGGTCTTCAACTTGCCGTCTGCCATGTTCATGCGCCGTCCTAAGATCTCCCCCACCATTGTCATGACTCCCTCTTATGTCGTCCTCTCCGGCACTATAAGGCTTCTCCTGCCTGAAGTCTGTCAACGCTTCGGCCTGCGTGATAGCGTCATCAATAGTCCTGACCTGTCGCCGTTCCAACTCCGTCCTGGCCCAATTTTGCAGCCCATCCATGAAGTGGAACAACATGTCCTCATCCGTGAGGTTGGGAATCTGAAGCGTAAGGATAGTAAACTCCTGCACATATACACGTATGCTACCCGTCTGCTTCAACTCCCTAAACTTGCGCTTCGCCTCGTAGATGACGTTGTTGGGGAAGAACGCCCTCCTAAACTCCTCGCGGAATTTCTCCCACGTGTTGATGGTGCACGTTCCCTTCCTGATGTCGGACTCTTTACGCCTCCACCATAGCATGGCCATATCAGTAAGATACAACACAGCGGTGTTGATCTTACTCTCGTCGTTCCGCAATCTGTTGCACTTGAAATAGTTCTCCAAATGCCACAGAAAGTTCTCCACCTCATGCGCATCATGGACGCCTCTGAACATAGGTGGCTTGGGAGCCTCAACGCTGGCCTCCCTTTCCCGGTCGAACGACGGTGATCCTCCAACCATCGTACCTTCTTTGAGTACTCCTATCTCGGCCTTCATGGTCTCAATTGTGCTCAACGCATCCATGAGCCGACACTCCAAGGAAGTCATAACCTCCTTCATCTCAAACTCTACCCACTGACGCCCCTCCAACTCCTTGCGGATGGATTCGGTCTCCTCGAGGGTGAAGTCTTCAAGGGTCTTGAACTTGCCGTCTGCCACGTTCATGCGCCAGCCTAAGATCTCCCTCACCATTGTCATGACTACCTCTTATGTCATCCCCTCCAGCACTATAAGGCTTCTCCTTCCTGAAGTCTGTCAACGCTTCGTCCTGCGTGATAGCGTCATCAATAGTCCTGACCTATCTCCGTTCCAACTCCGTCCTGGCCCAATTTTGCAGCCCATCCATGAACTGGAATAACATGTCCTCATCCGTGAGGTTGGGAATCTGAAGCGTAAGGGTAGTAAACTCCTGCACATATGCACGTATGCTACCCGTCTGCTTCAACTCCCTAAACTTGCGCTTCGCCTCATAGATGACATTGTTGGGAAAGAACGCCCTCCTGAACTCCTTGCGGAATTTCTCCCACGTGTTGATAGTGCACGTCCCCTTCCTGATGTCGGACTGTTTACGCCTCCACCATAGAATGGCCATGTCAGTAAGATACAACACAGCAGTGTTGATCTTACTCTCGTCGTTCCGCAATCTGTTGCACTTGAAATAGTTCTCCAAATGCCACAGAAAGTTCTCCACCTCATGCGCGTCACGGATGCCTCTGAACATAGGTGGCTTGGGAGCCTCAATGCTGGCCTCCCTTTCCCGATCGAACGACGGTGATCCTCCAACCCTCGCACCTTCCTTGAGTGCTCCTATCTCGGCCTTCATGGTCTCAATTGTGCTCAACGCCTCCATGATCCGACACTCCAAGGAAGTGATAACCTCTTTCATCTCAAACTCTGCCCGCTGACGCCCCTACAACTCCTTGCGGATGGATTCGATCTCCTCAAGGGTGAAGTCTTCAAGGGTCTTGAACTTGCTGTCTGCCACGTTCATGCACCGGCCTAAGATCTCCCCCACCATTGTCATGACTACCTCTTATGTCGTCCCCTCTGACACTATAAGGCTTCTCCTGCCTGAAGTCTGTCAACGCTTCGGCCTGCGTGATAGCGTCATCAATAGTCCTGACCTGTCGCCGTTCCAACTCCGTACTGGCCCAATTTTGCAGCCCATCCATGAAGTGGAACAACATGTCCTCATCCGTGAGGTTGGGAATCTGAATCGTAAGGGTAGTAAGCTCCTGCACATATGCGCGTATGCTACCCGTCTGCTTCAACTCCCTAAACTTGCGCTTCGCCTCGTAGATGACATTGTTGGGGAAGAACGCCCTCCTGAATTCCTCGCGGAATTTCTCCCACGTGTTGATGGTGCACGTCCCCTTCCTGATGTCAGACTCTTTACGCCTCCACCATAGAATGGCCATATCAGTAAGATACAACACAGCAGTGTTGATCTTAATCTCGTCGTTCCGCAATCTGTTGCACTTGAAATAGTTCTCCAAATGCCACAGAAAGTTCTCCACCTCATGCGCGTCACGGATGCCTCTGAACATAGGTGGCATGGGAGTATCAATGCTGGCCTCCCTTTCCCGGTCGAACGACGGTGATCCTCCAACCCTCGCACCTTCCTTGAGTGCTCCTATCTCGGCCTTCATGGTCTCAATTGCGCTCAACGCCTCCATGAGCCGACACTCCATGGAAGTGATAACCTCTTTCATCTCAAACTCTGCCCGCTGACTCCCGTACAACTCCTTACAGATGGATTCGGTCTCCTCGAGGGTGAAGTCTTCAAGGGTCTTGAACTTGCCGTCTGCCACGTTCATGTGCCAGCCTAAGATCTCCCCCACCATTGTCATGACTACCTCTTATGTCGTCCCCTCCGGCACTATAAGGCTTCTCCTGCCTGAAGTCTGTCAATGGTTTGGCCTGCGTGATAGCGTCATCAATAGTCCTGACCTATCGCCGTTCCAACTCCGTCCTGGACCAATTTTGCAGCCCATCCATGAAGTGGAACAACATGTCCTCATCCTTGAGGTTGGGAATCTGAAGCGTAAGGGTAGTAAACTCCTGCACATATGCACGTATGCTACCCGTCTGCTTCAACTCCCTAAACTTGCGCTTCGGCTCATAGATGACGTTATTGGGGAAGAACGCCCTCCTGAACTCCTCGCGGAATTTCTCCCACGTGTTGATGGTGCATGTCCCCTTCCTGATGTCGGACTCTTTACGCCTCCACTATAGCATGGCCATATCAGTAAGATACAACACAGCGGTGTTGATCTTACTCTCGTCGTTCCGCAATCTGTTGCACTTGAAATAGTTCTCCAAATGCCACAGAAAGTTCTCCACCTCATGCGCGTCATGGATGCCTCTGAACATAGGTGGCTTAGGAGCCTCAACACTGGCCTCCCTTCCCCGGTTGAACGACGGTGATCCTCCAACCCTCGCACCTTCCTTGAGTGCTCCTATCTCGTCCTTCATTTATTAAATTGCGCTCAACGCCTCCATGTGCCGACACACCAAGGAAGTGATAACCTCCTTCATCTCAAACTCTGTCCGCTGACGCCCTTCCAACTCCTTGCGGATGGATTCGGTCTCCTCGAGGGTGAAGTCTTCAAGGGTCTTCAACTTGCCGTCTGCCATGTTCATGCGCCGTCCTAAGATCTCCCCCACCATTGTCATGACTCCCTCTTATGTCGTCCTCTCCGGCACTATAAGGCTTCTCCTGCCTGAAGTCTGTCAACGCTTCGGCCTGCGTGATAGCGTCATCAATAGTCCTGACCTGTCGCCGTTCCAACTCCGTCCTGGCCCAATTTTGCAGCCCATCCATGAAGTGGAACAACATGTCCTCATCCGTGAGGTTGGGAATCTGAAGCGTAAGGATAGTAAACTCCTGCACATATACACGTATGCTACCCGTCTGCTTCAACTCCCTAAACTTGCGCTTCGCCTCGTAGATGACGTTGTTGGGGAAGAACGCCCTCCTAAACTCCTCGCGGAATTTCTCCCATGTGTTGATGGTGCACGTTCCCTTCCTGATGTCGGACTCTTTACGCCTCCACCATAGCATGGCCATATCAGTAAGATACAACACAGCGGTGTTGATCTTACTCTCGTCGTTCCGCAATCTGTTGCACTTGAAATAGTTCTCCAAATGCCACAGAAAGTTCTCCACCTCATGCGCATCATGGACGCCTCTGAACATAGGTGGCTTGGGAGCCTCAACGCTGGCCTCCCTTTCCCGGTCGAACGACGGTGATCCTCCAACCATCGTACCTTCTTTGAGTACTCCTATCTCGGCCTTCATGGTCTCAATTGTGCTCAACGCATCCATGAGCCGACACTCCAAGGAAGTCATAACCTCCTTCATCTCAAACTCTACCCACTGACGCCCCTCCAACTCCTTGCGGATGGATTCGGTCTCCTCGAGGGTGAAGTCTTCAAGGGTCTTGAACTTGCCGTCTGCCACGTTCATGCGCCAGCCTAAGATCTCCCTCACCATTGTCATGACTACCTCTTATGTCATCCCCTCCAGCACTATAAGGCTTCTCCTTCCTGAAGTCTGTCAACGCTTCGTCCTGCGTGATAGCGTCATCAATAGTCCTGACCTATCTCCGTTCCAACTCCGTCCTGGCCCAATTTTGCAGCCCATCCATGAACTGGAATAACATGTCCTCATCCGTGAGGTTGGGAATCTGAAGCGTAAGGGTAGTAAACTCCTGCACATATGCACGTATGCTACCCGTCTGCTTCAACTCCCTAAACTTGCGCTTCGCCTCATAGATGACATTGTTGGGAAAGAACGCCCTCCTGAACTCCTTGCGGAATTTCTCCCACGTGTTGATAGTGCACGTCCCCTTCCTGATGTCGGACTGTTTACGCCTCCACCATAGAATGGCCATGTCAGTAAGATACAACACAGCAGTGTTGATCTTACTCTCGTCGTTCCGCAATCTGTTGCACTTGAAATAGTTCTCCAAATGCCACAGAAAGTTCTCCACCTCATGCGCGTCACGGATGCCTCTGAACATAGGTGGCTTGGGAGCCTCAATGCTGGCCTCCCTTTCCCGATCGAACGACGGTGATCCTCCAACCCTCGCACCTTCCTTGAGTGCTCCTATCTCGGCCTTCATGGTCTCAATTGTGCTCAACGCCTCCATGATCCGACACTCCAAGGAAGTGATAACCTCTTTCATCTCAAACTCTGCCCGCTGACGCCCCTACAACTCCTTGCGGATGGATTCGATCTCCTCAAGGGTGAAGTCTTCAAGGGTCTTGAACTTGCTGTCTGCCACGTTCATGCACCGGCCTAAGATCTCCCCCACCATTGTCATGACTACCTCTTATGTCGTCCCCTCTGACACTATAAGGCTTCTCCTGCCTGAAGTCTGTCAACGCTTCGGCCTGCGTGATAGCGTCATCAATAGTCCTGACCTGTCGCCGTTCCAACTCCGTACTGGCCCAATTTTGCAGCCCATCCATGAAGTGGAACAACATGTCCTCATCCGTGAGGTTGGGAATCTGAATCGTAAGGGTAGTAAGCTCCTGCACATATGCGCGTATGCTACCCGTCTGCTTCAACTCCCTAAACTTGCGCTTCGCCTCGTAGATGACATTGTTGGGGAAGAACGCCCTCCTGAATTCCTCGCGGAATTTCTCCCACGTGTTGATGGTGCACGTCCCCTTCCTGATGTCAGACTCTTTACGCCTCCACCATAGAATGGCCATATCAGTAAGATACAACACAGCAGTGTTGATCTTAATCTCGTCGTTCCGCAATCTGTTGCACTTGAAATAGTTCTCCAAATGCCACAGAAAGTTCTCCACCTCATGCGCGTCACGGATGCCTCTGAACATAGGTGGCATGGGAGTATCAATGCTGGCCTCCCTTTCCCGGTCGAACGACGGTGATCCTCCAACCCTCGCACCTTCCTTGAGTGCTCCTATCTCGGCCTTCATGGTCTCAATTGCGCTCAACGCCTCCATGAGCCGACACTCCATGGAAGTGATAACCTCTTTCATCTCAAACTCTGCCCGCTGACTCCCGTACAACTCCTTACAGATGGATTCGGTCTCCTCGAGGGTGAAGTCTTCAAGGGTCTTGAACTTGCCGTCTGCCACGTTCATGTGCCAGCCTAAGATCTCCCCCACCATTGTCATGACTACCTCTTATGTCGTCCCCTCCGGCACTATAAGGCTTCTCCTGCCTGAAGTCTGTCAATGGTTTGGCCTGCGTGATAGCGTCATCAATAGTCCTGACCTATCGCCGTTCCAACTCCGTCCTGGACCAATTTTGCAGCCCATCCATGAAGTGGAACAACATGTCCTCATCCTTGAGGTTGGGAATCTGAAGCGTAAGGGTAGTAAACTCCTGCACATATGCACGTATGCTACCCGTCTGCTTCAACTCCCTAAACTTGCGCTTCGGCTCATAGATGACGTTATTGGGGAAGAACGCCCTCCTGAACTCCTCGCGGAATTTCTCCCACGTGTTGATGGTGCATGTCCCCTTCCTGATGTCGGACTCTTTACGCCTCCACTATAGCATGGCCATATCAGTAAGATACAACACAGCGGTGTTGATCTTACTCTCGTCGTTCCGCAATCTGTTGCACTTGAAATAGTTCTCCAAATGCCACAGAAAGTTCTCCACCTCATGCGCGTCACAGACGCCTCTGAACATAGGTGGCTTGGGAGCCTCAACGCTGGCCTCCCTTTCCCGGTCGAACGACGGTGATCCTCCAACCCTCGCACCTTCCTTGAGTGCTCCTATCTCGGCCTTCATGGTCTCGATTGCGCTCAACGCCTCCATGAGCCGACACTCCAAGGAAGTGATAACCTCCTTCATCTCAAACTCTGCCCGCTGACGCCCCTCCAACTCCTTGCGGATGGATTCGATCTCCTCGAGGGTGAAGTCTTAAAGGGTCTTGAACTTGCCGTCTGCCACGTTCATGCGCCAGCCTAAGATCTTCCTCACCATTGTCATGACTACCTCTTATGTCGTCCCCTCCGGCACTATAAGGCTTCTCCTTCCTGAAGTCTGTCAACGCTTCGGCCTGCGTCATCAATAGTCCTGACCTGTCTCCGTTCCAACTCCGTCCTGGCCCAATTTTTCAGCCCATCCATGAAGTGGAACAACATGTCCTCATCCGTGAGGTTGGGAATATGAAGCGTAAGGGTAGTAAACTCCTGCACATATGTACGTATGCTACCCGTCTGCTTCAACTCCCTAAACTTGCGCTTTGCCTCGTAGATGACGTTGTTGGGGAAGAACGCCCTCCTGAACTCCTCGCGGAATTTCTCCCACGTGTTGATGGTGCACGTCCCTCCTGATGTCGGACTCTTTACGCCTCCACCATAGCATGGACATATCAGTAAGATACAACACAGCAGTGTTGATCTTACTCTCGTCGTTCCGCAATCTATTGCACTTGAAATAGTTCTCCAAATGCCATAGAAAGTTCTCCACCTCATGCGCGTCATGGATGCCTCTGAACATAGGTGGCTTGGGAGTCTCAATGCTGGCCTCCCTTTCTCGGTCGAACAACGGTGATCCTCCAACCCTCGCACCTTCCTTGAGTACTCCTATCTCGGCCTTCATGGTCTCAATTGCGCTCAACGCATCCATGAGCCGACACTCCAAGGAAGTGATAACCTCTTTCATCTCAAACTCTTCCCGCTGACGCCACTACAACTCCTTGCGGATGGATTCGGTCTCCTCTAGGGTGAAGTCTTCAAGGGTCTTGAACTTGCCGTCTGCCACGTTCATGTGCCAGTCTAAGATCTCTCCCACCATTGTCATGACTACCTCTTATATCGTCCCCTCCGGCACTATAAGGATTCTCCTGCCTGAAGTCTGTCAACTCTTCGGCCTGCGTGATAGCATCATCAATAGTCCTGACCTGTCGCCGTTCCAACTCCGTCCTGGCCCAATTTTGCAGCCCATCCATGAAGTGGAACAACATGTCCTCATCCGTGAGGTTCGGAATCTGAAGCGTAAGGGTAGTAAACTCCTGCACATATGCACGTATGCTACCCGTCTGCTTCAACTCTCTAAACTTGCGCTTCGCCTCGTAGATGACGTTGTTGGGGAAGAACGCCCTCCTGAACTCCTCGCGGAATTTCTCCCACGTGTTGATGGTGCACGTCCCCTTCCTGATGTCGGACTCTTTACGCCTCCACCATAGCATGGCCATATCAATAAGATAAAACACAGCGGTGTTGATCTTACTCTCGTCGTTCCGCAATCTGTTGCACTTGAAATAGTTCTCCAAATGCCACAGAAAGTTCTCCACCTCATGCGCGTCTCGAACGCCTCTGGACATAGCTGGCTTGGGAGCCTCAACGCTGGCCTCCCTTTCCCGGTCGAACGACGGTGATCCTCCAACCCTCGCACCTTCCTTGATTGCTCCTATCTCGGCCTTCATGGTCTCAATTGCGCTCAACGCCTCCATGAGCCGACACTCCAAGGAAGTGATAACCTCCTTCATCTCAAACTCTGCCCGCTGACGCCCCTCCAACTCCTTGCGGATGGATTCGGTCTCCTCGAGGGTGAAGTCTTCAAGGGTCTTGAACTTGCCGTCTGCCACGTTAATGCGCTGGCCTAAGATCTCCATGGCCTGCCTCGCCGTTTCCACCCTTGCGACCCATTCTTCTCCGGCAGTGATGTCTATGGGCTCCTTTCCCATCTCATCGTCACTGGCTCCGGCGGTCGAATGTGGATGAGATGTCAGCACCTCGCTTGGTTCTGGCAGCATCTCTGCATTTCCCTTGTGCTGTCTTTTCCACTTTCGGTTCTTCTTACAACCTTTCTGACGGACGTTGAGGATGTTAGCGGCGTTCATGTCTCCTTCGGAAGCCATTCTCTTAAACCGCTCTGATACCACTTTGTCACGGACCAAGAGTTTCGCTAATACTCCGTGCGGCACTTGACAAGTTACTCACGAATCTTTCACGATCTTGTAAGCTCAAGTAAGCCTTTCACACTAAGATCGCTAAGAGAAATGCAAAGGAAGACTTAGAAAGACAGATTTGGAGGAAGAAGTCTCTATTACTTCTTTGTTGGATTGTTGGATGGATGATTTACAAATGAAAGACCCTCCTATTTATACAATTTCCTAAGGGCCTGTGTGTAAATAAAAATAACTCTTCAAGTCCCTAATTATTTACACTTTGGTCCCCTTCTAGAGAATTCTACACTTCTCTTGGGACCTTCTCCAACGGCTACTTGGACCTTCTAGAATTCTCCGCCCAATTCTAGAACAGTCCGCCCCTCCAACGGTCACAAAGACCTTCTAGAGAATTCTACGGAATTCTCTAATCTTCTCCAGGCGTCTAGAGCGTTCTGCCAAACCTCTAGACCCTTCTGGCCGCATCCGGACGTAAAATCAGCTGGCATTATGGCGGGACGTCTCACTAGGCTGCCAATGATCACTTGCACCACTTCTTTTCAAGTTTCTAGCCATTCTCTTAAGTTTAGACTTTTCAATAGCTTGTGAATACACCATGAGTCTAGCTAAAGTCATATCATCATGTAGCATAGCCGTACGGCATTCCTCCATCACTATGTCGGCTACCCCGGTAACAAAGTGACTCATTTCATCTCTTGGATTTGACACAAGAAAAGGTGCATACCTAGCCAAAGACAAGAATTTCAAAGATTACTCCTCAACACTCATATTGCCTTGCTTGAGATTACTAAACTCCTCCACCTTAACCTATCTCATTTCTCTTGGAAAGTACTTACCTAGAAAAGCTTCCTTAAACTCTTCCCATTCAATAGGACCCGCTTCCTATGGCCTATTTTCCTTCCATTGAGTAAACCAAATTTGAGACACATCCCTCAATTGGTATGAAACTAACTCCGCCTTCTCTTTAGATGTAACCCCCATAGTACTCAACACCTTTTACTCACCATCAAGGAACTCTTGGGATCCTCATCTACTTTGGAGCCAAGAAATATAGGAGGATTCATCCTCGCAAAGTCTCTCAACCTAGAAGTCATAGTGCTCTCCACAACCCTAGGCATCATACTCAAATTGATTTGAGTAGTTATGGCTTGAGATAAAGCCATCAAAGCCTCTCTAATATCTTGAGTAGTCAACTCCGGATGAACCACCGGAACCTCATTACCTTCACCCAGATTAGGAACATGATCACCTTGGGGAGGCACTTGAGCACCTTGAGGAACTTGCTCAACTTGAGGAGGAATCTCCTCATTCACCCTCTCCTCTTCAAACCTTTTTGCGGCCATCCTTCTAGTATTAATCTCCTAGAAACACAAGGAAACACATAAGAAGGATAATCATAACATTTACTCTACCGCATGACATAGGAGTAGAAAAGAAGGGAAACTCTATCGTCTTATAGCCTCTTGCCCATAGATGTGTCGCGACTCACACCAATAGTCAAGACTTTACTAGACGTGACTTGATGAGACTATTTGATTCCTAAAACCACTTTCACCAACCTATGCTCTGATACTAAGCTTGTCACAATACGAAACCATAACCTAGAAGTTAGGGTACAATCTTGGATTGTAACCGGCATCGTCAACCTCTCGAAGGTCTAAGACAATCCTCTCATATCATTCATCGCATATACATAATGAAAAGTAGTGCGGAATTAAAAAATTTCACAAAATATAACATAGTCTTTAAAAAATCTCTTTCATATAAAAGTAATAGGAAATACTAAGTATCAATCTCATCATCTTAAGACACAAGAATACTTGGGACACGGCCCATACTTCAATACGAAAATAGAAATACATAGTCTATTACAATACTTCAAAGAAAACATAAAAGACATATATGCCCTCGAGTCAAGTGAGGACATACTTCAACTTCTCTTGAACGATCTTCTAAGTCCAAGTATTCACTTCCCAAATCTCTTCACCTACCAAGAACTATATATATAGAAAAGCATGATATTAGTACAACCACATGTACTAAGTATGGCATTATGCATAAAAATCATGAAAATGGACTTTATTGGAAATATGCATCTTTTCATTTTACAAATCATATTTTAATCATAATAACATCATTAATCAATTTAGAAACACATAAGATAATAATTAATCAACAATATCAAATTTAAAGATCACTTTACAGTTAAACATTGTTACAGTGAATTGCTAAATCCTCTTAAAACTCAACTTCTAGCATGTAATTCCCTCACTTAAAGTCATCCTAAGATTCACTTAAGACACACAAAGAGAGACGGAGCATACACCCTCTCTAGATTTGCCTAAACGACCCTTAAGATTACCTATAATGAGTTACATACATACTTACAAAGCAATCATAAACATCAAGGTAAGATTCATCTACCAAAGGTCATTTCCAAGGTTCACTTGAGTGAGTGCGGAGTGACCACCCATACAATCTCTATCACACACACACAAGGGACCCTATAGACTACCTAAAATAGAATCATTCTCACTAAACACACCAACACTTAGATGATAGGACACTCTTCTTCCAAAGGCTATCAAAAGACCTACTTAAGTAAATCAAGAAGATAACGTCCATGATTGACCTCCTCAAGATTACCTAAATAGTCCTTAAGACTCCCTAAAGCTTAGATCATTTAAACAACATCAAACCTTTTCCCTAACTAGAGTCATTCTCAAGTCTTCTATAGGTAAGCCATGAAGAAATCATCCTTTATGCCCTCTTCACAATTTAACTAAAGAATCCATAACCCACTCTAGATTTAGTACTTAATCACTTACATACTTCATAATGTAAGTCATTGGTTCATTAATTCATTAATCCATTTATTCATTAATTTATTAAGAGACTCATACAACACATAAGGACATTCAAGTAATGGTCTTAGAGAAGACCTAGGGACTCTCATTAACATCGACAAAGCCTATTGTGCCATGTCTAGATAGCGTCTCATACCACCACCTAAACTTCATAGAACTTCTCTAATACTAGCAAGTATCCCATATGATGAGAATAGGCAATAACCGACATAGACCATGGTAGCAAGACATGGAATCCGGAATTCTATCCTACTCCGATGAGGTTGTTCTACTTGCCAATGGTAGCTTTGTTCTCATACCATACTCACTCGGTGCTAGCTTTGTTCTCATAGATTAATTCACATTAAGGTTCATACAACAGGGTTACATATCTAGTTCATGACCCAATTACATTTACCCTACCAAAGAGGATCTCTAGGGATTTCCTTCCAATGACGACAAGAAGTTCATTATGACTTTTGCTAGGGAGATATGATGATGTTCCAGCCAATCAACCTAGGCCCATCATCCCACATGAAGGATACCCTTACGGCGTTCGGCTTCAAATATCCACATTTCTTCAAGTAGTTGCCAACAAGGCCATGCTCATTATATTGCATAAAGTAACGCCAACAAGGCCACGTCAATTGCAAGTAAAACACATAACACCGCCACCATAAGTGGACCATATCAAGCACAACAGAATCGAAGTATACTTAATATCAAATTAAAGAAAATGGGGCAGAATACCTTCATCCCCTCGTCCACACTTCAATTCAATGCCAAATCAACCAATTCAACATCACAAGGCCCTTACCCATGGCCATGAACAATAATTCAAAGCAATAACCATAAAACTCAATGAATCAATATCAATTCAATCTAGGTTTAACAATCTAAGATCAATTAGATATCAATTGAATACAATTCTTATATCATTAGAAATCCCATAAGAAACTACATAACAATTCAACAATATTAGCTTAATATCAAGTAACCTAATAAGTAGTGAAAACTAGGGTTCATCAATTTACATGGGTTCATCGGTAATTTATGTTTAAATCATCAATACAATATCAATTAGATCAGTATTTGATGTTTAGAAATCGTTTATGTAAGAACCCATGATAGAATCCCGAAATTGGAAAATTCACTTTGTAAAACTTTGAAAAACATCTTGAGAGTTGAGCTCCTTGATGAAAACAGTTTCAAGGATAAAAAGCTATACCTCAAGGATGATAATTCTTCACTTTGATGAAGGATTTCCACTCAAAACGCCACACCAAGCTGCTTCTTCAATTTGGACTTCAATGGAGTCTTTGGGATTTTTCTAAGGGACTTTTGGGTTTTGTTTTTGGAAGAATGAATTATTCTAAGTGTTAAACACTTATATACTCATTTAAAATACCCAAAAAGCCCTTAACAAATCTCCTAAACTCTTATTTGGTAGTGGGGTGAATTTACCAATTCACCCCTAACTTGGCAGCAGCTCTGCGCAGGAAACAACATCACTCGACGCCTGCCCTTGACGGGGCGTCACCACTACGACGGGCCATCACTGGCCACCGTCGCTGGATACAGTAGCCTGCCAAGGCTTCCCACTTCACCCATGTCCAAGTCCCCCACGGAGACACCCTTCGACGGGGCGTCAACAGGCCTACGAGCCGTCGACTGCTCCGTCGTCTGGGCCTGCATGGGACTGTTTTGGCAACAGTTTTGGGTCCTTTCTCAAGGACCCTTAGATGGTCCTTGGGGATAATTTCCAGGACATTTCCAACCCAATTATGGTCGTCTATAAGTTTAACACCTCTCACATAAATTTCACACAAAACGAACACGTAAAACTCGACGAAACACGCTTAGAGGTACAAGGTCGATTCAAGGCAAATCTTTCGAACGCCATGAACATTCTTGGTCGTTTGACCTTCAAACTTCTCGAAACTCAACACACTGCCTATACATGCTATAATAACTCAATTAAGAACCTTAAAACATCATGAAACACATATAAACACATAGAACCACATACTAGGCTTTTAGGTGACTTAGTCGTCGAACGTCTTAGTCGTCCCTTGACGTTTGACTTCCAAAACACCTAATACTTTAGGTACTGCCTTTAAAACACATAATACAATTTTTAAGGACCTTATACCACCATTACCAACATGTTAGGCTCTAGATAACCTAAGTCATTTTTGAGGTCTTACATTCTCCCCCACTTGGACAACATTCGTCCGCGAGTGACACTTCATCCTAACCCTAACCATAAACCATAAACCCCAAACCCTAAGCCCAAAATACCAAAACCCAAACATTAAATACTAAATGATAGATTTTAAAACTCAAATGCTAAACATTGAACCATAAAACCTAAAAAGAAACCTACACCCTAAGCCTAAGACTAACCCTAATTTTCACCCTAACCCTAAACCCTAAACCCTCTGTCCAAAATACGAAAACCCCAAACCTAAAACCTAAAATAATCGTAAACCCTAACCCTAACCCTAAACCATTAACCCGAAAACCCAAGTCTAAAATATCAAAACCCAAACATTAAACACTAAACCATAGATTTTAAACAAAAAATCTTAAAAGACTAAAACCTAAAACCCAAATAAAACCTAAACCCTAACCCTAACCCTATCCCTAACACGAACCCTAACCCTAACAATAAAACCAAAACCCAAAATACCAATAACCTAACATTAAACACTAAACCATAGATATTACATCTCTAATCCTTAACCCCAAATCCTAAAACCTAAAAAACAACCCAAACCCTAACCCTTACCCTAACATTTAACCTAACCGTAACCCTATTATAAACAGTAAACCCCAAGCCCAAAATACCAAAACCTAAATATTAAACACTAAATTATTGATATTAATCCCCAAATCCTAAACCCTAAACCCAAAAACCTAAAAAACTCTAAAACCCTAACCCTAACCCTAACCCTAACCCTAACTCTAAACCTAAACCATAAACTCAAAACCCTAAGCCCAAAATACCAAAACCAAAACATTAAATACTAAACCATAGATTTTAAACCTCAAATTCATAACCCTGAACAATAAAACCTAAAAAAACCCTTCACCCTAACCCTAACCATAACCCTAAACCCTAAACCCTAACTCCAAAAAAACCATACATCCACAATACGAAAACCTATACATTAACCACTAAACCATAGATTTTTAACCTCAAATCCTAAACCACAAACCCTAAAAGCTAAAAAAATTAAACCTTAACCCTAACACTCACCCAAACCCTAAGCCTAACCTTAACCATCAACCATTAACCCGAAACACCAAGCCCAAAATACCAAAACGCAAACATTAAATACTAAACCATAGATTTTAAACCAAAAATTCTAAACCCCAACACCTAAAACCTAAAAATAACCCTAAACCCTAATCCTAACCCTACCCCTAACACAAACCTAACCCTAACCCTATCCGTAACACTAACCTTAAACCTTAAACCCAAAGCCTAAAATAGCAAAAATCTAACATTAAACACTAAACCATATATATCACAACTCAAATCCTTAACCCCAAACCCTAAAACCTAACAAACAACCTAAACCCTAACCCTAACAATAAACTTAACCCTAACCCTACCATAAACCCTAAATCCCAAGCCCAAAATACCAAAACCCAAACATTAAAAACCAACCCATTGATATTAAAACTCAAATCGTAAACCTTAAACCCAAAAATCTAAAAAACCCAAAACCCTAACCCTAACCCTAACCTTAACCCTAATTCTAACCCTAAACACTAAACCCAAAACCCTAATCCAAAATACAAAAACCCAAACATTAAATACTAAACCATAGATTTTAAACCTCAAATTCTAAACCCTGAACCATAAAACCAAAAAAAACCTACACCCTAACCCTAATCCTAACCCTAACCCTAACCCTAAACCCTAAACCCTAAATCCTGAGTCTAAAAAAAGAAGAAAAACACTAAGTCCAACATACAAAAACACAAACATTAAACACAAAACCATATATTTTAAACCTCAAATCCTAAACCACAAACCCTAAAACCAAAAAAACCCTAAACCCTAACCCTAACCTTAAACTATTAACCTAAAACCCCAAGCCCAAAATACCAAAACCCCAACATTAAACACAAAACCATAGATTTTAAACAAAAAATACTAACCCTAAAACCTAAAACCTAAAAAAAAACCCTAAACCAAACCCTAATCCTATGCCTAACATGAGTACCTAATCTAAAGTGACTTAAGGATTCCTTAGCTAAAGTGTGAAGTGGGCATATGGGATGATCTCTTCATGTCTTATCTATGGAAGTCTTGAGAATGACTCTCGTTAGAAAGTTGGTTGTTGTGTTTGACATGATCTAAACTTAGAAAGTCTTAAGGATTATTTATGTAACCTTGAAGAGGGTGTATGTGTGTTCTCTTCTAGGTGTACTTAAGTAAGTCTTTTGATAACCTTGGTAAGGGGGATTGTCATATCTTATATGTTATGTATGTTGGTGTATTGTAGGTGTGTATGTGTCTCCTTATGAGTAACCTTGAGGATCATTTAGGCACACTTAGAGAGGGTGTATGGGCGGTCTCCCTTTGTGTGACTTTAGTGAATCTTAGGATAGCTTTTAGTGAAAAGACTACTGTAACAATCTGAAAACGACTATGCTAAGTAAGACCTAAACGTACCTAGAATGTATAGGTTAGACTGGGTTCACACGGCTTGATGCACGTGGAACCAGACCCCTAGACCTATGCACCAGCCAATCCAACCAACTTGGTGAGTTAGTTGAGCTAGGCAGGGTTGGTTCCAGCCATGTTAGGTCCCCGAACACTAGGATTCACCCGGGTGAGTCTTAACCAGACTTAGACAGTCCTAGGTTTAAAGGGTTCTATGGGTAAAAAGGTAATTTAGGGGCTAGGGGTAGTATAGTAATCACCCTAGGTTAATATTTAATTAATTAAATAAGGTTTTTAATTAGTCAAAATTGGTCAAAGCTCAATGGTCAAACCAAGTTTGACCGTATCTCCACATTCGGGTTTGAGCCGAGTTGGAGGCACTAAAGGGAGGATTTAAATGATTTTAAATTAGACAAAAATTAGGAGGGGCATTATAGTAACTTAATATGTAGATTATAATCTAATTTTATCATTTAAATTATGTTGAATAAGTCAATGACAACCCCCCCAAGAAAAGAGGCGCACGACTCCCACTAGGAGTGTACTCAATGTGCACTCTTAATTCATTATATATCCACAAACGTTTTTCAGCTTTACCTTGCAATGCAAAAACAGAAAAATTAAATAAGTTTACTTTTCTAAGAGTTTTCAGCATTCATCCATCAAAAACAAAAAGAAAAATTTGTACGCCTAAGTGTTTGAAGAAATCACGTAAAGAACATCACTTGTGAACAAGAATCAAGGCTTAGAAGAGAGGTTTGTGCGTGGATTAGGACGTATTTGTGGCTGGTTGTCAAAGTTGAAAAGGTATGGGTTTTCTTCTCTCTTGGTCCCTTTCCCAAGATTCCCCTAAGGCTCAGTTCAAATCCAATCTAAAAAGTAAGGTTGTCCCCATTGCATGAACCTGTCATTAGATCCCACGAACGATTGATGCATGTGTTAGTATGAATTCAAATAGATGATTTTAGGAATGATTGTGATTGTGTGCAATGTGTGTTGTCGGACAGTTTATGATCTTGTTATGTACATCCGAATATTGAATGTTACATGTGCACAAGTATGCTGTTTTCCGTGATTCTGTTGTTACGGTCTACTTTAAGAAATTGTGAATTATGTGTTATGGAATGTTATGTGTTTAACATTCAAAAAGAAAACGTGATATTCATGAACAACTAAATGAAAGTGTGGTCCTTAACGAAATGTTAATCTGCGGATTCTTTGGAGTCTAAGACTCTCGGCCATAGTCTCAACTTTACAAAGGAACATTTAGGTTAAATCGACAAGGACTAAATACTGATCTAAGGTCCTAATGAACCCGAATGCTTCACTATAGAAACTACGAAATCATTGCACAACAAAGGTTAATACATATGAATATGTGAGTGTACTGTGATTAAGAAATTGGGCTAAATGTGATGCATTAGAGCTTAAGAGGTGCTACGAGTAGATGGACATTCTGTTAGATCAATGTATTGGTTAAAAGTTCATGTAAAACTCTAAGCTAAACGCCTAGGCTAAATTCAAGAAAGTGAACTCAAGGCCTATACTAATTAACTAAGTCTCGTCTAACCACTTGTAAAAAAATAAAGAAAAAAAGATGCTGCCATTGAGGGTGGAACCCGAGACCTGAAGGTCCTAACACTAGAGAAGAGGCCTTGAATTAAAAGAAAAAAATATAGTGTAAGAGAGGGGATTCGAACCCGGCCTCAAGTCCAAGTGTGTGAGATACATAAGTCTCACATATAATTAAAAGTTATATGATGCCCAAGGGATTCGAACACGGGTCCTCTTAACCAAAATTGTGAGGCACATAAGTCTTACATATGATAAAATAAAACGCAGCCACAAGGGATCGAACTCGGGTCCTTGGCCGAAATGTGCAAGATGCATAAGTCTTGCACAATATGCACTTAGATGATCATGAAGCACTTAGCCAACTATGAGTAACCCTAAAGGGGTATTACCATGAGTGTAAAGTACATTAAAGGCCATGTGCATGGCATATGATGTAAGTTAATGGCAAGATGAAGAAATGAACATTCACGTAATGAGGTGAGTAATAATGTTAAACTATGATGTTAATGAAAATGGCGACAACATGATAAGAGGCTAAGTTGAATGGTGATACAAGTCTCAACCAAGCCTAAGTAAAGGTCACTAAAAGTACTCACTTAAGAGAGTGTGAATATTAAGAGACAAGTTTCAATCACATTCTATATGTAAGTGTAAGGACAATTCAAACTTAATACGTAAAGAAAAGATGAGAAATAATCTAATGAGCTATGACTACCTCATTGTAGAACTAAGCTTCGATGATGTATGAGTTGAATTTAAATAGGATCTTTAAACTAAGCACCGATAGGCTAGTTATGAGTGGTGGATGCCTGCTTTTGGGAACTAGCTTAGTTTTGAACTAGCTTAGACTGTCCACCAAGGTGGGTATGGGTCTCCCTAAATCTCCTAGTCTTGAACTATGTTGCCAACATAGGGAATTAGCTTAGTTCGAACCCATAAATCTAGCATATTTTGGTTTCACTTTTGCCAGTGACTCCACCTCTTTTCGATGTGGGAAGGACACCGGATTTCATGATGCTCACATAATCTATGTCGGTTAAGGTTCAAAGTTCGTCAAAGTATGAAAGATAATGAAATGAACGATACCGAAGGTGTTTGTGCAAGACAATCAGGAGGTGAAACCGGACTAAAGTAATGACATTAGGTCATTCATGGTCATTGTACTTCATGATCCCGATGAGAGTCTTAAACTTCATCCTAGGTATAGATGGTGCTTACATCAGCCTATGAATGAATGAAATGAATAATGTGAAGTACGAATGAACGAATGAAGAAGATTTTGTGTTTGCTAAAGGAGGCCCTCGGGTTGACGTCCCATATTTGGGACCTCACTTAAGATGTCTTAATGTTACGTCCATGATTCCAAGGTCTCGTGGATATGAAATGTATGCTATATGAAACATGAAATGTATGTTATGTGAACCTATGTGTGTATGATGTGTGATATATTCATGGTATGACCTTCCTATCACGAATTAGGCAAGTCAAGAGACTTGACCTCCTAAGAAAGCATGTTGATTAGGAAGAGCCATTCTTGTTCATGCATTACCGTTATGTGTTGTTGCATGTAACCAAATTTAGTACAATTGTGTATTAATTCCATACAATATTACTGTTTTAGGTGCAGGCTTAGGTGGACGTTGAAGGTATCATTGCAGTTGTTCAGACTCACAGATTTCATCTGGACTTGGTAGGTCCTCATGCATTCGAGGATGTCTGCCTTTACATTTCTTGCTTAGTAGTAGGTTTAAACTAGTGGAGTATGTTCCACTAGTGTTTCTTTCATATTTTATTCAGACGCTTGTAATAGTGCCATTTTGGCAAGTATTACCTATGACATGCTATTTCTTTCAAGTTGCATGTTTCTATAACTAGATAGTTGATGTATGAGCAATGAACTTCCTTAAAAATACACATTTATATAAAGTCTATGTTTACTTCAAATATAAACAAAAAGTTTAAAATTTTATGCTAAAATTAACCGTATGAATGTGATGAATGCAAGAAGAGGCTTGTCTGTGACCTCTAAGAGGTCAACGACGCCGGTGGCGGTCCGGATTCCAGAATTCGTGTTATTACAAACTTTGTATCAGAGCATTAGGTTAAATATCCAAGACAACAGGCTCATATAAACCACGTTAAGTAGTTTCTATGTTATGGCAGTGAAGTGCACCACTATCATGAATTAGAGACTACATAATGCTTAAATTTTCCCTTGTTCTACTCTTTATCATGCTATGTGGAATTGTGACATAATTGTGTCATTGAGAATCTAACTCTCTTATTGTATCTATGTGTAGATAATGAATACGAGGAGAAATGCAAGCAGGAGGGTAGATGAGGCAGCTGCTGGAGGAAATGAAGTTCCTCATCAAGCCCAGTTGCTGTTGATCAAGTGCCTGTCAATCCAGCTGGGTTCACAGATGGTGAAGTGAGGAATGCTTTGGTATAGATGGCACATGCCATCACTACTCAGGCTCAAGCCATCACGGCTCAAGCAGCGAGAGAGGGTGCTCCCAGAGAGAACCCTCATGCTAGCACCATAGCTAGCAAGCTGAGGGACTTCACCAGAATGAACCCCCCAGTTTACTGTGAATCCAAGACCAATGAGGATCCCCAGGAGTTCGTGGATGAGGTCCACAAGATCCTTTGTTCCATAGGAGTAGATGAGGAGGCGAAGGCTAAGTTGACTGCATATCAACTCAAGGATGTGGCACAGATTTGGTACCGGATGTGGGCTGATAGCCGAGCACGTGGAGATGTTCCCATTACTTGGGATGTTCTCAAGAATGCCTTTCTAGAGAGATTCTTTCCCAGAGAGCAACGAGAAGCCAAGGTTGAAGAGTTCATCAACCTGAGACAGGGAGGTATGTCAGTCAAGGAGTATTCCTTGAAATTCGTTAAACTCTCAAAGTATGCTTCTTCTCTGGTGGCAAATAGTAGGGATGAAATGAGTAGTTTTGTGCCTGGCGTGTCGGAAGATCTAGTGGAAGATTGTCAGGCAGCCATGTTGCATTATAGCATGGATCTGGGCAGGTTGATGGTGCATGCTCAGCAAGTGGAGGAGAGCCACCGTAAGAGGAGAGTTCACAAAAGAAAGAGGCCTTAGACTGCGGATCAGACTGGTTCTAGCTCGGGTAGGGGCTCATTTAGAGTCCAGAACAGGCCTATGTTCAAGAGACATTCAGGTAATCCTACTTCTTCAGGAAATTCAAATGCCAAAATGAACGTGTCTGGCCCCAGAAAGGGAAATGATCGGAATGTCCAGCAAAAAAGCAAGCTTTGTGGTAAATGTGGACGTCCTGATGGAGGTGAATATTTAGTAGGTACTAACTCCTGCTTCGGGTGTGGCAAGACTGGACACATGGTCCAAGATTGTCCTCAAACGATGAATGAGGCAAAGGCAGGTGCTCAGCATTGGCCGAATGCAAATGCTGCAGCCGAACCTCCTAAGAGGAACCGATTTTATGCGCTGAAAGGTAGAGAAGTCAGCTGATGTAGTCACAGGTACGTTGCATTTCTTTACTTTCCCAGTGTATGCATTGTTAGATACAGGATCCACTCTGTCATTTGTTACTCCTTTGATAGCTAGTAGGTTTGATGTATTTCCTGAAATCTTGCCTGAGCCGATTCTTGTAAGTAATCCTATAGGAGACGGCATTAGAGCGGAAATAGTGTATAAAAATTGCCCAATTCACATCCTTGATAGAGTCTCTCACGCTAATCTTGTAGAATTAGCCATGCTCGATTTTGATATAATCTTGGGCATGGATTGGCTCCATAAGTATTATGCCACAATAGATTGTCGCAACAGGATAGTGAGGTTTCAGTTTCCAAATGAGTAAGAGCGGGAATGGGAAGGGCATGGTTCCTGTCCAGTCGGCCAAATCGTTTCACACTTGAAGGCCAATAAGATGATAGCTAAGGGGTATTTGTACCACTTAGTTAGAGTCAATGACTTAGATCAAGAAGTTCCTTCCATAGGCTCAGTGTCAATAGTTAATGAGTTCCCAGATGTCTTTCCGGAGGATTTACCAGGAATCCCACCTGAACGTGAGATTTACTTTGGTGTTGATTTAGATTCCAACACCAAGCCAATTTCTATTACCCCGTATAGGATGGCACCAGCTGAACTCAAAGAGTTGAAGTTGCAATTAAAAGATCTACTTGATAAGGGCTTCATCCAGCCGAGCATATCCCCATGGGGTGCTCCAGTGTTGTTCGTAAAGAAAAAGGATGGAACCCTTAGAATGTGCATCGATTATCAGCAACTCAACAAAGTCACTATAAAGAATAAGTACCCTCTTCCCAGAATTGATGATTTATTTGACCAACTCCAAGGTTCAAGTTTCTTTTCCAAGATAGACCTTCGGTCAGGCTATCATCAGCTTAGAGTGAGGCGGGAAGACGTCCCTAAGATGGCTTTCCGTACTAGATATGGACATTATGAATTTTTGGTCATGTCATTCGGTCTCACTAATGCACCAGCCATGTTTATGGACCTTATGAATAGAGTTTTCCGTGAGTACCTTAATTTCTTCGTCATAGTATTCATAGATGATATTCTCATATACTATAAGTCTAGAGAGGATCATCAAGTACACTTAAGAAAGACATTGCAAGTACTCAGAAAACATCAGTTGTATGCAAAGTTCAGCAAATATGAATTCTGGTTGAGATCAGTGACCTTCCTTGGTCATGTTGTGATCGACCAGGGTGTAGAAGTTGATCCTAAAAAGGTCGAGGCAGTGAAGAAATATCCGAGACCCCCTACTCCTATCGATATTCGAAGTTTTCTTGGTTTGGCCAATTACTATCGTAGGTTTGTGGAAGGATTTTCCACTATTGTTGCTCCATTGACAGCCTTGACGAAGAAGAAGGTAAAGTTTGAGTGGTCTGAAAAATGTGAGAAGAGCTTCCAAGAGCTCAAAGACCGACTCACTTCAGTCCCAGTTCTCACGTTACCGAGGAGTGGTGCAGGATATATGGTGTACTATGATGCTTCCCGGGTAGGCTTGGGATGTGTTCTTATGCAGGATGGCAAGGTGATTGCATATGCATCGAGACAGTTGAAAATCCACGAGAAAAACTATCCTACTCATGATCTTGAGTTAGCTGCTGTGGTGTTTGCATTAAAACTTTGGAGACATTATTTATATGGTGTACATGTTGATGTATATATTAACCATAAAAGTCTTCAGTATGTTTTTACACAGAGGGAGTTGAACCTTCGTCAGAGGAGATGTCTAGAACTGCTCAAAGATTATGATATGAGTGTTTATTAGCACCCGGGTAAGGCCAAAGTAGTGGCTAATGCGTTGAGTCGATTGAGCATGGACATCATGTCTCATATTGATGAATAGAAGAAGGATATGGTTAAAGAGGTACACTAATTGTCTAGATTGGGTGTACGACTGGCAGATGCACCAAGTGGGGGTGTTTCAATTCACTCCAGTTCTGAATCCTCATTTGTTATAGATGTTAAAGCCAATCAGCATCTCGACCCAGTACTCATGGAGTTGAAAGACTCAGTATTGAGTAAGTTGAATGAATTATTTTCCCTAGGTGTGGATGGTGTACTCAAGTACCAAAACAGGTTATGTGTGCCCAATGTTGATAATTTGAGGTCTAATATTTTGGCAGAAGCTCATGGTTCCAGGTCTTCCATTCATCCAGGTGACACCAAGATGTGCCATGACCTTAAAGAGGTCTATTGGTGGGAAGGCATGAAGAGAGATATCTCTAAATTTGTGGAGGAGTGTCCGAATTGCCTACAGGTTAAGGCAGAACACCTTAAGCATGGGGGTCTCACTGAGACGATTGAGATTCCAACATGGAAGTGGGAGGCTATCAATATGGATTTTGTGGTTGGACTGCCAAAGACTAGGAAAATACATGATTCCATTTGGGTTATTGTTGACATAATGACCATGTCCGCTCACTACATACCTGTGAAGTCTATTTACAAAGCTAAAGATTATGCCAAGCTTTATATTGATGAGATAGTGAGATGGCACGGGATTCCTCTGTCTATCATCTCGGATAGGGGAGCCCAATTTACTTCTCATTTTTGGATATCTTTCCAAAAGGGCTTGGTTACACAGGTGAAGCTTAGTACTGCTTTTCATCCGCAGACGGATGGACAAGCAGAGCGTACCATCCATACCCTTGAATACATGTTGAGAGCATGTGTTATTGAGTTGGGATGATCACTTGCCGCTGATAGAGTTCTCTTACAATAATAGCTACCATTCCAGTATTCGGATGGCACCTTTTGAAGCACTATGTAGCCGAAGATGTAGATCTCCATTTGGGTGGTTTGAGGTAGGATAATCTGCAATCCTTGGACCTGATATCGTACATGAGGCTATGGAGAAGGTGATAATGATCAGAGATAGATTGGATACTGCTTACAGTCGTCAAAAATCCTATGCAGACAACAGAAAGAGATCTCTAGAATTTGAGGTGGGTGATCAAGTCAACTTGAAGATATCACCCATGAAAGTGGTGATGAGGTTTGCTAAGAAAGGTAAGTTACCTTAAGCATGGGGGTCTCACTCAGACGATTGAGATTCCAACATGGAAGTGGGAGGCTATCAATATGGATTTTGTGGTTGGACTGCCAAAGACTAGGAAATTACATGATTCCATTTGGGTTATTGTTGACAGAATAACCATGTCCGCTCACTACATACCTGTGAAGTCTATTTACAAAGCTGAAGATTATGCCAAGCTTTATATTGATGAGATAGTGAGATGGAACGGGATTCCTCTGTCTATCATCTCGGATAGGGGAGCCCACTTTACTTCTTATTTTTGGATATCTTTCCAAAAGGGCTTGGTTACACAGGTGAAGCTTAGTACTGTTTTTCATCCGCAGACGGATGGACAAGCAGAGCGTACCATCCATACCCTTGAATACATGTTGAGAGCATGTGTTATTGAGTTTGGATGATCACTTGCCGCTGATAGAGTTCTCTTACAATAATAGCTACCATTCCAGTATTTGGATGGCACCTTTTGAAGCACTATGTAGCGGAAGATGTAGATCTCCAGTTGGGTGGTTTGAGGTAGGAGAATCTGCCATCCTTGGACCTGATATCGTACATGAGGCTATGGAGAAGGTGATAATGATCAGAGATAGATTGGATACTGCTTACAGTCGTCAAAAATCCTATGCAGACAACGGAAAGAGATCTCTAGAATTTGAGGTGGGTGATCAAGTCAACTTGAAGATATCACCCATGAAAGGGGTGATGAGGTTTGCTAAGAAAGGTAAGTTGAGTCCGAGGTATATAGGTCCTTATGAGGTCTTGCTGCGAGTAGGAAATATTGCCTAAGAATTGAAGTTACCTCAAGATTTGGCTTCTGTTCATCTAGTGTTTCACGTCTCAATGCTCAAGAAGTGTCTAGGCGATCCAGCATCCATCCTTCCCATTGAGGGGTTAGGAGTTGATGAGAACATTTCTTATGAAGAGTTTCCAATCGAAATTTTACATCTTCAAGTTAAGCGACTGAGGAATAAGGAGGTTGCCACCGTGAAAGTCCTAGGGCGGAACCACCTTGTTGAGGGAGCAACGTGGGAGGCCGAGGCTGATATGAGATCCCGCAATCCTCATTTGTTCAGTTCCTAAGGTTAGATATTCTTTTCCTAAAGTCTGATTTATGTTTAAGAAACTCTAAGTTCTAAGTGATGTAGTGAAATTGGTGTGGTATTGTATGTTTTATCATAGCACTATATGAGTTAAAATGAAGTTATGTTTGCAATTTATGTTGGTGTTTTTGTGTAGCATAGCCATGTTTTCTGTATTGCATGAATTGTGATATGCATTAACTTAAGTGTGATTGAGAAGGAAATTCCTCAATATCAAGTATGAAGCCTTAGATAAGCTTGAATGGTATACACCACCTAAATAGGTGTGAATCAAATGTTCACAAAAGAGAAACGTCTAAGTATGATGAAGTAACTTTCGAAAATCACCCTCTTTGTTTAAATGATGTGTAGTGTCATTTGGGGACGAATGTTCATAAGGGGGGGATGATATAACAATCCAAAAATGACTATGCTAAGTAAGACCTAAACGTACCAAGAATGCATAGGTTAGACCGGGTTCACACGGCTTGATGCGCGTGGAACCAGACCCCTGGACCTATTCACCAGCCAAGCCAACTAACTTGGTGAGTTAGTTGAGCTAGGCAGGGTTGGTATTCACCCGGGTGAGTCTTAACCGGACTTAGAGGGTTAGTCCTAGGTTTTAAGGGTTCTAGGGGTAAAAAGGTAATTTTGGGGCTAGGGGTAGTATAATAATCACCCTAGATTGATATTGAATTCATTAAATAAGGTTTTTAATTAGTCAAAATGGGTCAAAGCTCGATGGTCAAACCCGAGTTTGACCGGATCTCCACATTCGGGTTTGAGCCGAGTTGGAGGCACTAAAAGGAGGATTTAAATGATTTTAAATTAGACAAAAATCAGGAGGGGCATTATAGTAACTTAATATGTAGATTATAATCTGATTTTATCATTTAAATTGCGTTGAATAAGTCAACAACAACCCCCCCAAGAAAAGAGGCGCACGACTCCCACTAGGAGTGTACTCAATGTGCACTCTTAATTCATTATATATCCACAAACGTTTTTCAGCTTTACCTTATAATTCAAAAACAGAAAAATAAAATAAGTTTACCTTTCTAAGAGTTTTCGGCATTCATCCATTAAAAACGAAAAGAAAAATTTGTACGCCTAAGTGTTTGAAGAAATTACGTAAAGAACTTCACTTGTGAACAAGAATCAAGGCTCGGAAGAGAGGTTTGTGCGTGGGTTAGGACGAGTTTGTGGCTGGTTGTCAAAGTTGAAAAAGGTATGGGTTTTCTTCTCTCTTGGTCCCATTCCCAAGAGTCCCCTAAGTCTCAGTTCAAATCCAATCTAAAAACTAAGGTTGTCCCCGTTGCATGCCCCTGTCATTACATCAACGAACGTATGACTTCTGGTAGATGATTTTAGGAATGATTGTGATTTTGTGCAATGTTTTTTCACGAACTGTTTATGATCTTGTTCTATACGTCCGAATATTGAATGTTATATGTGCACAGGTATGCTGTTTTCCGTGATTATGTTATTACGGTCTACTTGAAGAAATTATGAGTTATGTGCTACGTAATGTTATGTGTTTAACATGCAAAAAGAAAATGTGATATTCATGAACAAGTAAATGAAAGTGTGGTCCTTAACGAAATGTTAATCTGCCGATTCTTTGGAGTCTAAGACTCTCGGCCATAGTCTCAACTGTACAAAGGAACATTTATGTTAATTCGACAAGGACTAAATACTAATCTTAGGTCCTAATGAACCCGAATGCTTCACTATAGAAACTATGAAATCATTGCACAACAAAGGTTAATACATACGAATATGTGAGTGTACTTTGCTTAAGAAATTGGGCTAAATGTGATGCCTTAGAGTTTAAGAGGTGCTACGGGTAGATGGACATTATTTAAATCAAAGTATTGGTTAAAAGTTCATGTAAAACTCTAAGCTAAATGCCTAGGCTAAATTCAAGAAAGTGAACTAAAGACCTATACTAATTGACTAAGTCTCAGCTAACCACTTGTAAAAAAATGAAGAAAAAGAGATGCTGCCATTGAGGGTGGAACCCGAGACCTCAAGGTCCTAACACTAGAGAAGAGACCTTGAATTAAAAGGAAAAAATATAATGTGAGAGAGGGGATTCGAACCCGGCCTCAAGGCCAAGTGTGTGAGATACATAAGTCTCACATATAATTAAAAGTTATATGCTGCCCAAGAGATTCGAACACGGGTACTCTTCACCAAAATTGTGAGGCACATAAGTCTTACATATAATAAAATAAAATGCATCAACAAGGGATAGAACTCGGGTCCCTTGGCCGAAATGTGCAAGATGCATAAGTCTTGCACGATATGCACCTATATGATCATGAAGCACTTAGCCAACTATGAGTAACACGAAAGGGGTATTACCATGAGTGTAAAGTACATTAAAGGCCATGTGCATGGCATATGATGTAAGTTAATGGCAAGATGAAGAAATGAACATTCACGTAATGAGGTGAGTAATTGTTTTAAACTATGATGTTAATGAAAATAGCGACAACATAATAAGAGGCTAAGATGAATGGGGAGACAAGTCTCAACCAAGCCTAAGTAAAGGTCACAAAAAGTACTCACTTAAGAAAGTGTTGAATATTAAGAGATAAGTCTCAATCACATTATATATGTAAGTGTAAGGACAATTCACACTTAATACGTAAAGAAGAGATGAGAAATCATCTAATGAACTATGACTACCTCATGCTAGAAGCAAGCTTCGATGATGTATGAGTTGAATGTACATAGGAACTTTAAACTAAGCACTGATAGGCTAGTTATGAGTGGTAATGCCTTCTTTCGGGAAGGGCGGAGGTTCACGTAATACTCATGAGATGAGTCTGTCCACCAAGGTGGGTACGGGTCTCCCTAAATCTCCTAGTCTTTGAACTATGTTTCCAACATAGGGAACTAGCTTGGTTCGAACCCATAAATCTAGCATGTTTTGGTTTCACTTTGGCCAGTGACTTCACCTCTTTTAAGTGTAGGGAAGACACCGGATTTCATGATTCTCACATGATCTATGTTAGTTAAGGTTGAAAGTTCCTCAAAGTATGAAATATAATGAAATGAACGATACCGAAGGTGTTTGTGCAAGACAATCAGAAGGTGAAACCAGACTCAAGTAATGACATTAGGTCATTCATGGTCATTGGTGTTTACATCAGCCTATGAATGAATGAAATGAATAATGTGAAGTACGAATGAACGAATGAAGCTGACTCTGTGTTTGCTAAAGGAGGCCCTCGGGTTGAGGTCCTATATGTTGGGCCCTCACTTGAGATGTCTTAATGTTACGTCTATGATTCCAAGGTCCCGTGGATATGAAATGAATGCTATATAAAACATGAAATGTATGTTATGTGAACCTATGTGTGTATGATGTGTGACATATTCATGGTATGACCTTCCTATTACGAAT
Source organism: Solanum sitiens (assembly GCA_016801875.1). Taxonomy (NCBI): domain Eukaryota; kingdom Viridiplantae; phylum Streptophyta; class Magnoliopsida; order Solanales; family Solanaceae; genus Solanum; species Solanum sitiens. The sequence goes on along the minus strand of JABWTJ010000110.1, from coordinate 3,681,193 downwards.
TAGGCAAGTCAACAGACTTGACCTCCTATGAAAGCATGTTGATTAGGAAGAGTCATTCTTGTTCATGCATTACCGTTATGTGTTGTTGCATGTACCCATACTTAGAACAGGTGTGTACTAATTCAATACAATATTACTGTTTTAGGTGCAGACTCAAGTGGATGTTGAAGGTATCATTGCAGTTGTTCGGACTCAGATTTCAGCCGGACATGGTAGGTCCTTATGCATTCGAGGATGCCTGCCTTTACATTTCTTGCTTAGTAGTAGGTTTAAACTTTTGGAGTATGTTCCACTAGTGTTTCTTTCCTATTTTATTCAGACGCTTGTAATAGTGCCGTTTTGACAAGTATTACTTATGACATGAGATTCTATTTCTTTCAAGTTGTATGTTTCTATAAATAGATGGTTGATGTATGAGCAATTAACTTCCTTACAAATACGTGTTTATATGAAATCTATGTATACTTCAAATATAAACAAAAAGTTTTAAATTTTCTGCTAAAATTAACTGTATGAATGTGATGAATGGAAGAAGAGGCTTGTCTGCGACCTCTGAGAGGTCAACGACGCCGGTGGCGGTTCGGATTCCAGAATCCGGGTCGTTACAACTACATGCTAGAAAGTGTTAAAAAGGAAGTGAAAGCACTTCACTGTTACAGTGAAGCAATTCACTGTACAGTGAATATAGGTCACTGGAAAGTGTCTCCTAAAAATGTGTTAATTGTTCTAAGTGAGTTCTTATGTGTTTCTAAGTAGATAAATGTTGTTCTTTGATTATATTATGATATTTAAATGAAAAGATGCATATTTCCAATAAATGTCCGTTTTCATGATTTTTATGCATTATGCCATAGTTAGTACATGTGGTTGTACTAATCCATGCTTTTATCTATCTCTATAGTTGTTGGTAGGTGAGGAGAATTTGGGAATCAAGACTTGGACCATAGCATCGTTCAAGAGAAGTTGAAGTATGTCCTCATTTGACTCGAGGGCATATATGTCTTGTATGTTTCTTATTGAAGTATTGTAATAGACCTATTAGTAGAACTATATTTTCTAATTCATATGGGCCGTGTCCCAAGTACTCTTGTGTCTAAGATTGATGAGATTGAGACATAGCATTTCCTATGATTTTATATGAAAGAGTTTTGAAAGACTACAATATGTTTTGTGAAAAGTTTTAATTCTGCACTAATATTCGCTATGTATATGCAATGAATGATATGAAAGCGCTTGTATAAGACCTCCGAGAGGTCGAGTACGGCGGTTACAATGCGAGATTGTGCCCTATCTTCTAGGGTGTGGTCTTGGGATGTGACAAACCGGAAACCCCAAGCCCAAAATACCAAAACCCAAACATTAAACACTAAACAATAGATTTTAAACGAAAAAATCCTAAACCCTAAAACCTAAAACCTAAAAAAAAACTCTAAACCCTAACCCTAACCCTAGCCATAACATGAACCCTACCACTAACTCTATCTTTAACCCTAACCCTAAACCCTAATCCCTAATCCCAAAGCTTAAAATACCAAAACCCTAACATTTAACACTAAAACATAGATATTACAACTCATATCCTTAACCCACAACCCTAAAACCTAAAAAACAACCTAATCCCTAACCTTAACCCTAACATTAATCCTAACCCTAACCCTATCATGAACCCTAAAACCCAAGCCTAAAATCCAAAACCCAAACATTAAACACTAAATCATTGATATTAAACTTCTAATCCTAAACCCAAAACCCAAAAAACCTAAAAAAATCTAAAAACATAACCCTAACACTAACCCTAACCCTAAACCATAAACCCAAAACCCTAAGCTCAAAATATAAAAACCAAAACATTAAATACTAAACCTTAGATTTTAAACCACAAATGCTAAACCCTGAACCATAAAACTTAAAAAAACAAACCTACACCCTGACCCTAACCCTAACCCTAACCCTAACCCTAACCCTAAACCCTAAACCCTAAGTCCAAAAAAAATCCCCCAAAAAACGTTTAGTCCAAAATACGAAAACCAAAACATTTAACACTAAACCATAGATTTTAAACTGTAAATCCTAAACCACAGACCCTAAAATCTAAAGAAATCCTAAAACCTAAACCTAACCCAAACCCAAACCCTAACCCTAACCCTAACCCTAAACCATTAACCCAAAAACCCAAGCCCAAAATACAAAAACCCAAACATTAAACACTAAACCATAGATTTTAAACCAAAAATCCTAAATCCCATAACTAAAACCTAAAAAAAATAATAAATGCTAACCTAACCCTATCCCTAACACGAACCCTAGCCCTAACCCTATGCTTAACCCTAACCCTAAACCCAAAACGCTAAACCCTAAACCCAAAATACCAAAACCCTAAAATTAAACACTAAACCATAGATATTACAACTCAAATCCTTAACCCCAAACCGTAAAACCTATAAAATAACCTAAACGTTAACCCTAAACCTAACATTAACACTAACCGTAAACCTACCATAAACCCTAAACTTCAAGCCTAATATACAAAATACAAACATTAATCACTAAACCATTGATATTAAACCTCAAATCCTAAACCCTAAATCTTAAAACCTAAAAAAAAACTTAACCTAACCATAACCCTAACCCTAAACCATAAACCCGAAACCCTAAGCCCAAAATGCCAAAACCCAAACATTAAATACTAAACTTTAGATTATAAACCTGAAATGCTAAACCCTGAAACATAAAACCTAAAAACAAACTATACCCTTACACTAACCCTAACCCTAACCCTTAAACCCTAAGACCAAAAAACAGTCCAAAAAAATTGCTAAGTGAAAAATACGATACCCAAACATTCAACGCTAAACATAGATTTTAAACCTAAAATCCTAAACCACAAACCTTAAATCCTAAAAAAAAAATAAACCCTAACCCTAACCCCAACCTTAACCCTAACCTATCCCTAAACCATTAACCTGAAACCACAAGCTCAAAATACCAAAACCAAAACATTAAACACTAAACCATAGATTTTAAACCAAAAATCCTAAATCCCATAACCTAAAACCTAAGAAAAAATTAAACCATAACATAAACCCGATCCCTACACGAACCCTAACCCTAACCCTATCCTTAAACCTAACCCTAAACCCTAAATCCTAAGCCCAAAATGCCAAAACACTAAAATTAAACACTAAATCATCGATATTACAACTCAAATCCTTAACCCCAAACCCTAAAACCTAAAAAATAACCTAAACCCTAAACCTAACCCTAACATTAACCCTAACCCCAACACTATCATAAACCCTAAACCCCAAGCCCAAAATACTAAAAACCAAACATTAACCACTAAACCATTGATATTAAACCTCAAATCCTAAACCCTAAACCCAAAAACTTAGAAAAAAAACAAAACTTAACCCTAAACTTAAACCATAAACCCGAAACCCAAAGCCCAAAATACAAAAACCCAAACATTAAATACTAAACCATAGATTTTAAACCTAAAATGCTAAACCCTGAACCATAAAACCCAAAAAAAAACCTACACCTTAACCCTAATCCTAACCCTAACCCTAAACCCAAAGTCCAAAATACCAAAACTCAAACATTAAACACTAAACCATAGATTTTAAACCAAAGAACCTACTAACCAAAACCTAAAAAATAAAAAACCCTAAACCCTAACCCTAACCCAATCCCTAACACAAACCCTAACCTTAACCCTATCCTTAACCCTAACCCTAAACCCTAAATGCTAAACCCAAGCCCAAAATACCAAAACCCAAACACTAAATACTGAACCATAGATTTTAAACCAAAAATCGTTATACCCAAAACCTAAAACCTAAAAAAAACTAAACCCTAACCCTAAAATGAACCCTAACATGAACCCTAACCCTTAAATGAACCCTAACCCTAACGTAAGCCGTAAACCCTAAACCCAAACTCCAAAATACCAAAACCCTAACATTAAACACTAAACCATAGGTATTACAACTCAAATACTTAACCCCAAACCCTAAAACCTAAAAAACAACCTAAACCCTAATCTTAAGCAAAACATTAACACTAACCCTAAACCTACCATAAACCCTAAACCCAAAGACCGAAATACCAAATACAAACATTAATCACCAAGCCATTGATATTAAACCTCATATGCTAAACCCTAAACCGTAAAACCTAAAAAAAATAAAAACCCTAACCCTAATACTAACCCTAACCTTAAGCCTAACCCTAAACCCTTAGTCCAAGAAAAAACCTAAGCCCAAAATATGAACACCCAAACATTGAACACTAAACCATAGATTTTAAACCTCAAATCCTAAACCACAAACCCTAAAAGCTAAAAAAAACTAAACCCTAACCCTTACCCCAACCCAAACCCTAACCTTGACCTTAACCTTAACCCTAACACTAACACTAAACCATTAACCCGAAATCCCAAGCTAAAATACCAAAATCCATACATTAAACACTAAACCATACTTTTAAGCCAAAAATCCTAAACCCTAAAAAAAACCTAAACCCTACCCTAACTCTATCCCTAACACGATACTAACCCTAAAAAAAACCTAAACCCTACCCTAACTCTATCCCTAACACGATACTAACCCTAACCCTATCCTTAACCCTAACCCTAAACTAAACCCTAAACCCAAAGACCAAATACCAAAACCCTAACATTAAACACTTAACCATATATATTACAACTCAAATCCTTAACCCCAGACCATAAAAGCTAAAAAACAACCTAAACTCTAACCGTAACCCTAACATTAACCGTAACCCAAACCCAACAATAAACTGATAACCCAAACAATAAACACTAAACCATTGATACTAAACCTCAAATCCTAAACACTAAACTTAAAAACCTAAAAAAAAAAAAACCTAACCCTAACCCTAACCTTTACCCTAACCCTAACCCTAACCCTACTATAAACCCTAAACCCCAAGCCCAAAATACCAAAACCCAAACATTAAACACCAAATCATTGATATACCTCAAATCCTAAGCCCTAAAATAAAAAAAATAAAAAATGCAAAACCCTAACCCTAACCTTAATCCTAACCCTAACACTAAACCATAAACCCTAAGCCCTAAGCCCAAAATACCAAAACCAAAACATTAAATACTAAACCATAGATTTTAAACCTCAAATGCTAAACCCTGAAAAATAAAACCTAAAAAAAACCTACACCCTAACGCTAATCCTAAACCTAACCCTAAACCCTAAACCCTAAGTCCAAAAACAACCATAAGTCCAAAATACAAAAACCCCAAAATTTAAACACTAAACCATTGATATTAAACCTCAAATCCTAAACCCTAAACCCAAAAACCTAACAAAATCCATAACCCTAACCCTAACCCTAACCTCAACCCTAACCCTAACCCTAAACCATAAACCCTAAACCCTAAGCCCAAAATACTAAATCCCAAATATTAAATACTAAACCATAGATTTTAAACCTTAAATGCTAACCCCTGAACCAGAAAACCTTAAAAAAAACTACACCCTAACCTAAATCCTAAACCCGAACTCCCAAAAATAAAAAAAGTCAAAAAAAAACCTAAGTCCAAAATACGAAAACCCAAACATTAAACACTAAATCATAGATTTTAAAAGTCAAATCCTAAACCATAAATCCTAAAACCTAAAAAAAAAACTAAACCGTAACCTAACACTAACCCAAACCTTAACCCCAACCCTAACCCTAAAGCATTAACCCGAAACCCAAAGCACAAAATACCAAAACCCAAATATTAAACACTAAACCATAGATTTTAAACAAAAAATCCTAAATACCAAAATCTAAAACCTTAAAAAAACCTAAACCCTAACACTAACCCTATCCCTAACACGAACCCTAACCCTAAAGCCAAAGCCCAAAATACCTAAAACCTAACATTAAACACTAAACCATAGATATTACAACTAAAATCCTTAACCCCAAACCCTAAAACCTAAAAAACAACCTAAACCCTAACCATAACCTTAACATTAACTTTACCCTAACCCTAACCATACCCTAAACCCTAAACCCCAAGCCCAAAATACCAAAACCTAAACATTAAACACTAACCATTGATATGAAACCTCAAATCCTAAACACTAAACCCAAAAACCTACAAACCCCAAACCCTAAACCATAAACCCAAAAACCTAGGCCCAAAATACCAAAACCAAAACATAAATACTAAACCATAGATTTTAAACCTCAAGTGCTAAACCCTGAACCATAAAACCTAAAAAACACCTACACCCTAACCCTAATCCTAACCCTAACACTAACCCTAAGCCCTAAACCCTAAACCCTAAGTCCAAGAAAACCCTAAGTCCAAAATGTGAAAACCACACATTAAACACTAAACCATAGATTTTAAACCTCAAATCCTAAACCACAAACCCTAAAATTTAAAAATACCTAAACCTTAACCCTAACCATAATGCAAACCTTAACCCTAACATAAAACATAACCCTAACCCTAAACCCCAAGCCCAAAGTACCAAAACCCAAAGATTAAACACTAAACCATAGATTTTAAACCAAAATTCCTAAACCTTAAAACCAAAAAAAAACCTAAAACCTAACCCCTAACCCTATCCCTATCCCTAACCCTATCTGTAACCCTAACCCTAAACCATAAACCCAAAAATAGCAAAACCCTAACATTAAACACTAAACCGTAGATATTATAACTCAAATCCTTAAACCCAAACCCTAAAACCTAAGAAAACCTAAACCCTAACCCAAACAATAACATTAAACCTAACCCTAAACCTACTCTAAACCCTAAACCCCAAGACCAAAATACCAAAATCCAAACATTAAAAACTAGATTATTAATATTAAACCTCAAATACTAAATCGCAAAACCCAAAAACCTAAAAAAAAAAAACCTAAACCCTCAACCCTAACCCCAAAATACCAAAATACAAACATTAAATACTAAACCATAAATATTAAACCTCAAATGCTAAACCCTGAACCATAAAACCTAAAAAAAAACTACACCCTAACCCTAATCTTAAACCATTAACCATTAACCCAAAGTCCAAAAAAAAAAACCTAAGTCCAAAATACAAAAATCCAAACACTAAACACTAAGCCATATACTTTAAACATCAAATCCTAAACCACAAAACCTAAAGCCAAAAAAAACATAAACCTAACCCAAACCCTAACGCTAACCTTAACCCTAACCCTAAACCTAAACCATTAACCCGAAACCCCAAGCATAAAAAGTAAAACTCAAACATTAAACATTAAATCATAGATTTTAAACCAAAAATCCAAAAGCCCAAAACCTAAAACCTAAAAAAAAACTAAAAAAAAACCCTAACCCTATCCCTAACCCTAACCCTATCATTAACCCTAACCCTAAACCTTAAACCCTAATCCCAAAGCCCAAAATACAAAAACCCTAACATTAAACGTTAAACCATAGATATCACAACTAAAATCCGTAACCCCAAACGCTAAAACCTAAAAAACACCTAAACCCTAACCCTAACATTAACCCTAAACCCCAATCCGAAAATACCAAAACCTGAATATTAAATGGTAAACCATTGATATTAAACCTCAAATCCTAAACCCTAAACCAAAAAACCTAAAAACCCCAAAACCGTAACCCTAACCCTAAACCCTAAACCCAAAGCCTAAAATAGCAAAACACTAACACTAAACATTAAACCATAGATATTATAACTCAAATCCTTAAACCCAAACCATGAACCCTAAACCCCAAGCCCAAAATTCCAAAACACGAAGATTAAACACTAAACCATTGATATTAAACCTCAAATCCTAAACCCTAAACCCAAAAAGCTAAAGATATCCAAAACCCAAACCCTAACCCTAACCCTAACCTTAACCCTAACCCTAACCCTAACCTTATCCCTAACCCTAACCCTAAACCATAAACCCGAAACCCTTAGTCCAAAATACGAAAACCCAAACATTAAACACTAAACCATATATTTTAAACCTCAAATCCTAAACCAATAGTCCTAAAACCTAAAAAAAACTAAACACTAACGCTAACCCTAACCTTAACCCTAACTCTAACCCTACACCATTAACCCGAAACCCCAAGTCCAAAATGCGAAACCCAAATATTAAACACTAAACCATAGATTTTAAACCTCAAATCCTAAAATCTAAAAAAAATAAAATAAACGCTAACCCTAACCCTAACCTTAACCCTAAACCATAGATTTTAAACATCAAATCCAAAACCACAAACCCTAAAACAAAAAAATATAAACCATAACCCTAACCCTAACCCAAACCCTAACCCAAACCCTAACCCTAACCTTACCCTAACCTTAACCCAAAACCCTAAGCCAAAAATACAAAAACCAAACCATTAAGTACTAAACCATAGATTTTAAACCTCAAGTGCTAAACCCTGAACTATAAAACCAAAAAAAACTACACCCTAACCCTAATCCTAACCCTAACACTAACCCTAAACCCTAAGTCCAAAAAAAACCTAAGTCCAAAATGCGAAAACCACACATTAAACACTAAACCATAGATTTTAAACCTGAAATCCTAAACCACAAACCCTAAAACTTAAAAATACCTAAACCTTAACCCTAACCCTAATGCAAACCCTAAACCTAACCTAAACTATAACCCTAACCCTAAACTATTAACCATAAACACCAAGCCCAAAGTACCAAAACCCAAAGATTAAACATTAAACCATAGATTTTAGACCAAAATTCCTAAACGTTAAAACGTAAAACCAAAAAAATAAAAACTAACCCCTAACCCCTAACTCTATCCCTATCCCTAATCCTATCCATAACCCTAACCCTAAACCCTAAACCCAAAGCCAAAAATAGCAAAACCCTAACATTAAACACTAAACCATAGATATTACAACTCAAATCCGTAAACCCAAACCCTAAAACCTAAAAAACAACTAAACCCTAACCCTAACACTAACATTAAACCCAACCATAAACCTACCCTAAACCCTAAACCCCAAGACAAAAATACCAAAATCCAAACATTAAAAACTAAATTATTAATATTAAACCTCAAATTCTAAAACGCAAAACCCAAAAACCTAAAAAAAACAACAAACTAAACCATAAACAATAAACCCGAAACCCTAAGCCCAAAATACCAAAACCCAAACATTAAATACTAAACCATAAATTTTAAACCTCAAATGCTAAACCCTGAACCATAAAACCTAAAAAAAAAATACACCCTAACCTTAATCCTAAACCATAAACCATAAACCCTAGAGGTCGACGATGACGGTTACAATCCAAGATTGTACTCTAACTTCTAGGGTATGGTTTCGGGTTGTGACAAGCTTGGTATAAGAGCATAGCTTGGTGGAAGTAGTTTTAGGAATCAACAAGTCTCATCAAGTCACGTCTAGTAGAGTCTTGACCATCAGTGTGAGTCGCGACACATCTATGGGCGAGAGGCTATAGGACGATAGAGTTTCCCTTCTTTTCTACTCCTATGTCGTGCGGTAGAGTAAATTTTATGATTATCATTCTTATGTGTTTCCTTGTGTTTCTAGGAGATGAATACTAGAAGGATGGCCCATAGAAGGTTGGAAGAGGAGAAGGTGAATGAGGAGATTCCTCCTCAAGTTGAGCAAGTTCTTCAAGGTGCTCAAGTGACTCCCCAAGGTGATCATATTCCTAATCTGGGTGGAGGTAATGAGGTTTCGGTGGTTCATCCAGAGTTGACTACTCAAGAGATCAGAGAGGCTTTGATGGCTTTATCTCAAGCCGTAACTACTCAAATCAATTTGAATATAATGCCTAGGGTTGTGGAGAGCACTATGACTTCTAGGTTGAGAGACTTTGCGAGGATGAATCCTCCTATCTTTCTTGGCTCCAATGTAGATGAGGATCCCCAAGAGTTCCTTGATGGTGTGTAAAAGGCGTTGAGTGCTATGGGGGTTACATCTAAAGAGAAGGCGGAGTTAGCTTCATACCAATTGACGGATGTGTCTCAAATTGGGTTTACTCAATGGAAAGACAATAGGCCATAGAAAGCGGGTCCTATTGAATGGGAAGAGTTTAAGGAAGCTTTTCAAGGTAAGTACTTTCCTAGAGAAATGAGAGAGGTTAAGGTGGAGGAGTTTATTAATCTCAAGCAAGGCAATATGAGTGTTGAGGAGTACTCTTTGAAATTCTTGTCTTTGGCTAGGCATGCACCTTCTCTTGTGTCAAATCCAAGAGATGAAATGAGTCGCTTTGTTACCGGGGTAGCCGACATAGTGATGGAGGAATGACGTACGGCTATGCTACATGATGATATGACTTTATCTAGACTCATGGTGTATGCACAAGCTATTGAAAAGTCTAAACTTACGAGAATGGCTAGAAACTTGAAAAGAAGTGGTGCAAGTGATCAAGGGCAGACTAGGTTCAAAAAGAGGGATCAAACTCAAGAGGGATCTAGTGTTCCTAGGGTGAAAATTGAGAAAGGAGGTGGTTCTCAAAATGACAAACCTACTTGTGCCAATTGTGGCAAGAAACATTTTGGTGAGTGTTTTTGGATACCGGGAATTTCTTTGGTTGTGGTAAGGAAGGACATAAGGCTAGAGATTGTCCTATGATTGCTTCTAGAGGTAGAGAGGGTAAGCAAGTTGCTCCTAATGTTCCAAAGGAAGATGCTCCAACAAAGAGGCGTTTCTATGCACTCCGTACTAGATTTGAGAAGCCGGGTGATGGTGATGATGATGTTGGTAAGTTCTCTTTCTTTTGTTAAGATATTAAATCCTTCTAAGTGGGGGAGTATGGTTAGTAGATGTGATAGAAGTCTTAGAAGTTGTTGCATGAGCATGATGTTTAGAAGTTTGGTCAAAATTGAATTTCATTAATTTCTTGCATTGTGTGTTTTATGAAGCCTTGATATTATTATAAGAGGTGTTTATATGATGTTACTTTGCATATTAGCATGTTTATATCATGAATTACCTTAAATGTGCATTTTTTTAAAATTTGGTAAAAATCACTGTATCATTAAGACAGTTTACTGTAATATTTTTGTAAAAATGATTATTTGATTCGTTGGTCTAAATTATTGTGATATGGTTAGAACTGATGTGTATGAGTATAATATTGAATATAAAATGAGTTTTTGCTATTTGGATAGAAGCATGTGAGTTTCATAGCATAATGAGTTATAGAATTGTTTTCTAGTTCTTGTTGTGTTGTGAATCTCTTGATTATGTGAAATTGATGATTTCTTCTTAATATTGTGTTATGTGGTTGGGTTATGTGCTTCTAGTTGAGTCTATAATCTTGGAAGTGTTCGGAGAGTGGCAAGTGTCATTCGAGGACGAATGTTGTCCAAGTGGGGGAGATTGTAAGACCTCAAAAATGACTTAGGTCAACTAGAGACTAACATGTTTATATTGATGGTATAAGGTCCAAAATATGTTTAATATATTGTATAGATTCAGTAGCTAAAGTATTAGGTGTGTTGGAAGTCAAACGTCAAGGGACGACTAAGACGTTCGACGACTAAGTCACCTAAATGCCTTGTATGTGTTTCTATGTGTTTATGTGTGTTTAATGATGTTTTAAGGTTCTTAATTGAGTTATTATAGCATGTATAGTCAGTGTTTTGAGTTTCGAGAAGTTTGGAGGTCAAAAGACCAAGAACGTCCAAGGTTTTCGAAAGATATGCCTTGAATCGACCTTGTACGTCTAGGCGTGTTTCATCAAGTTTTATGTGTTCGTTTTGTATGAAATTTATGTGAGAGGTGTTAAACTTATATACAATAATATTTGGGTTGGAAAAATCCGGGAAATTATCCCCAAGGACCATATAAGGGTCCTTAAGGAAGGACCCAAAACTGTTGCCAAAACAGTCCCAGGCAGACCCCAGACGACGGAGCAGTCTGCGGCTCATAGGCCTGTTGATGCCCCGTCAAAGGGTGTCGTCGTGGGGGACTTGGCCTTGGATGAATAGGAAAGCCTTGTCAGGCTACTGTAACCTCTAATGTGGACAGTGACGGCCCATCGAGGTGGTGACGCCCCGTCAAGAGCAGGCGTCGAGTGATGTTGTTTCCTGCGCAGAGCTGCTGCCAAGAATTCACCCCACTTCCAAATAAGAGTTTAGGCGGTTTTTTAAGGGATTTTTGGGTATTTTAAATAATTATATAAGTGTTTAACACTTATAATAATTCATTCTTCCAAAAACAAAACCCCAAAGTCCCTTAGAAATCCCAAAGACTCCATTGAAGTCCAAATTGAAGAAGCAGCTTGGTGTGACGTTTTGAGTGGAAACTCTTCATCAAAGTGAAGAATTATCATCCTTGAGGTATGTCTTTTGATCCTTGAAAGTTGTTTCATCAAGGAGCCCAACTCTCAAGCTGTTTTTCAAAGTTTTCTAAAGTGAATTGTCCAATTTCGGGATTCTACCATGGGTTCTTGCATAAACGATTTCTAAACATTGAATTATGATCTAATTGATATTTTATTGATGATTTTAACATAAGTTACCTATGAACCCATGTAAATTGATGAACCCTAGTTTTGACTACTTATTGGGATACTTGAGATTAAGCTAATATTGTTGAATTGTTATGTAGTTTCTTATGGGCTTTCTAATGATATAAGATTTGTATTCAATTGATATCTAATTGATCTTAGATTGCTAAACCTAGATTTAATTGATGTAGATTCATTGATTCTTATGGTTATTACTTTGAATTATTGTTCATGGCCATGGGTAAGGGCCTTGTGATGTTGAATTGGTTGATTTGGCATTGAATTGAAGTGTGGATGAGGGGATGAAGGTATGCTGCCCCATTTTCTTTAATTTGATATTAATTATACTTCGATTCTATTGTTCTTGGTATGGTCCACTTATGGTGGCGGTTTTATGAGTTTTACTTGCATTTGACGTGGCCTTGTCGGCGTTACTTTATGCAATATGATGAGCATGGCCTTATTGGCAACTACTTCAAGTAATGTGGGTATTTGTGTAGTTGATTATGTAAAGCATGACATTATCTATCTACATGTGAAGTCATATGTGTGTTCTTCTACTTATGTTGCCTTAAGTGATCATGTTAGACTATGACTTTGACATTATGGGTATAGTGTTAGGATTAAGTCTTGGTTATTCCTACTTGGCTTTGTGAGTCTATGTGGAGTACATTATTGATGTTATGATGATATGTAGGATGACTTGAAGACGTTAGGTTGTTTCTAGGTGTTTCTAGAATGACTTGCATTATGAGTTCAAGTGAAGTATGTGATGTCTTGTCTTGGTTGACTTATGTCCCTTGCTTGATGCTTATATGAATATGATTATGTAATGATTTGACTTAGTATGTTAAGAGTCTTGAATGTGTGAATGACATGTGAACTTGAATGATGAAAAGAAGGTCTTTATGTGAAACCTTGAAACCAAGGGTAAAAGTAATGTAAATTGAAGTCAAACCCCTTAAGGGTATCCTTCATGTGGGATGATGGAACTAGGTTGATTGGCTGGAAAGGCATCATATCTCCCTAGTAAAAGTCATAATGAGCTTCTTGTCGCCATTGGAAGGAAATCCCTAGAGATCCTCTTTGGTAGGGTAAATGTAATTGGGTCATGAACTAGATATGGAACCCTATTGTATGAACCTTAATGTTAATTAATCTATGCGAACAAAGGCTAGCACCGAGTGAGTATGGTAAGGGAAGTAGTTCTAGTTAAGCATGAGACTATAATACAAATAAACCCTCCATATTCCTTAACCATGTGCCTACATGGGATGTGTCCAAGTTCTACCATTGGCAAGTAGAACAACCTCATCGGAGTAGGATAGAACTCCGGATTCCATGTCTTGCTACCATGGTCTATGTCGGTTATTGCCTATTCTCATCATATGGGATACTTGCTAGCATTAGAGAAGATCTATGAAGTTTAAGTGGTGGTATGGGACGCTATCTAGACATTGCACAATAGGCTTTGAAAATGTTAATGAGAGTCCCTAGGTCTTCTCTAAGACCATTAATTGAATTTCCTTATGTATTGTATGAGTCTCTTAATGAATTAATGAATAAATGGATTAATGAATTAATGAACCAATGACTTACGTTATGAAGTATGTAAGTTAATAAGTATCTAATCTAGAGTGGCTTATGGATTCTTTAGTTAAATTGTGAAGAGGGCATAAAGGATGATTTTTTCATGGCTTACCTATAGAAGACTTGAGAATGACTCTAGTTAGGGAAAAAGGTTTGATGTTGTTGACATGATCTAAGCTTTAGGTAGTCTTAAGGACTATTTTGGTAATCTTGAGGAGGTCAATCATGGACATTATCTTCTTGATTTACTTAAGTAGGTCTTTTGATAGCCTTTGGAAGGAGAGTGTCCTATCATCTAAGTGTTGGTATGTTTAGTGAGAATGATTCTATTTTAGGTAGTCTATAGGATCCCTTGTGTGTGTGTGATAAAGATTGTATGGGCGGTCACTCCACATTCACTCAAGTGAACCTTGGAAATGACCTTTGGTAGATGAATCTTACCTTGATGTTTATGATTGCATTGTAAGTATGTATGTAACTCATTATAGATAATCTTAAGGGTCGTTTAGGCACATCTAGAGAAGGTGTATGGGAGGTCTCTCTTTGTGTGACTTAAGTGAATCTTAGGATGACTTTAAGTGAGGGAATTACATGCTAGAAGTTGAGTTTTAAGAGGATTTAGCAATTCACTGTACAGTGAATTAATTCACTGTACAATGATCTTTAAATTTGATATTGTTGATTAATTATTATCTTATGTGTTTCTAAATTGATTAATGATATTTTGATTAAAATATGATTTGTAAAATGAAAAGATGCATATTTCCAATAAAGTCCATTTTCATGATTTTTATGCATAATGCCATACTTAGTATATGTGGTTGTACTAATTCCATGCTTTATTTTCTATCTATAGTTCTTAATAGGTGAAGAGCTTTGGGAAGAAGTCTTGGACTTAGAAGATCGTTCAAGAGAAGTTGAAGTATGTCCTCACATGACTTGAGGGCATATATGTCTTTTTATGTTTTCTTTGAAGTATTGTAATAGACTATGTATTTCTATTTTCGTATTGAAGTATGGGCCGTGTCCCAAGTATTCTTGTGTCTAAGATGATGAGATTGAGACATAGTATTTCCTATTACTTTTATATGAAAGAGATTTTAAAGAATTCTATATTGTTTTACGAAAAGTTTTAATTCCGCACTACTTTTCACTATGTATATGCAATGAATGATATGAAGGGCTTGTCTTAGACCTCTGAGAGGTCGACAACGCCGGTTACAATCCAAGATTGTACTCTAACTTCTAGGGTATGGTTTCGGGTTGTACTCTAACCCTATACCTAACACGAACCCTAATACTAACCCTAACCCTAAACCCTAAACCCTAAATCCAAAGACCAAAATACCAAAACTCTAACATTAAACACTAAACCATAGATATTCTAACTCAAATCCTTAACCCCAAACCCTAAAACGAAAAAAACAACCAAAACACTAACACTAACCCTAACATTAACCCTAACCCTAACCCTAGCATAAACCCTAAACCCCAAGCCCAAAGTACCAAAACCCAAATATTAAACAGTAAACCATTGATATTAAACCTCAAATCTTAAACCTTAAACCAAAAAACTTAAAGAAACCCAAAACCCTAACTCCAACCCTAACCCTAAACAATAAACCCGAAACCCTAAGCCCAAACGCAAACTTTAAATGCAAAACCATAGATTTTAAATCTCAAATGCTAAACCCTGAACCATAAAACCTAAAAAAAAACCTACACCCTAACCCTAATTCTAACCCTAACCCCAACTCCAAACCCTAAACCCATAGTCCAAAATAAAAACAATAAGTCCAAAATGCGAAAACCTAAACATTAAACACTAAACCTTAGATTTTAAACCTCAAATCCTAAACCACAAAACCTAAAACCTAAACAAAAATTAAACCCTAACCCAAAACCTAACCCTAACCTTAACCTTAACCCTAACCCTAACCCTAAACCATTAACCTAAAACCCCAAGGCCAAATACCAAAACCCAAACATTCAACACTAAACCATAGATTTTAAACTTAAAATCCTAGACTACAAAACCTAAAACCTTAAAAAAAAACTAAACCCTGACCCTACCCCTACCCCTAACACGAAACCTAACCCTATCCCTAACACGAATCCTAACTCTAACCCCATTTTTATCCCTAAACCCTAAACTCTAAATCCTAAACCCAAAGCCCAAAATACCAAAACCCAAACATTAAACACTAAACCATAGATATTACAACTCAAATCCTTAACCCCAAACCCTAAAACCTAAAAAATAACCTAAATCCTAACCCTAACCGTAACATTAACCCTAACCCTAACTCTACCATAAACTTTAAACCCCAAGCCAAAAATACTAAAACGCTAACATGAAACACTAAATCATTGATATTAAACCTCAACTCCTAAACCCTAAACCAAAAAACTTAAAGAAACCCAAAACCTTAACCCTAACCCTAAACCATAAACCCGAAACCCTAAGCCCAAAATACCAAAACCCAAACATTTAACATTAAACCATAAATTTTAAACCACAAATCCTAAACCACAAACCCTAAACCTAACCTTAACTCTAACCCTAACCCTAAACCATTAACCCAAAACCCAAAGCCCAAATACTAAAACCCAAACATTAAACACTAAACCATAGATGTTAAACCAAAAAACCTAAACCCCAAAACCTAAAACCTAAAAAACCTTAAACCCTAACCCTAACCCTATCCCTAACATGAACCCTAACCCTAACCCTAACCCTAAACCCTAAACCCTATACCCAAATCGTAAAATCCCAAAACCCTTACATTAAACACTAAACCACAGATATTCCAACTCAAATCCTTAACCCTAAAACCTAAAACCTAAAAAACAACCTAAAACCTAACCCTAACCCTAACATTAACCCTAACCCTAATCTTAGCAAAAAACATAAACCCCAAGCCCAAAATACCTAAACCCAAACATTAAACATTAAACCATTGATATTAAACCTCAAATCCTAAACCCTAAATAAAAAAACTTTAAAAAATCCAAAACCCTAACGCCAACCCTAACCCTAAACCATAAACCCGAAACCCTAAGCCCAAAATTTCAAAAACCAAACATTAAATGCAAAACCATAGATTTTAAATCTCAAATGCTAAACCCTAAACCATAAAACCTAAGAAAAACTACACCCTAACCCTAATCCTAACCCTAACCCTAACCCTAAACCCTAAACCCTATGTCCAAAAAAAATGATAAGTCCAAAATGCGAAAACTCAAACATTGAACAATAAACCATAGATTTTAAACCTCAAATCCTAAACCACAAACCCTAAAACATAAAAGAAAATTAAACCCTAAACAAAACCCTAACCCTAATCTTAACCTTAATCTAAACACTAACCCAAAACCATTAACCTGAAACACCAAGCCCAAAATACCAAAACCCAAACATTAAACACTAAACCATATTTCACAACCCGAAACCATACCCTAAAAGTTAGAGTACAATCTTGGACTGTAACAAGTGTCGTCGAACTCTCGGAGTTCTAAGACAAGCATCTTTCATATCATTCATTGCATATACATAGTGAAAAGTAGTGCGAAATTAAAACTTTTTCGTAAAACAATATAGAAGTCTTTAAACTCTTTCATATAAGTAGAAATTAGGAAAAATACTAAATCTCAATCTCATCATCTTAAGACACAAGAATACTTGGGACACGGCCCATACTTCAATACGAAAATATAAAGACATAGTCTATTACAATACTTCAAAGAAAACATAAAAGACATATGCCTTCGAGTCAAGTGAGGACATACTTCAACTTCTTCTTGGACGATCCTTCTATATCCAAGTCTTCTCTTCAAATCTCTTCACCTACCAAGAACTATAGATAGAAAATAAAGCATGGAATTAGTACAACCACATGTACTAAGTATGACATAATGCATAAAATCATGAAAATGGATATTTATTGGAAATATGCATATTTTCATTTGGAAATCATAGTTTAATCATAAGAACATCATTAAGCAATTAAGAAACACAAAAGATAACAATTAACTAAAAATACAATTTTTAAGCATCACTTTACAGTGAGCTATATTCACTGTACAGTGAATTAATTCACTGTTACAGTGAAGCACTTCATCCTTCACTTTAAGTCTTCCTAGCATGTAATTCCCTCACTCAAAGCTATCCTAAGATTCACTTAAGTCACACAAAGAGAGACCACCCATACGCCCTCTCTAGATGAGCCTAAACGACACTTAAGATTACCTACAATGAGTCACATACACACTTAGAAAGCAATCATAAACATCATGGTAAGATTCATGTACCAAAGGTCATTTCCAAAGTTCACTTAAGTGAGTGTGGAGTGACCGCCCATACAATCTCTATCACACACACACAAGAGATCCTATAGACTACCTAAAGTAGAATCATTCTCACTAAACACACCAACACTTAGATGATAAGTCACTCTCCTTCCAAAGGCTATCAAAAGACCTACTTAAGTAAATCAAGAAGATAACGTCCATAGTGACCTCTTCAAGATTACCTAAATAGTCCTTAAGACTACCTAAGGCTTAGATCATGTCAACAAGATTAACCAACTTCCCTAACTAGAGTCATCCTCAAGACTTCCAAAGATAAGACATGAAGAGATCATCCTTCCATGCCCTCCTCACACTTTAGCTAAGGAATGCTTAAGCCACATTAGATTAGGTACTCATTCATTTACATAGTTACTAACATAGGTCATTAGTTCATTAATTCATTAAGAATCATACTTAACATAAGACACTCACATAATGCATCACATAGGACACTCACATAATGGTCTTGGACAAGACCTAGGAAATTCCACATAACACCTTCAAAGCCTATTATGCAATGTCTAGATAGCGTCCCATACCACCACCTAAACCTCATAAACTTATCTAATGCTAATAGGTATTACACATGATGAGAATAGGCAATAACCGACATAGACCATGGTAGCAAGACATGGAATCCGGAGTTCTATCCTACTCCGATGAGGTTGTTCTACTTGCCAATGGTAGAACTTGGACACATCCCATGTAGGAATATGAAGGGCTTCTTTGTATTCTAGTCTCATACTTAACTAGAACTACTTCCCTTTCCATACTCATTCGGTGCTAGCCTTCTTTCTCATAGAGTATGTCACGACCCAAAATCGAGCCGCGAGTGGCACCCACACTTATCCTACTATGTGAGCGAACCAACCAATCTAAAACCCCAACATATTGAACAAAATACAAAGCGGAAGACTTAAAACTCATTAACGAAATCAATTAAATAACTTCTAAAATTTATAACCCATTATCCCCAAAATCTGGAAGTCATCATCACAAGAACATCTATCCTCAAGTTACTAATATAAAAATATCTAAGAAGCTAAAATAAATAAAGGCTAGTCCATGCCGGAAGTTCAAGGCATCAAGACATTGAAGAGAAGATCCAGTCCAAGCTAGAAGCATTAGCTCACCCTGAAATCCGGTGTAATGAAGACTGGCTAAAATCGCTGCTGAGTTGAAGATGACGGTACGTTTACTGCATTCCCCAAATAACAAAGAAAGAAACAACAAGTAGGGGGTCAGTACAAAACACAAGTACTGAGTAGGTATCATCGGCCAACTCAAAATAGAAAACAGTATATATCAGTTCATATCAAAATCAACTACACAACTCAACATGTAGCAACAGTACGATAATCATCAATAAGTACTACAAGTTCTCCAGTGAGGACTCAAGCCTCAATACCACACTCATTTGGGAATTAGGTTCATTACATTGAGTATATTAACATCTCTTAAGATTCATTATCTTTCTTCCTCTTGTGTCGGTACGTGACACTCCGATCCCCTACTACTATGTGTCGGAACGTGACACTCCGATCCCCTAATTCTACGTGTCGGTTCGTGACACCCGATCCCCTAATACTATGTGTCAGAA